>JAZFNS010021011.1:0-11096 GCA_037127165.1 Alloteropsis angusta | reverse complement strand
AATAACAAAAGGTCAAAGTTGTGTTTTGGAGACCGTGTCGCTGTCCTAAATNGTCAGGTTTTGTGGAATGGAGGAAGTACAATGTAATTTCCGTTCCTTGTAATGAAAATGGGACTCCTCGGTTCGAAAAATTCGCTAACTATGGGGGTGTTTGGATTCACCACTACTAAAGTTTAGTCTTAAGAATCTTTTAGCATCAAATTTTCTTCTATAAATCCTACAATATTTTAGTCTAGTTAAGTCCATAGTGTTTGGTTCCAAATACATTTTAAGACTTTTACATTGGATCCAAACACCTCCTGTATCTTAAAAAATTCTTAAAGTTTGGCACGGGTCGCATACCGGCCCGGCCCTGGGAAGCAAGGTATGTTTCCTCTTCGTTCGGCTCAACAAGGAAACCCATTGACGGAACGCACCCCCAACGGCCCAGTCTAGCCCAGTCTTCTCCCTCCAATCGACCCGCCGCTCGCCGGAGACCGGCAGGTCCGGGCCGGCACAAGATCGCCCCACCAGCCACCAAATCGGACCGCATCCAACTCTTCGGCCGCCGCCGCTCCAGCCCGATCCCTCCCCCGGCGTCGAAAGCCCCTCGAATCTCGCTGCTCTCCCCCAGTGAGGTCTGTGTTGGGCATGGTGGCTTGAGTACCCGGCTGGGGCTCGGATGAAGGATCGGAAGCCGGTGGCATCCTCCCCCGCTCTCGCCCGGGTCCTCGCATCCTGCGCGTCCCAGGTTCCGCTCGCTCTCGCGCTGCCTGTTATCCTTCCGTTTTATGCTTCTGTGGTGATAGCTCACGATTCGATATGCTCGGTGTTCAACTTGCCGCGTCTAGGTCTAGTACATACCTATATCTACTAGAGCTTATAAGGATTGCTGATTAGCCGGTTCAGGCATGAGAAATTGACTGACCTTGTGGTTGATTTGTGGTTTGCAGTCCGTTGCTCATGTAGTCTGGCGGTGGTAGATTTCTCGTGGAGTTGCGTGGCTTTGTGGTCTAGTTCGTTTGGTCTAACTGTGTATACCTATATTGCCCATTTGCTTCTTAGAGTATTCTTGGATGTTTGCTAGATTCTCTTTGTTGTAATAGTAGTTTCCTTGTGATTCCTTTCCCATATCGTCGCATCATCTGATTGCAATTCAGTTCTAATGTACTGGAACCTAGTACCAATCCTAGTACAGTTTGAGAGCATGTGCAACCTAAATCCTTTTGCTTCAATTTATCACTGCTTTGATCAATGGCCAAGTCTCTTACCAAGGAAAATACAGCCTCAGTTGGTATTGATATGTGCAATGTTAACCTATGAATCAGTCTTAGTTTCAGGTTCTGAATTATGTGTAGGAAATCGTCCTGCTAGACAAATGGCAATTATTTACAGGATTTGAACTTTATGGAAGCATGCTACACCCCTCCCTGTATTAGTTTTGTTGTGAACATACCAAATGACTTGGTTGTATACTTTATGAAGAATGCCTAATTTTGAAAGATCTGGTGCCAACTCGCCTTGTCTTTCCTCTACTTATGTTATGGATGTTATTGCTTTGGCTACATAAATGTAGGCAAAAGATTACGGGAGATGCATAGCTGCAAAGGTCCCTGAGATTGAACATAATATGTGTTCAAAGGAGTTTCTAGCGCTCAGAGCATGCATGCAGACCGTGGTAATTTTCTCTGCCAACAAATATGGCCCAACTGATTCACAAAGTTACATGCATGTACTTAAGTGCCCAGTTTGCATGCACGGGGTCATTTTATCATAAATAAGTTAGTTCCTGTTTTCTATGTCCTCTGGAAACAAAGTTCCATATATGAGATTGTTGAGGTTCAGTCCAACTGTAAGAGGCTTGGCATGGAGTTATGGCTTCACTATTAACTATTTCCAATTAAATATTAATGTTAGAAGCAAACAATTTATATGCCAAGGGCAAAGAGTCTCTGTGCTAACTGTATCTCATGATTTCTAGGTCATGTAGGATTATTGCTATCTGTTTCTTTCAGTATCATGGTTCACTGGTTGAGTCAGCCCTTATTCAAAGATCAAACATCTATTTTATATTAGTCTTTAGAGTCTGTATGATGTTCCAGTGTCTGAAACATGAGTTATTTTCCTGTGTATGACTCATCAATTGTAACTGTGCTCTCTCTTCTGTTTTGAAAGGTTAAGAACAAAGCTTGAGGTTCCACATTTGTAGGAAGTTCACTATTAATCTATTTTTGTGTAATCGCTGTGGATTTCAGGTGAGAATCTGGCTCTTTACTTTTAAACCAAAGGAAAATATTTAATATCATGGTACTTTGTTATGCACTTATCATGTAGTAAGAAAAACTGTACCATGTTGATGACACATTTCCTTCTAGTTGCAGTCATCTTGAAAAGTGTAACCTGGGTTCGGAGTGAGGGGCGACGTTTGTACGGGACCGGTTTCTCTCTTCTTAATACAAAGATACGCAGCACTCTTGCGTATTCGAGAGAGAAAGAAAGTGGAACCTCATTTGTTTGGCTACAAGCAGTCTATCTCAGTCACTGAGATAGAATGCTGGGCACTCAGATGCAGGGTGGTTTGGGCACTCCTGGGGCACTGTCTCATGCTTATGTACAACATCCTCCATTACGATGTGATATACCAGACATCCGGGGTCTGTTCTATGATGATGCAAATAAGTTCCTGATAGCTCCAACAGCTGATCGGGTATATAAACATTTAATGAGCTGTTTTCCATTTTTTCTAGAAATCTGATTATCACTAAAGTTAACCTGTCCATACTGCAGATTTTGTACTGGAAAATTGCTCCATCTATTCCATCTGGACCTCCAAATTCCGATCCAGTTAATGAAGGACCTGTCTTGTCAGTTCGATATTCCTTGGATCACAAAGTCATTGGAATTCAACGTTCCAGACATGAAATTGAGTTCAGAAATAGAGAATCAGGGCAGACCTGTAGCAAAAAGTGCAGAGCTGATTCTGAAACTATTCTTGGCTTTTTCTGGACAGATTGCCCCACATGTGATGTCATACTTGTTAAAACAAGGTATGTTGAACGTGTTGCAGCTACAACTTCATGAGGTAGTATACAATGAGTTCCGTTTATAGAAGCATGAAGCTGTTAGCTGTTTATTAGTTAAGGCAAGTCATGTTATTTTATATTCTAATTAGGAAGAATTGGGTTAATGACATATAAAGATGTCAGTTATAGACTATATACCACTGAACTAGTATAGTACACTTTCATATCACTGATAAAAGATTGCGACGTTTAGAAAACAACACTCAATGGTTTTCGTCCATCTGTTCGTTTTCTCCCTCCAGCCTTGTTACCCTTAATATCTAGTGCGGCCTCTGTCCAAAGCCATCTCCGACATGCGCCTCCATCACAAAATCAAGATGCTGGGCAGCCAAATCAAACCTGTGTCCTATCAAATTGAGCTCCTCAATGGCTAAATGCCTAAATCAAGCACTGATCCTCAAATCAAGCTGCTCGTTGATCAAAACTGAAATTGAGCTTGTTGATGGCTAATTGGGTCCCCTCCAACAAATGAGCTCGTCCATGCATTGCTGTGTCCATCGTTCTCACATGTTCACTGTTTATATGGAGCCCCGGCCAAATGAAGAAGCCTGGTTTCTGCCATATTCAGTAGGATGGGTGCAATTATTTTGTGCTATCAGAGGGAGCAGCCCGTTCTGTGTCCAGCGCCTAGCTCCCCATCTGCTAGCTCCAGCCAAGCGCCTGCCAGCATGCCTGTTGCCTGCTATGTCCATAGCCTAGCTGCTCCCAGTCTGCTGGGGTGTTGCGTCAACCAGCGGAGGGTAGGAGCTTATGGGCAGATTCCAACAGCAAAACGATAGTGTTCATAGCTAGAAATGGCATCGGTAACCTCTGCGAGCAAAAGTGTTACTCGGACACCCTTGTCCTAATTGTTTTGCCAGGTCGGACACCCGCACCCTTAGCAGATTTCAATGCCATGCGTGTTCCAAAAATCCTACCAAACTAGGCACCCACTCCAGTGCATGGCCACCAGTGACAATGACAAGAAGGATGTGGTGCGTGCAACTGGAACTGGGGAGCAAGAGGGCTGCAACTGAAAAGAGATGGCGGCAAGATGGATGGAAAGGTTACATTGGTATATTTCTTAGTGTTGTAAACGTTCTGTGGTATTAAAGTGTACTGTTTCAATTTGATTGTATATTTCTAAAATCTTGTTCTTTGGGTGTCATAGAACCAATTTTTCCTTCTAATTGGTAAACTTCAGAGCAGGAACGTCAAGTTGTTCCGTATTTTAGTTCTATGTTAAAAGGAGACGCACATAAGTTATTTATTCGATAAGCTTCTGTTGCAGTGGCCTAGATCTGCTTGCCTACGAACCTCAGTCCCATGCTTTTCGCTTGGTGGAATCAAAGAAATTCAATGTCAGCTGGTATCTTTACACACATGAAAGTAGGCTGATTCTTCTTGGGTCTGGAATGCAATGCACAATGTTTACTGGTTATCAGGTAATGGCACCAATTGTGAGACATCCTCCAAACTCTATGTAGAGAATTCTTTTAGTATGTCTTTGATTGGGATACTTTGCATTTTACTGTCCTGAGCCAAGCCCAGAGCCACATGCTGGCTGATTGCCATGGCAGGTAGGTCTCCATTCAGAATTTTCCGGCTTCTTTGTGGAAGCGTGCCATTTTATTGTGGAGTGAATTAAATAATATTATTTTTAGAGTATAAAATATCTTACAGGTAATGTGTGGAAGGAAACTTTCTAGTTGCAAGATTGATAACTTGCTGCTTTGGTGCATGTTTGTTAATATACTGGTGAAGATGACTTGCCGCTTCCATAGGTCAGTAGCGATTTGTTTGGTGTTCATTGTGATTGCTTGGTGGTGCAACCTTTTTGAAGGCGTGATGCATGATGGTCTGTAGTAAACTCTCTCCATGTGTGGTCCTGTTATGTATGATATGCATGATGAACTTGGTCTATGACTTGAACTCTTGTAGGTCTGTAGTCAGAGCACCTGAACTTAAGAACCCTGCAACCCTTCTCAGTTTCCGTAGGTTACGAACCCTTTAATCCTTGATCTCCTTAACCTGTGGGTTAATAATCCATTAACCCGTGGGATAAGATGTCCTTAACCCTTGACAGTACTTAACCTTGATCGGGTTAGGATCCACTTAACCCTTGAGCTCGTTAACCCGTGAGGTACTAAACCCGACACTAGTGTGTGAAACGGACGCCCAAAGCAGGCACAATAATTCAACCGTCACCCAAAAATAGAAAGGACCCTTCCCGAAGCAGGCGCAATAATCCAACCATCACCTAAAAATAGAAAGGACCCTTCCCGAAGAAGGCACAGTAATCCAACCGTGACCCAAAAATAAAAAGGACCCTTCACAAGGGCGCGGGCCAAAATTCGAATCGCAAAAATTTCGAATCCGCGAGAAAAATCGCCGAGGACGCCTCTGCCTCTGCCCCGACGCCGTCACTCCTCCGCCGAGGACGCCGCCGCCTCTGCCCCGACGCTATCACT
Source organism: Alloteropsis angusta (assembly GCA_037127165.1). Taxonomy (NCBI): domain Eukaryota; kingdom Viridiplantae; phylum Streptophyta; class Magnoliopsida; order Poales; family Poaceae; genus Alloteropsis; species Alloteropsis angusta. The sequence continues at coordinate 5,584 of JAZFNS010021011.1, read as the reverse complement.
CCTCCGCCGCTCCGTCTCTTCCCCAATCGAACGGGAGTCCGTCAAACGCGTGGAATTATCCTTGACTCTGCCGAGGATGCCTCCGCCCTACCCTAGCACCACCTCCGGTGCTCCGTGCCCCGAGCGAAAGGGAGACTTTGGTAAGCACCCTTCTCAGTTTCCATGGAATTATCCTCGGCTGTTTATCCTTGTTATTAAGATGGATTTATTCTTCGTACTTTTATCCTCATGGGTTTATCCTTGTTCTTGTGTCTCGACAGGGATCAATGGACCCTAATGAATTTAGGGATGCTGCTACCGAAGAGGAGAGTATTGCTACCGAAGAGGAGAGTGCTGCTAGCAAAGAGGAGGAGAATGCTGCTAGGCAAGAAGAGGAGGCGGCTGCTGCTGCCTCTCAAGAGGAGGTTGCTCCTGCAAGAAAGAAAAAGCGAATACAAATGCTGATAAGAAAAAGTCCAACAAAATTAAGATTACTATAGGTCCAGTCCGGGCAGCATCATCATAGCAGCTTGTTTACTGTCACCAGATGCCCTCAAGATGGTTATAGAAATGGGCTTTGAGCCGCTACTCTATTCGTCATTAGATGCATGTGAAAATAGAGAGATAATTGTGTGGCTGCTCGAAAATTGTGAAGTATCCTCTGATAGTTGTGTGGTGATAAAGATTGGAACAGAGTCTTTAGTCATCACTGAAAATGTGGTGGCTCATGTTTTAGGAGTTCCAGAAGGTTTGAATAAGAGCTTGGACTTGAAACTGAGCGCCAAAAAACAACAAGAAGTCAAGGAAAGTGTTCGCCAAATGTTGGGGCTCCCTGCCGAGGTTGCAAAAGCGAATGAGGTGACCGTGGAAGATGAGGATGACGAGGATGAAGGGAAGGATGGCAAGGGGGATGAGGAGAAGGATTGCAAGGGATAAACAACCTCCTCATCTTCATCATCCTCATCTTCCACGGTCACCTCCTCATTCGCTTTTGCAACCTCGTCAGGGAGCCCCAACATTTGGCGAACACTTTCCTTGACTTCTTGTTGTTTTTTGGCGCTCAGCTTCAAGTCCAAGCTCTTATTCAAACCTTCTGAAACTGCTAAAACATGAGCCACCACATTTTCAGTGATGACTAAAGACTCTGTTCCAATATTTATCACCACACAACTATCAGAGGATATTTCACAATTTTCGAGCAGCCACACACTTATCTCTCTATTTTCACATGCATCTAATGACGAATAGAGTAGCGGCTCAAATCCCATTTCTATAACAATCTTGCGGGCATCTGGTGACAGTAAACAAGCTGCTATGATGATGCTGCCCAGACTAGACCTATAGTAATCTTAATTTTGTTGGACTTTTTCTTGTCAGCATTTGTATTGCGCTTTTTTCTTTCTTGCAGGAGCAACCTCCTCTTCAGAGGCAGCAGTAGCCGCCTCCTCTTCTTGGCTAGCAGCATTCTCCTCCTCTTTGCTAGCAGCACTCTCCTCTTCGGTAGCAACACTCTCCTCCTCCTCTTCGGTAGCAGCATCCCTAAATTCATTAGGGTCCATTGATCCCTGTCAAGACACAAGAACAAGGATAAACCCATGAGGATAAAAGTAGAAGAATAAATCCATCTTCATAACAAGGATAAATAGCCGAGGATAATTCCATGGAAACTGAAAGGGTGCTTACCAGTCTCCCTTGCGGTCGGGGCACGGAGCGCCGGAGGTGGTGCTAGGGCAGGGCGGAGGCGTCCTCGGCGGAGTCAAGGATAATTCCACGCATTTGACGGACTCCCGTTCGATCGGGGAAGAGACGGAGGAGTGGTAGCGTCGGGCCAGAGGCGGCGGAGGAGTGACGGCGTCGGGACAGAGGCGGAGGCGTCCTCGGCGATTTTTCTCGCGGATTCGAATTTTGGCCCGCGCCCTTGTGAAGGGTCCTTTTTTATTTTTGGGTGACGGTTGGATTACTGTGCCTGCTTCGGGAAGGGTCCTTTCTATTTTTTGGTTACGGTTGGATTACTATGTCTGCTTCGGGAAGAGTCCTTTCTATTTTTGGGTGACCGTTGGATTACTGTGCCTGCTTTGGACGTCCGTTTCACACACTAGTATCGGGTTTAGTACCTCACGGGTTAAGGGGATCTTAACCCGGTCAATGTTAAGTACTGTCCCACAGGTTAAGGAGATCAAGGATTAAAGAGTTCTTAACCTACGGAAACTGATAAGGGTTACATGGTTCTTAAGTTCAGGTGCTCTGACTACAGACCTACATCAGTTCAAGTCACAGACTAAGTTCATCATGCATATCATACATAACAGGACCACACATGGAGAGAGTTTACTACAGACCATCATGCATCACGCCTTCAAAAAGATTGCACCACCAAGCAATCACAATGAACACCAAACAAATCGCTTTGGAAGTATAAAATATAGGAAGAAAGCAAGTGTACATATGCCAGTAGATTTTAGATCTGATCCCAATTCAGGAGACACTTTGAGGGATGTACTGTACTGTGCCAATGTGTGAATATATTCTTGATGCTATTTATCTGCTGGCCCTGTTTCCTAACTCATTATTGAGCTGAGTTTTCTTCTCACGGAAATTTTAAGCATGCCAAACATTTTTTATTTTGCATAAATTGCCTTGTTTTCTCCTTTATTTTCAGTGCTGATATTTATTCAAATTGAATACTCTTCAGTGTGATTATTTCTCCCGAGTTAGCCTTTATTTAGTACTTAACACCAAACAAAAACTTTGTTTTCTGTTAGTTGTGTGCTAAGTCTCTTAATCTTCCTTTCTGTCAGTTTTCTGCTGGTGGGATTGTCAAAATACCGAAGTTTGAGATGATGATGTCTAAAAGTGAAGCAAATAACAAGCCTGTTCTAGCTGCGGACGATGTTCACATTGTANACAGTGTATGCTCTCTCAAATTTGGCGAAAGATTAGCTATCATAGTCTCTCTTTTGGGNAAAAAAACATTTCCACTAACTTTTTCTTAAATTTGGCAGCTATGGTAGGATTTACTGCCTGCAGCTTGACCGAGTTAGTATGTCACTGAATTTATATCGTTTTTACCGTGATGCTGTTGTCCAACAGGTCTGAACTAATTTCCCCTGTTTTCTTTCTACACAAGGAATGTGTGGCCCCTAACTCACAACTTTTCGTTTCAGTGTACTCTGCCTACTTACTCAAGCAGAATTGCAGTTAGTGCGGTTGACAACATAATTATGGTTCACCAAATAGATGCAAAAGTAATCATACTTTATGATGTGTCTTTGGATTCTTATGCACCTATTTCTGCACCACTTCCACTGCTTGTGAGAGGGCTGCCCAGCAATACTAGGCAAGCTTCTCAGACTGCAGATAGTCAACCTAGTGCGTATGGTGGAACTATTTATGGAGATGGTTGGAACTTTCTCATTCCTGACTTGATCTGTGATGCTGAGAATGGGCTCTTATGGAAACTCCATTTAGACCTTGNAGGTAAGAAATTGCTAATAATCGATTTCTTTATTATGTAATTTTTGTTATGAATACATNTTTTTTTTCTCTAACACGCATAGCTATTACAGGCTATTGCTGCTAGTAGTTCTGATGCTCCTTCAGTTTTGGAATTCCTTCAGAGACGGAAGTCTGACCCAAGCATGGTAATACTATTACCTCTATCCCAAATTACTATTCATTTTGGCTTTTCCAGGTTCATTACTTTTGCTATTCATCTAATACGGAGGGAGTATTTTACTAGTTGACCGATAAGATTTTCAATTTTGGCCAACTATCATCACTACCTTATGTTGATTGTTATGATTCAGGTTAAGACAATATGCCTTGCTATAGTTCGTACAATCATCCTGGAGAGGAGGCCAGTTACAACGGTTGCTAAGGCTATGGATGTTGTTCTTGATTCCTACTCTCGCTTGATGAAAATGGGAGGCAGTGCTCCTGGGGTTAGGCGAACACATGAGCAAAACCAACAGTTGGGTGGTCAACCTGTTGAAGACCCCCATGTGATTTCTCGGGAAACTAGTCCTGGAACAACAGTTAGTCCTTCTGTGAACCCAGACCAAGCAGGTGGTGTTGCAAATAGGTCTGAGCAGGCAAATTCAGGAGTTGGTCATGGAATAGACAGGGAAACTTTAAATACATCTTCGGATTCTGATGAAATTACAAGTATATCTGGAGCGACAAATCCAGGAACATCAGGTTACCAGACATCTGATGCTGTCAACAAAAGACAGCAAGTTGTGGGTGAAGATAGCAGACCGTTGTCTTCAGGCACAACGATGCAGCATGGACAACATGCTGGAAGTGTGGCAATTTCTCCAATTGAGATGTTCCAGTCTGTCTTTGCACTTGTGGAAGATGAAATGATGGGTGACCCTGCATATATTACTGCTGTCATCNATGGAGTTTCTCCGAAGGTATGTCTTGTTGAATTTGTATTCACAAATTGTTGAGGATTATCAATATTCTTGTTCATAACATGGAAGAACAATAAATCTGCAAGNATAATGTGCCATGATTGGCATGGTGTTTTCATGCAATATGACCATGTAACTTGCCATTTTACCAAGCCAATTGATGCTGATGGTCATTTTCTGAGAAATCATTGCCATCATTTGTTTTCACCTTTCATTTTATTGAGTTGACTTAATTTATAGTCTATGCTTTGATTTCTGTGTACTCCATACTGTCCATCTCATCTCAAGGCAAAAGAAGATAAGAACAAAAAGTTCTTTGTTGTCTTTTTGCAGTGCCTCAAAGGCCGGGCTCAAGGCTCCTCCCAACGTTTATGTCATGTTGGCGACGCTACTAGCTCGTAGCAACCGTTATGCTGAAATGTCATTGTTTGTATCAAACAAGGTCAGTTTATTGTTCCCATTTTTAATGATGATTATGTTCACTATTGAGCTATGTTTCGCCAATATGGGATATGGACACCCATATGACAGTACATCATTTGCACCAACACAAGGATATGCCGATACGGCGATTATATAGAAATATGTATTTTAATTACATTGGGATGTTTTTAGATAGAGAAGCATGCAACCTTTTGGAGTATCAGCGGCTATTAAGGTCACTGGCATGTCTTGGGTATTTGTGATTAATTACTGATGTAACCCTTAGGTTGTGTTTCATGATTTGCCTAATGTTTCTTATGTACTAACATAGCACTTGTGTCTTGTTTTCTTAAGATTTCAATAGGAGTGAATTTGCATGTAGATTAGATTGTATCACCATTTCCATAAATGACAACTTGCAAGTAGTGCCATCTTGTCTTTTAAAACCATTTGGACTGTACGAACTAGGATCAATTGGGCATTCTCGTACTCTCTTGCTTGCCTAGCATGCATACTATGCTTTGCTATTTTGGTACAAAAGATGATGGCACTGTCATTCAGCCAAAATATCATGTCTTCGGAATTGTAAAAATGCAGGCCAAGATGGTTGTGGTGTTAATTAGCAATTATTTTTTCTTTAGAATGCTGATGAGGTAATTTTCCCTTTGAATGCTATACCTGCAAAACTGAAACTAGTAGAGGCAATTCACATCAAAAGAAACAAGGTGGAAATATTGGTTTGCAGTTTCATTTAGAGTGGGAATTTT
>JAZFNS010033983.1:3351-20168 GCA_037127165.1 Alloteropsis angusta | reverse complement strand
ATGGACGGCGGCGGCGCTAGGTTTTGTTCCGCCCGCGTCGCCCGCACGGGAGCGACGGGAGCGGCTGGTGAGAGGGAAGAGGAGAGGTGACGGGGTTCGCGCTATCCTATGTCACTGTCGTAAAGGAAATTAGTTTTCTCAGTATGATTGGATATCTCTTATACGATGACATGTTAATGCTACTCCGGTTGTGTCTTTATCTCTTACTACCCGATAAGAGATCCATAGACACATACCCCGTTCATACACATGACAATTGCAACATCTGTAATGTACACCTAGGAAAAAAAAAAGTAAACCGCAACATTGTGCTTAGACAAAGACTAGATGGGGGAAAACTGCGGCTCATTCATATGGATGTGCTTACGGTTCTGGGCTTTCGGCCCACTGCACCAGGTGAAGCTATTGATGTGATCTATCCTTTGCAGACAAGATTGGACCAGATGATGTCGCGCTAATGGACGACGTCCGCTTCTCGGACAAGATGGATGGCGCCGGCTGCCAGAACCCTCCAATCATCACCTGCAAAACCATACACGAGTGCGGCAACTTCACGGTGATCCCTTATCTATCTACTGTCACGAAATCAGAAATGAATTGAACTCAAATAGCGGGATGCAAGTTTCATCATTGATCATTTGCCGATGATTGATCTTATTGCAGATAACGGTGTTCCTCCTTCCCCAAGGAGCGGCCATGCCCCTACATAACCACCCAGGCATGACAGTGTTCAGCAAGATCCTCATCGGCTCCGCACACGTCGTGTCCTATGACTGGGTCCGTCCCCATATCTTCACCACCGCCGCAAGATCGGTGACCGGAGCGAAGCTCGCGCGGAAGGTGCTGGACAAAGAGTTCACAGCGGCGTCTGGAACCTGGGTGCTGTTCCCGGACAGCGGTGGTAACTTGCACCGTTTCGTGACTGGGGAGAATGGGCCCTGTGCGCTCCTCGATGTTATGACTCCACCCTACTCGCCAGAGTCGGATGAGGAGGAGCGCTACACCTACTACAAGGACTTTCCCCTACGAGCTCCACCCGAGTAAGCATGGACACTCTTTTAGCTTTCCATTGTGCACTTGCATTGCAAGCTGTGTAGAATATTCAGGAGTGTTGGCATGTTCATTCTTGCCTTTGGTTGACGACAGATTTTGTGGATGTGGGCGAGCTGAGGGAGGATCAGAAGAGCCGGCTGGCGTGGTTGCATGAGATCGACGAGCCTGAGGACTTAAGGTGTTCCCATTTGATGTACCAAGGCCCACCAATCGTCTAGGCCGCTTGGCTGCCTGCGCGCCGCGCCTTTGGTGTAGTGATCTCCATCCAAGTTTGCCAGATAGCACAACACAATTCGGTTACCTTAATATAGCCACGGGTTCTCCTTTCAAAAAAAAAAGATAGTACAACACAAAGTTATGACGATTAAACTTCGGATTGGTGGTAAACTAATGCTAGTGGGTGCATGCTATACCTAGTGGCCCCCTTTTTTAATATCGAATTTCTTTGATATCCTGATCTAAGTTCGTTTGAATGAGTTTTACATGAACCTAGCGGTCCAAATTAAAAATACAAAGACTTTTCACATCTCTAATCGTATATATGGATGTTTTCCATCATTTCACTTACCCTTAGAGCCAAAAAAAGGGGGTTGTGTCAGACCGTCGAATTTGGATCATCACTACACTCGCGTGCACTTAAGATCCTGATGCAGATGGCCTACTAGTCACGATGAAACTCTCCAGCCATGGATAGGTTTTGCTTGCAAGAGCAGTACAGTCAGTGAAGCCGCAAAGGAGGAAGCGCGCGGCACGTCACTGCACACCGTTCAAGCACCTGTACTGTGCGAAATTAAGATGGTGGGCAAGAAAAACCCTGCAGGCCGCAGCTGTTCATCAGGATCCCGGCGCATGCAAACAAGGAACTGAGACTCCAGCCATCACGCAACACCAACCGAGAAAGAGATGTCTTGGTGTCACTAGTCCTCTGCGCCAGAACACGCAATCTGATCCGTGACGGCAAACTACGTCCATTTGCTCCTGGTCATGCCCAAGTGTTTGTTGCCTGCAAAACTTGCTCACTAGGAAATGGGAACCCTTATCTCCTGGTAATTTTTTTTAGGATTTTTTTTTGTCGGCCGCTGAGAGCTCAACAAAGAAAAGACATCTTTGTTTTCACATTTTTTACGCCCAAAATGCAGAATGATCGATTCTTCGTGTCATTTGGTTTTACGATAATCAGTGGTTTCACTGAGCACATTCCGAAAGAGATGAAATGACATCGCTTGATGATTTGGTTCGCAGGAATGAGGAATCAATGCTTGAGCGCTGTCACTGACCGGTGGGTCCAGGCTCGTTATCTATACAACCCCCCAAACCTCACCTGGTTCTGCGTGCGAGCACGTTCCCAATCCTCCGGCTCCACGTGTGCGCGCTCGCTCGCTCGCGGGCGCCACATCAATGGCCGCCAGCGTCGCCGCCCACCTCGCGCTCCGGGCCCCCGGGCGCGTGGCCGCCGCGCCGGCCCGGTCACCCGTCGCCGCCGTGACTCGGTTCCGCGGCGGTCCGGAGCGGTGTGGGTTAGTGGCGAGAGGCGGGCGGGGACTTGCTGGGGTGCGGGCGGAGGCTGTATCCGGCGGCGGAGGGGGACGGAGGGAGCCCATGGTGCCGCCCTACAATGTCCTAATCACCGGCTCAACGAAAGGTGTGTAGCTCTGTAATTGCGAATTTTCCTTTTGTGCCCCCCTGGTTCAGTTTCAACAACAAAGGGGGGAGGTTCTGCATTTCTGAAAGCATGCATACATTGAGCAGCAATGTGTGTAATCTGAATAGCAACCGGTGACTGGGGAGGAGTCTAAATGAATGTTTGCAGCCTCGACCTTTCACTCGATCAATGGTCAATGTGAGCTTGACCTAGTAACTTCATAGCAATTGATTGCAGCCTCTGTTTTCAGGAACATAAACCTTGATACACCTAAAAGGAAAAAGAGAAGAAGGAGATCTTACTTAATCTTTTGGAATCTGTTTCAAACAAATAAAACTGAGCGCATAGGAGTGGAGAGCTCGTTTCTTAGATGTCACCCAGTGGTTTTCTGTATTCATACGCAGGTATAGGATACGCGTTGGCAAGGAAGTTTCTGGAGGCTGGTGATAATGTCGTAATCTGCTCAAGATCAGGTATAGAAGGAAGTATATTTGCTATTGTGCACCGAGATGCGTATTTAACTTGGCCAATCATGCATTACAGTTTGCAATTGGTCTGCACAGTTGCCCACCTCTTTGTATTTTTACTTTTTACTCTTTTCCATTTTGATGACATAGTGACCTATCTTTAGTTTATGTGTCATCCGTCTCTTACCATTTGGCATTCCCTGCACTTCTCTGGTTCTGTCTCACAAAAGGTAGTCAATTGATGTTCCGGCTCTTTTGGGTCATAGAAGTTACTACTAATCTTATTTACTCAATAACCGAATGCTGTTGAGCTATTTTTTTTGAAAAAGTAGGATGAAAATGAGAGCTTGCAATAAATTACATTTGATACCAGTTTAGTCTTTCCTTGACATGCAGTCTATCTTCTACAGCTGAAAAGGTGGAATCTGTGGTTGGTGACTTGAAAAGGGAATATGGAGAGCAACATGTGTGGGTACCTACTGCTGTGCTACTCAGTTCTCATTTCTTTCATTGAAAATTATATTTATGTAATTGTGTTTGCCGCTTGGATGTATCACAGAGCTGCACATTTTGCTTCCTAATGCTGAATTGTTGCCATTTTTTTGTGATAGGGAACTGTCTGTGATGTTAGAGATGGAAAGGATGTAAAGGCACTTGTGGAGTTTGCACGTGACAAGCTTAAGCATATTGATATATGGGTACACTTCCATCCACTCAACACCCACCTACCCGCACAAAACAGCTGTATGCGCACTCATATTTATCGTTGCTCTTTCTGATATACAAACGTGACAACCACATGCAATGGGACGACGCCAATGCAGCAATGCTTATTGCATAATTCACTGTACCTGAAATGTTTTGTAATCAAATGCATGATATAACTGATTGTTGTGGCTTGTTTATGGCTTGCTCTGCGCTTTGCGCATCTTTCAGGTTTCCTCGTTGTTTGTTCTAACTTCATTCGGTTCTGTCCTGTTGAATCTATTTCTTCTCATTTACGTTGCCATCTAGTTTCTCCTAGGCTGGTCTTTTTTTTAACCAGTTAGGTTTAAATCTGTTTTTCTCTTGATATTTTTTATTTTGGTGCAGATCAACAATGCTGGATCAAATGCATATACATACAAACCTCTGGTGGAGACCTCTGATGAGGCTCTCATGTAAATTTCGTCCTATTTGGGCAAGCTTGGCAAATGCACCTTTATACATTTGTGCCATTTTTTTACCAATCATGNAATTGACCCCTTTCTCTGATTTACTAGGGAAATTATCACCACTAACACCCTTGGATTGATGATATGTTGTCGTGAGGTACTAATCACACTCAACATTAGCTTTCTTATGCCCAGTATGATGACTATGAATTACATCATATTCTTGCTATTTTAGGCAATAAACATGATGCGGAACCAACCTCGAGGTGGTCACATATTTAACCTTNGATGGTGCTGGTTCTGACGGAAGGCCCACTCCAAGGTACATGTTTCAATTTATCTTTCACGTACCCTAATATGGACACAGAACTGAGGATCATGCCGCTATAGATTTTATATTCTCCAATAGTATGATGCTATGAAGTTTGATATAGTTCATGCAGTCCTCCTTATTTTAAATGCTCGTAGGAGAGAAACCCATTTCCTCCCTCTCCATATGAGGTTGTGGTGTAATTGACTATATTGCCCTTGAAAGATGCATGAGGACATCAGTAGTTTGGACTTTGGAGAAGTGAATTAGTTGAGAACAAAGACAAATATCAAACAAGGATACAGTAATTTAAACTTTGATGCCTGATATTATGGGAAATACTACTATAGAACTCTAGGTTCTTGTCTCACAGATAGATGACCGGAATTTTGACTGATAATCACCAGGTTTGCTGCATATGGTGCAACAAAGCGAAGTGTTGTGCATCTTACAAAGTCACTACAGGTAAAGGAAGCCCTTTATGAGAATAACAACCTCGACTATTTCAGTTTCAGTTTGATGCTCTAACAGTAACCAGTCCACCATGAGAAGCTTGGAATCTTCCACAGTTTTATCAGAAATTTCTGAAAGAAAATTAATTTGATTTTAATTACAGGCTGAGTTGCAGATGAACGAAGTGAATAATGTGATGGTGCACAACTTATCCGTACGTAACCCCAGCATTTCTTCTGATGAAATAAATACTCTGGACTTCTTAATTAGTATCAATGACATTAAATCATTGAAGTAGTTTGACTAGCTATTTTCTATGACCTTTGGGCCATGTGTAAATGCATAATTTATAGAATGTGTTCTGCCACTATGATCCATTAAATGATGACAGCGCAATTAATTATATGTATATTCTGGCAGCCTGGCATGGTCACAACAGATCTTCTCATGTCTGGCGCTACTACAAAACAAGTAAAGGACCAGCCTCGTCTCTTTTTGTTTTCACCATAGCTAATAAGAGAATCATGGCTACTAAATTATGATCTTTGNCCAAATTTTTCATCAATATATTAGCTGAACCTCCTGATGTGGTAAGAGTTTTTATCATTTATCTAGTATTCCCAGCGATTGTTGGTTCTTATTGTACAGCTTCCATGTGGCCAAAGATGCAATCGCTCATTAATTGCTGTATCCCTGTATCTATTTTGCTGTGCAGAATTTCTAACCATGATGCTTGAAAATGATTTTCCTAAAAACTTCATTGTTGATTTGATATATAATCTGTTATCTTTGCTTGCATTACAAAAGTTCAAATGTGCTAGTGATGGTGAGTGTAATAATGCATATCTTTGCATCTGTTGAACACTTAATGATATGCTGTAAATAAATATTGGGCATATGTATTTTAGTCATCCAGTAGTTTCAGTGTGAGGATGCAGAACTTTGATTATTTTCATACACAACATAATTTTTTATCATATAAAAAATGATTTTAATAGACCCCTTGTAAAAGTACTGCTATGTTATTATAGTTATTGGTTTTTTTTTTGTAACATATACTTAGGGGTGAAACAATAGTAAAAAGTGATGTTTGGAGGCTGTATTGATGTTCTAAACAATTAAATCAAACCTGATGGAGTAACCTATCAAATTTAGCTTTTCACACTTCAGTTTAGGTGAAGGACAAAATATCATCAACTATTAGCATGCATGTTTTGTTATTCCACATATGAGCCCTTTCGCTTTATTTCTTTAACGATTCAATTTATATAAGACTTAGCAGATCCTTTTTAAGTTTCTGATTGGTAGGAGACTATATGAAACTGAACTTGTCTCGCTATTACACAGGTTGCAGATTACCTTGTTCCAAACATTNAGAGAAATCCCTAGCAACCAATCCATGAAGCCAACCTACATTCGCTTTCTCACAGGCTTGAAAGCCTACTCAAGAATTTTTTCAGTAAGAAGTCTCTGAATCATGGGTGCTGTCCTCAATTATTCTTTGACATCCTTGACAATGCCATTTTTTCTGCATTGTAATACGCCCTATCTGATTCCACATGCAGAGGCTTGCTTTTGGTGCTCGAAGAAACAAATATGTTACCGAGGATTAGTTGTCCCTGCTGCCTTCTAAATTGAAGAGACTAGNGAACAATTTTTTCACTATCTATGTCGAGTCACTTATTTTTCTCGAAAGATAGAATGTATTACTGAGATCATTTCATGACAACACAGTAATGTACCACTTTCGCTCTTTTGTACAGTAGTAGCAATTTGATTACCTTATTAAAGCTGCTGTCCTACACTAAATCATTTGCAGTTCATGCTACAATTTATCACCCTTGTGATCTCTATGGCTGTACAGATTTCCAACCATACTTGACCACAAAATTGGTAAAAGTTGCATTATGAATGTTCTAGAGTAGATCATGATACATCTATGCACCTGTATGGCTATATGCAATATTGAACATAATTACCTGGTAGTTACCAGAATCTTTGTAGTCCTTTGTCAACTTGTTCCCCTTGCAAGTGGATGCAACGTCAAAATTATGAAACTTACTGATTTATTGATGTACATAAATATTTTGTTTACTGGAAAGCATGCAGATGGCAGTACAATCATAAGGCAAGGCACTACTGCCTTTCTGCTAGGTGTTGGCAGGATATGACTTCGCTCACATCTCAAGCATAGAGCTTGCCTGATAAGTTGACATCAGCATTAATTACTATACGTACATTATTATTTCCAATCCTATGTTTCTTTGTTATCACATTCATTCATGATTTCCATAAATACGATGCACTTCCACTCATGAATTTGGTAACGGCAGCATGTGCTAAGAGACTCCCATTGACGTGTCTGTTATTTAATAAATAACATAACTGCTATTTCTTATTTTGTAACCATTTTGAGAAATCTGTACTTCCCTGCCTACCTTCCTCCTATGGACTATCATCGTTCTACGGATAAGACACTTGACACTATGTAGTTCAGTAGTTGTGCGAAGGTAGTGAGTGTAGTACTGTAGTTTCTTTAGTCTCTTACAGGAAGATCTATATATGGAGTGTGATATGCTTCTAGGTCACAAGACCATTTCTCACTCGTCTAAGTTCTCCCTGAAAGAAAGGATACACACTCGGATTCCTTTTGTTTCCGGAGTTCTCCCTGAAGAACAGATACAAGTGCAACTCTTTTGCTTATAGGTACTGATTACTAACAAGTTACTCTCTTTCACAGCAATCAGCTTCTGTTTAATCTCTTGTTTTTCGTTCTGGGAATCTTTCAGTGTCCACCTGGGCAGAAGCCGACATCTTAAAAATATACACAAATGATGGTTCTGTCTTTTCTAATTAGACAAGGCAAACTGTTTGGTGTCCTTTATGTTTACTGAATATTTTTGAGATTTATTTGCAGAATAATGTCCAACAACAAACCATCTCAGAAGTATGATGTTTCTGACATGTCAAGCATACTGGCTTCTCGCATTATCTGCGCAATGCAGCCAACAAGGAGTATCTTGCGGTGGTCTGATGATCTCCATATGATCTTTGTCAAAGCTGTGGCATATCTAGGAGGTCCCTACGGTTTGTCTTCTCGACATTTGAACATAACTTGATGGGGAAACCATGTTTTTATTCTTTCAATCTTTAATTTCCCCATGAATTGAATCTAATGATGTGTCATATAATTGGTGCAACCTGTAGAAGCTAAACCACTTAAACTGAAGGAGACGATGGAAGCTATGGGAGTCGTGGGCCTCACAATCCAAAACATTAAGAGTCACCTCCAGGTACCTCTCCCCGTTTTAGGACATTTATTAGATTCTTCGATCATTTTATTTGATCGTATATGATCTCAATACATATCTTCTTTTTGCTGCTATTTTTTTTGTTTGCCAGAGGTATAGGGAAAAGTGTGAATCAGGTGTTGCAGCTCCTGATGAAGTGCCAGGCACAACATCACTTAGCAAGGCAGCACTTAATCAGTATGATTCTTTGATCTAAAAAGATTTCGGTATTCTCTCATGCCATGCCTGGCTGTTTTACTGTATGCTCTAAAACATGTTCTGATGTTCAGGGCGTCTGAGATACCGATGGACACTGATGCAATTATATCGGAAATGGAGGTCAACTTCTTGATGTTCTAACTGAAATATTGATCTGTCATTAGATTTCAGTTTCAGATTTGAAATATATTATCAATTTGTCATATAAATTTACATCTGATCTGTAACGCAGATAGCGGACAGTTTCCTTATGGATGACATAGAGGTATTGTTTCTTTGCATTCTTGTAAATGCTCTACATCTGTGTGGTGATAACTCATGGTGGGTTCTGAATCTTTCAGATGGTCAATAACAACTTTTCTGTGGACCGGGTGCAGGTACAGTCACCGTTTGGTTCGTAAACAAACCTATATTTCACATGTATTCTTGCTAATAAACTTTGTGTGTGCTGTTCTGTCTCAAAACATGTGTGATATAGATGATGGAGAAGGAGCTGATGGATGAAATCCAGGTGGTCCACAGTTATAATGACAAAGAAGCTATTTTTTTCTGTCCTCAAATGATCGAGGACGAATCGCAATATCCAGAGGCTCTGATTGATGAGTACATAGTTGACTTGGCCAATTATGCATTTGGCCATCTGTGACTATGGCTCTCCACTCTCATCTACCAGAGCGAGAGTGCAAGACTGATGCAAAGACTATTTCTAATAGAAAGCGAAATGACTGAAATAGTTGTGAAGAGTCACTCCCCCCTATGTAAACTTGTAGCAATGCATGGTTGGAGCACAGTAGAATTTGTCTTGGACTTGGCAAGATAGTGTGTTCTGGAAGATAGTATTTCTTTCTTATATGTATACTGCACCAGTGTGCTTGCAGGTGGTTGTTCACTTTGGATATGGTTTGTTAATCAGTTATTAGTATTGTAATTTTTGCAGTATTAAGTTGTTTGGTCGGATAGGAATACTGATAAAACAACAGTCAAACAGGACCGGCTAAAACTGGAAAAGTAGATTTGGGCCAGTGCTTCGGTAGCTTCGGTGTTTGAAGTTTGAACACAAACGGATGAGACGATGAGTATATGATATAGTAGCACGCAACTCCATGGCGTGAACGTTGGCTAGTGATTCAAAACAGAAAGAAAAGAAGACATGGAGTACTGCATCTTCCGTCTGAAGTTTGAATAAAGGCATTGTTTGGTTTTCTAGCGTAGCATTTAGTATGGAGAGAATCTTTCTTGCATGAAGTACTAAATGAAGTTTATTTGTAAAACCTTTTTAGACACGAGCATAACTTTTTGAGACGAATCTAATGAGCCTAATTAATCGATGTTTGGCTACAATGATGCTACAGTAACTCTCCTCTAATTATGCTTNATGCGGTCAAAGGCCTCATTAGATTCTTCAGGGTTCCTAGCGCAGGGGTTCTGGAGTTAGTTTTGCAAAATACCTTTATTTAATATCTTTAATTAGTGGTCAAAGTTCTGCTACAGTTCCAGCGCTGGGAAACAAACAGGGCCAAAGTCGAGCTTATTTTCTTGTTCTTTGGGCGTGTTTAGTTTGTCCCATTTTGCAAAATGTATATGCGTCGAGTTGCGTGCACAGAGAGAAAAAGTGTATTGGAAAATATGTAATATGCAAAATTATAGAGAATATAGGAGAACTAAACACCCCCTTTGTGTGCTTGCTTGTTTTGCGAGTACTGGCTCGGTGGTTCCTAGCAGAAACATCATTTGGGTGTCAGCAACGCCTGGACCCACTAGCCAGCCACCGACCACCGTGATCAAGCTTACCGATTAAGGCTTCCCCGCGTGTGTTGTAAGCTGCCTCGTCATTCATTAAATCATTAAAAAAAAGAAGCCCCTTTGCATTACGCACGCTTTCCGGGAATAACAACGGAACAGCTGCTTAAAAATCCCCAAAATTAAGGGCCGAAAAGAAACAGAGTTGACACGCCCGGAGCGCCGCCGCGCGAGATGGCGTCCTACTACGCCGCCGAAGCCTGCTCGTCGTCGGCGACCAGCACCGCCTCGTCCGCGGACACGGCGGGAGGCCCGGCGGCGTCCCCCACGCCGCCGTCCTCCAGGCGCGCGGCTCCCACGCTGCTGCTGCTCGCCTCGCTCGCCGCGCTCATCATCCTCTCCTCCGGCGACGACGGCACGGCGCACCCGCTCAAAGGTATCGCTCCCCGAGTCTTGTTGTGCGGGTTGCTCTCTGGGATCGCGATTTTGGGTTGCCGCGCGCGGCGGCTGTGTCGTCTAGGGTTTAAGGGCTTTGCGTTGGGCTCAGGATTTAGGCTGTTCGATTGCATCCTCTAGCTGGCTGAGGCTTCAGATTGTGTGGCTGGTTAGGTTTCCAATGGTGGGAAGTTGTATCTGCATTGATATTCAGTATCCGCTGCGCTGCTGCTGCATTGATTGTTGGGGATTAAAGTGCTGGGCCGGTACATGTTGCTGTAGTTTTATGGTTTTAAGCTGCCCTTGCATTGGATAGTTCTCAAGCATGAGTGCTCAAGTGTTTTGATTGTTTTTCGGTTATAAGAACATAGTTATTTCATTTACTCCTTAGTGGAAGCATTGTGTGAATTTCCTTTCTGTAGCCATGCTATATGCTTGTTACACACAAATGTCCACATGCTTGATGTTGATGGTTTCATGAGATTCCTGTTGATAACTCGTATGTTTCTATTCCTGTATTGTGTTTGGTAGTCTTCTGTGTGATGCTGCTTATCTAATTGGTTACTCCTTCTCAGATGTTAGTCTGGAAAATCCAGAGGTTTCATTTATCCCCTCACCCGTTGCTGGACAATATTGTGAGCGGGTCCGTCTATCTGGAGTGCCAAGGTTACATCTTGAAAGCTATGCAAGTCAAATACGTGTCAAGATGAATGTATCACAATCAATTCCTGAGAAGTTCCATTGGAAAATAGAGGTTTGCTTTCATCGGTAAGTCATGCTTTGATTCTGTAAGTGTAGGCAACTGTGATGTTTGGAACACTGAAGCAATTTACCTTTGCAGGAACGCCTCTATGGGTTTATGCCAATGCGAGGCGGGTGAATGGCAAGGTTTTCAAGATGGCGTGTGGACTGCAGTAAATTCTCCATATGGAAACAAATATGTTGATGTGAAATTGGCTGATAAGAAATCTGCTAGGTTCACTATTTCCATTCAGGAAGGTCAGTATTCTTCATGATATCAGTTCCTTTTCTTTCAGTAATGATTAAGGGCGTCATTGCCATTCTTTCTCTAAAATTATTTGTTCTTGTTCCATATATCAATGCAGAGTTTCAGAAATGGCGCTTGACTTGCCTTGGTATTGGATTTGTATTGCTATTCCTGTCACCTACTGTTAGCAAATGGGCACCCTTTTACTATAGCAGCTCAATGGCTCTTGGCATCCTACTTGTTGTTCTTATTGTCCTTTTTCAGGTATGTTTTCTCAAACACATTTATATCTTCTGTCAGTGAAGGTTTATTCCACTGATACTTGCAGTCATGAACACTTCAATATTGGAATATAGTGCTTCATTGACACTTAGACCTACTTCTAACACTATGATATAGTAGCCGCCTTGACAGACCTTACTCAGGAAGCATTAGAAGTTCCCACATGCGTTTTGATTCCTCTGGTATTTTTGCTTCAGTCTTTAGAGAGAAAAAATGGTCTAGAGTTTGAATGACTGAGTACCTGATTGTGGCGAATTGTAGAGGATAGGACCAACTTTGCGTTATGCTTGCTTTTAATATCCATATTGCCTTCATCCCTTAATGCATTAGAGGTCCACCTTGTGGCATTGCCTATAATCATTGGAATACATCTCAAGGAGATTCGTGATTGTGAATTAGAATATAATTCTTTTTGAATCTCAGTGCTGACCAGGCAATGTCCCTGATTCTTGGTGTTTTAGCGCTGATCCTGCATGTGTTTGATACAAAGTTTGCTGCTGGCTCCTTTTATAGTGATCCAATAATGTTTTTGATACAAAGTTGGTCATTTTATTATATTTCCTGTTTTAGATTCTGAACACGTTCCTGTGCTGATTGGATAAGCCCATAGTGCGAAGATGTTTCTGAAACTGCTATTAATGAACAGTGAAATTCAATTATCGTTTGTTTATTTGCTGATGGTTGTGTTCTACTATTCAATATTGTTGCCTCACCTTGGCGTTGTTGTAGGGGATGAAATTGCTACCGATGGGGAGGAAAAGTTTGTTTTACCTCACAATTTATGGATCGGTGGTAAGTACCTTATGCCTCTGTTATTTAAATACTTGTTTAGGCAGTTGTAACTAATTATTTGTACTCATTCACTTGTTTTGTTTTCTGGCATTTAGATAGGTGTTGGATCCTATGTTTTTCACTACTTCTCAACATTGGTCTCTTCACTTCTGGAAAACTTCGGTATGAGTGAAGAGATGTACAATCCTGTAAGTAATTTCCTCTTGCATATAGAATCATCTAATGGCAAATCAAATGTGCTTAATTTAATTTTGTTTCCCCTTTTTTACTCGCATAATATTATTTACCCTTTTTCTTCTATGCTGGACTCCAGTTTTATACTGTTTGTCCCATCAGAAATGGAGCGCACGTCAATTAATCAGTAACAGTACAGTATTACGTAAATTTAGAAAGAGATGTGGAAAATAGCATGTGCATATGAAATCTAAAGTGATTTTGGTTCTGGATTTGATCTTTGGGACTGATCTAACCAATAGCCAAGGCTCTGTTCGGCAGAGCTCCTAGAGCAGCTCCAGTATGATCCTATGGGAGGTCTGCCAAACAGCAGTTTGCAGAGAATCACTGGGAGTAATTGTACAGTGATCTCTGACATGAAACTAAGATGTTGGGAGCTGTAAAAACTAGCTTCTCTTGTTTTACTTCCCCCTCAGAATAGCTTCTTCCATATTGAGAATCACTTCAGCCAGAGGACCTCTATGGAACAGGCCCAGCTTTTACTTTGAGATCGATTAAATACAACTGGTAGATCTGTCTTTTTAATCTCTGGAAACAAAAATGGTATCTTAATAATGTTTTTCCCATATCCACATTAAAACCTGCCTCTATTTTGGTTCTTACGATTTGAGCCTTCTGCCTGCAAGACTCTTGACATTAACCAGTTATGCCCTGGACATTTTGGTGATGGTATCAGGAAAAAAAATGTCTGATGATTGTGAACTATGCAGAAGTTTATGTTTTACATCTAGGTAGCTACATTGTTGCATGGTTACTAAATAAATTCAAACACAGAAGAAGGATTTTTTTCTGTTGAATTAGAGAAGTTTCAATGTCTTACTTACAGAGCATATGAATCTCAGATTCTTGTTTATCTATTCAGTGCCCTTGTGGAGAAAATTATAATGATCGGTGGTTATTTATGTTATTTCCCCCCTCAATATAAAACCTAACTTTATTAAAAGCACAATGCACTACGATGAAACCAGTTTGTTACACTTGTTGACCTGTATGGTATAATGACTATTCATTACTTTTTCAAGCAGATCATTATGTTCCCAAGTTCTACTTTCTACCCATTAATTATGTCTTCAAATAACAGAAGTTAATAATCAATTACAGGTTTCACTCTTCTNTGATGGTAGCAATTGTTTTGACTGGAGCTGGTTTTGGCTATTGGATGGTCAGGAGATTTATCCTTTCAAAAGATGGGAGTGTAGATGCTGGAATAGCACAATTTGTGAAGTGGGCTATGCGTGTTGTTGCTACATTCTTTGTTATGCAGGTGTGGTTCTATCTTATTTTCCCTTTACATGATAAGTGTTCTTCTTAAANCACTTGCATCTTGTTCACTGCTTTGAATGAGATTAGCTGTGCTGTTCACTTATTTGATTTGCTATCTGACAACTGATGCTGTGTATCTTTCCAGAGCACCCTTGATCCTCCTCTAGCAATGGTTGCTCTTGCTTCTTGCTGGTCAGTTTGCGCTTTGTTGACAGGAAAGAAAGTGCAGAAGACAATGACACAGTAAGTCATTCAGTTAGTTGATGTTGTGCTTGTACTTGGTGAAAGTACTGACTATCACAGGTTTTTTCTGCAGGAAGCAAAAACAGTCGAAGGTTTCTTCTCAGCTAATGCTTACTCAAGGATCACCCAGCAGTCCTAAGGTCCAGTTCTTAAGTCCATCTAAGATTGGCTTTGGAAGTACAGCGTCTAGAAGTTCAGCCACACAGTACGGCTGGAGCAATTTGGCCAATGGAGGTAGGATACCCAATATTGTTTACAATTTGAACTTTTTTTCTTAATTGGACTGTAGTTACTGCATTCCTTGAAAGACACTGTTGCAAAAAACCTTGCATATCTGGTGCGTCATTTTCATTTGTTTGAGAGCACCTTTCTGCGTGAGATTTAAATTTTTGTATAGTTGAACACATTCAGCTTTTGGCATGACTAAATACTGGGTTTTGCAGGTCTGGTTTCCTCAGCACCTACAAAACAGGAAGTACCAAATCAAGATGAGGACTACTACTCTACCTACCACAACATCCAACTGCGGAAATATTCCGATCAAGAATGGGAGGATTTCACCCAGGAATCGACCAGGAAGGCGCTGGCGGAATGCACAGCAACCCCAGAGTTTGCCCAGTGGGTTGCGGACAACGCCCACCGGCTGCAAGTAAAGAAAGATGGTGACCTCTCTGAGGAGGAAACCATAGAGAGCTCCTCAAGCTCCTCGGAGGAAATAGGGGAGGAAGACGATGCCGCCCCTGGTCTGTCAAGATGGTGGGGCTAGCATGCTGGTTCAACTTACAACATATTCTGGTGCCTTGCACGTGTGAAGAGTAGGAAGCCGCGATTGAACTAGTTTAGCAGTAGGGTAGGTGGTAGCTGTCGATTCTTTCCACTGCTGTTGCCACGGTTGGTTTAGTTCTGCCCGGTGACAGTCGCTGCTAAACCATCTCAGGTCAATTAGTGCCCATGTAATTTATACCGATTTGATCCCCANGGCAGAATTGGAAAAAAAAAATCAGGCGGTTGGGCATGTCTCGATGCTCTACTTTCGATGGTGTTCTTGTTGGTGTCGCATCCTAGCATCGGCAATTTGCAGTATGACTGTATGAGCGGGGCGTTTTGTTTGCGTCTTGACCTGGGTGTCCAGATGAGATAAGGCCGGCCGCGGCAAGTAGCTGCCATGCAGATGCGATGCAGGCAGGTCAAAAGTGGGGAAGCAAGTATGCCAAGGAATAATGCTCGTAGGAACTTGCAGTTCTCTTTCTGTTGGGTGGTGCGTTTTGACTGAAGATGTTGCCATATTCTTTGCGTCTGCTCACGATTATCTCATCATCTGGTATTTGCCTGTGAGGCTGTGTGAGAGCCCATGACAGTGTTACTCGATGACATAGAGAAGCAAGCGTGTTCCTGCTCGGACGATAGGACACCTTTTGACAGGAGAGGTTGCTGCTGACTGTAGAATACTCCAATGATGTTTGCATTGTTTAACGGATAATAAACCACTCACTGAAATTATTTTATGATGTTTGGAAGTGCAGGAAGCCAGAAACAAGGGATCATGTGACCTGGCGATGCTAATCCAAAATTCAGTACATCAGTTAGACACGCATTTAGGGTGACCTCGTGGAGGAATCGAAGAAGAGGGAAATGGAAATGTCGGGCAAAGTACTTATAAAAATCGGCTATCCTAGTTGACCTTTTTTGGTGGCCTTTTTTTTTTTGCTGGTTATCCTCAGAAGATCTCATCGAGATTTCCCTTTTGGGACCGTGACGTCAGTACTTGCCCGAGTTATGCCTTATAACAATTTCATAGGATAGAAAAAAATGAAACATGAGAAATTACCGACGAATGGCCGCAACTATATGGATATGTTAGTAAGCTAGAACTTTTACAAGAATACGTAAATTTTACGTAGAAATATCAGTTCCAGTCTTCCGGAGCATGTGCGTACGCATGGATGCGAATGCATCCGGGCCAAAAGGATGACGAGAGGAGATCATCAAGCAATAATTGGAGACGCAAGGCATCTCCTTTTGTTCACACACGCACAGATGGCATGCACGAGCACGACGACCATCGGGTATGGGCGGGAATCTGGGATCCTATTCCCGTGATCCCGTCCCTTGGCGTGTTCCTCTCTACTGGCGGCTATGGAGGCCTGCATTCCACTCCCCGGGAATCTGGCCGGCCAAGTGAACGCTGCAAGCATGGTACCTCCTCCAATTATTGGAGGTTTAAGTAAGCTGACACACACACACACACACAC
>JAZFNS010030256.1:0-11337 GCA_037127165.1 Alloteropsis angusta | reverse complement strand
CACGGATGCAAAACTGATATTTTTGTTGCACTTTTCACCATACAGCGGTAAAAACGTAACGCCAACCGTTACCGTGTTATCTCAGGAGTCGCCACCGGTTACGACGGTAAAAAGTTAAATATCCCCGGCTCGCCCATCCCGACCGTCACCGCCCGCGGCATCCCAGAACCGAGGGGAAGCAGGGAGCTCCGGCCGCCTCCGATCCGGAGCTCCCAGATCAATCAATCGACCCGCCGGTCGTTCAGCCGGCCACGGCAATGGAAGCCCACCACGCATCCCGGGGCCGCCGCACCGTACGTTCTTCTCTTCCTCTTATTTCGCCCGTTTCTGAGACGGGATGGCGCGCAGATCCGCGCCCCCGCTAATACAGCTTCTGAGATCCGAGGCCCCAATTATGTCGCGCGCGCGCGTGTTTGTGGCAGCTGGAGGAGATCCGGCAGAAGAGAGCCGCCGAGAGGATGCAACACGCCCCGTCTACCGGGGCGTCTCCCATCGACCCTTATGGTTGGTATATCCTTCTCTACATCGCTCACTTTATATGACTATTAATTGTGATCTTCTCTTATTTTGCTTTACTTGGATACTAACTGTCTTGTATTTTGTTTCCTGTATGACTGTATCAAATGTGATGACCTTTAGGGAACCAAAGAGCTGGAGCTGAGGTTTGTTTAGCATACTATGCCATTCATGAGCACTCAGTCTTTGATAAATTGTAGTTTAGTTGCAAATATGAGCCCCTTTGCTTTCCTAGATTGGTAACTACGCTTTTGATATGAATGCTAGCTTGTTGCTCGAGTTCAAGAACTTGAAAATGGGAACATGGAATTGGAGAGGGAAAATAAAATGCTCTTGTCCAAGGTAATTCGTATGCAATTTGGTTTCATTGTGTAGTTTCTCCAGGATTGGCGGGTTCTGATACTTATTTTCTCTGCTAGATTGCTGAGAAGGAAGTTGAGAAGGATGCCCTTGTAAACCGTTTGAATGACCTCGTGAGTCTCATAGAATATATTGTTAGTGCTGGGCTCCTAGTGTTTCTTGTCTTTAACCTTTGTGCCATGATTTTCTATTCACAGGAGAGGAATGTAGTGCCGTCTTTGAGAAAAACTTTGAATGACATTTCTTTGGAGAAAGATGCTGCGGTAGTTGCTAAGGTATCTAGCATTTTTTTCTTCATTGCATTTGTGCTACCATGTATTCCGATATTCTAAATATGCATGCTGAATTCTCATTGTCTTTGGCCTGGTATGCCAAGTAGGAGGATGCGCTAGCTCAACTCAGGAGCATGAAGAAACGTTTGAAGGAAGCAGAAGAGGAGCAGTATAGGGTATTTATTAAAAGCTATTCCATATCTCTATCAGCAATATCATCAATTTGCTAATCTTGAAATGCACAGGCAGAAGAAGACTCGGCCTCTTTGAGAGCACAGTTAAATACCCTGCAGCAGCAAGTAATGGGCAACTCTTACAGTGGATATCCAATGGGAACATCGAGTGAGGAATCTCTTGCCATGGAAAAGGAGATACAAGATTTACAGGCACAGCTAAAGGTTGATTTATTTGAAAATGAAAACTTTGCTTGAATTACATATCGGTTCACTCTTTCCCTAATCTTTACATAAAAAATGACAACACAGCAAGAGGCACTGCTAAGACAACAGGAGCAACAAAAATTAGCTGAAGAATCCCAGCTGAGGCAACAGGAGCAAGAAAAACTAGCGGAAGAGCAATCCCGCATTGCTTCTCTGCAGGCTGAAAAGCAACAGTTGGAGGACCAAATTACTGTGTTGACTAAGAAAGCCACAGGTA
This sequence comes from Alloteropsis angusta, assembly GCA_037127165.1. Classification (NCBI taxonomy): domain Eukaryota; kingdom Viridiplantae; phylum Streptophyta; class Magnoliopsida; order Poales; family Poaceae; genus Alloteropsis; species Alloteropsis angusta. The sequence goes on along the minus strand of JAZFNS010030256.1, from coordinate 9,532 downwards.
TGGAGGATACATATATCTTTGTGGTATTTTGTCTTTTATGATGTAAGAAGTACAACTGTTTGTGTAACCCTAAGTAAGCATGCAACTTCTGTTCCATGTTCCATATTATTGACAGTGGTGAAGCTGCGTTCACTTCAGGTGGCGCACGTGCACCACCCTAAAACAATAAATTCACTAGTAAAAAACTTATTTTGACAAGCAAATTAGCAAATTTCTACATGTCTATACCAGTGTGCACCACCTTAAAATTTATCCTAGCTTCTCCCCTGTTCAATAGGTGCTCTATTCCATATTTATCATTCTGCAGCGTCTTTGATTATTACTTCACACTGTCCGTATTTTAGTTTTAGTGGTATCTAAGTTATGTGACATCTAAATTTAAGCTTGCTAGCTGTGCATCCTCTGGATATGATATTTGCATCAGCCTTGAATTAAATATTTTCCTTCCATGCAGAGGACGCTTCTGATTTTGCTGCGCGCAAGGCATTTTCAATGGTAATGTATTTAACAAACTTTAGGAGCAGTTTTGTTGGAAACTTTTTGCATGTATGCTGCATAGCCCCATGTTCTGGTGTGTAGAGAAGCTATCCTTTACTATGCCCATTTTCATCAGCAATTGAAATTAAGCTTGATACTTTAGATAATGCATTTCAACTGGCAAGCTGGAGGTTGATAACCTTTGGTCCTGATGGCAATGTCAAAACTCAAAAAAGAATATTTAAGGGGTGATTAGAATGGTTACTTGCGCCTGGAGTGTTGTCTGTTCATGGTATGTTTTAAGCTGTGCTGAGCTATTCATGCAAACTGCCAGTAGCTACTGACCCAGTTTTCATTATGACAGCAAGATAGGGAGAAACTTGAAAACCAGTTGCATGACATGGCTTTGATGGTTGAGAGGCTAGAGGGAAGTCGTCAAAAGCTGCTAATGGAGGTGTGTGATGTCGCTTTATTTTTTGAATTATACAAGTCCAATAAATGGTGATTATCTTTTACTGTGTCAAACAGATTGACTCTCAATCATCAGAAATAGAAAAACTGTTCGAGGAGAACTCCGCCTTGTCTACTTCTTATCAAGAAGCCATAGAGATTACGGTGCAATGGGAAAACCAGGTGTGCTATTGGTCTTCTTGCCCATTTCCTGCATAGATATGTTACACAACCCTTTGCAAATAAATCTGCCTCTCGACTTCACTGGACAGGTTAGAGATTGTCTGAAGCAAAATGAAGAGCTCCGTTCTCACTTGGAAAAACTAAGACTTGAGCAAGCTAACCTGTTGAAAGTAAGCAATATCAATACCCAATCAGTCGGGCAAGATGAAAACAGTATCTCAAACCCACCAGAATTGGTCACTGAGAATCTTTCTCTAAAGGTTAATTGCTGGACCTTTTTTGTTCTTATTTGGTTTACAGTGTCAGTTATGTTCAATTTGAACTAAATTATATCGCCAGTGTAATGTAAATATGCATGCTTTCCTTCCTGTAGGATCGGCTTATCAAAGAACAAAGCAGATCAGAGGGGCTGTCAGCAGAGATAATGAAACTTTCAGCTGAACTTAGAAAAGCAGTCCAAGCGCAAAATAACCTCTCACGTCTGTAAGTATACTATGCTTGCTTATCTGCCCCTAAGCCCACTTTTGTTTCTGCTTGGTGAAATTAAACCATTGCCGTATCGTGCAGGTACAGACCTGTATTAAGAGAAATAGAAAGCAATCTAATGAAAATGAAACAAGAAACTTATGCAACGATCCAGTGATATTTGTGAAACCCAATATTACTGACAGAGTGGTCACAAGCTTCTCCAACGACTTAACTGTGGTGCTCTGGCTGTATTGATCTTGTGCCCTTTTCAAGATGTTGGCGCAAAACGGTTCTTTGGTAGCTATTGTTCATTAGTAGAGCAAAGATTGTTGTATCTGTAGCATACTGTTGTATACTGGGCTCCCACACTGATTTATCTTGTAAATTGGGGAACAATTACAAAAGAAGGAAAAAAACAGATCGGCAGACTATAATGCCCGGCTCACGATTGTTTGGAGTAAACTTTTTTTCTTTTTTTCTTTTCTTTCCTTTTTCTTTTTTTATGCGGAATACTCTCATTCCATTAGCCTGTGTCCTGTGGGCACCCAAATCCTAAGGGCAGGACCTCCCAGAATTGGTTGGTTCCTTGAGGGCATTTACAAGTTACAACCACACGCAGCCATCGCATGCGCTACCTGATTATGTGCTATACAGCAGTGTTTACAGGAGCTAAAATTCATAGCAAGGGCTTTAATCTCATGAATGGCCTCCCATCGCCGAAATCGAAAAACTGGCATCCTCCATGGTAAATTTTAGCATCAAAGCATCAGTGTCCAGGACCACCTGTTTCATGCCGGCTTCTACAGCAGCTTTAATTGCTTCCAAAGCTGCTATAGTGCTATCATCTTAGTATGGAAAGCATCCAGAGAATGGGCGACGTGTCCCGTCCCAGCCATAACGAGTACGCACGTATGTTATTGCTCGTATACACTAACGCTTACACTATACATAAGCGTGTAACGCACCAGGCCAATTTTATGGCCAGCAGGTCATAGTTAAGAGCTGGCCAATTTTATTGCCAGCTAGTGGAAAACAGTTATGTTCGAGGTGGCAGCGTATACGAACATCACTGCCTATGCAATGAGTCCCTAAGCAAAAATTATGCAGAAGACTGTTGTCCGGAAAGGAGTTCGCAAAGTGAGTGAGCAGAAACAGAGGCATCCATGTAACAGAAAGACAAAAATGAGAACATGTGAATCCCATAATGCAAACACCTAGTTGCCAGTTAATCTGGCCAACAATTAATCAAAATTCACGGCATCCAGCAATGCCAATCTGACCAATAAACCCAGCAGTGGTTGTGGCCTGGCCTTTTCAACATTGTCAGCAAGCATCAGCATCTCTCCTTGAGTGTTGCTCAACTCTTCAGATTAATTGATGTTTGGCACATTGCACCTCTATCGAACCTAAAAGAGCAATCCATATCCAAGCAACAGATAACACAGCCTCAGCTCAGTCCTTACCTCCACACAAGTGATACAACTGCTTTTAAATAGTGAAACTTGCAAACAGAAACTCCTTGATGTTCAGAATTTTTCCTGGCTGGAGAAGGAAATCGCCTCAGGTCAATTTGGCAACTTCATCCTTCCATAATCAATATATCTACAGCTACATTGTTTCACACGCGGTAACAGGAAAAGGAAAAAAATTCAGGCACTTGCCATGAAGAGTAACTTCCAGGCGAACAGTTAGATATGATATTATTTGGTTCCTCAGGTAGGCCAATGCTGCCCTCAAGCTTGGCGCCAATATGCTGTTGTCTTGATGCATCCATTGGAGAGCCTACACAACATTAGTGTTATGAGCTAAAATGAAGTCAATAAATATTGTTCTGTTGGCACCCAGTAAACAGTATCGACTGTAATCCAGAAAAGAACATTCATGAGACTGGGAACATCAGTCTAACAAGATTGGTGATCATTAGCAGAGTGAATGGGCAATGCCACAATTGGTCTTTATTTCTAATTACTAGATGTGATAACATCTTCAACGGAAGATGACATAACGCTGGAGTTTTTTTGTGTGGCACTTCAGTAAAATTATGAAACCTGTTATGTATAACCAAGCTGTTATTTGTATCTGGCTGGATCCAAAATTATGAAACCTGTTATGTATAACCAAGCTGTTATTTGTATCTGGCTGGATCCCACTTGAATGTATATAACCTAGAAGGCTACTTGCACAGATACATTCGTTATTCCTTACAGAAATACAGATTAGTTTCACCTGTAGCTATCACATTGCACCGAGCAAATAGATCAGACATCTATGATATTTACAAAGTGCAAAATTGACAAACAATACGGCAAATATATGTGGCACCATCAACAAATGGCACAAGCAATGTGCTTCAACGTGTGGTTAAGAGCAGGGCAAAACATTAAAACAAGAGCAACTAACCTCAGAGCTGCTGGAAGCGGAATGGCTTCACCATTTTACATTTTGTTTGACCCCATAAATTTGTTTTTTCTCTCAGCAGGTTTGAGAATTTGGAATGAGCACATCAAAGTTTCATCAACGCTCATCATCGCACCAGCATTATCAAATTCACCACAATAATTGGGGGCTGAGAATATGGTAACAAGCTGTCTGTCAGCAAAGAATTCATACCCATCCTCAACAACCTGACATTACATGAAATATAATCACCTTAAATTAGCAGCTAACCAGAAAATAGACGATAAAGAAAAAATGCACTAAAATATTAAGTCAATACCTGGTGAGCCCGACAAATAAGATCAAGGTCATGCTTTTGCAAAAATTCTGAAACCTTGTCAGCACCAAAGGTATATGATACCCCTCTATCGTTCATACCCCACCCTTGAGTATCTTTTCCTGGATCTGACCAAAGCAAGTCACATAGTAGACCTTGATCTGGTACATCGGTTGGACGTTGCAAGTTCTTTATCTCATCCAAGTGTGCTAGATCAGGAGAGAGTCCACCATGCATACATAATATTTTATCATCAATCAGAGCAGCCACAGGGAGTGTGTTAAAACATTCAGTGAAGACCTTCCATAGCCGCACATTAAATCGGCGCTTGCATTCATCATAAAATCCATATATTCTGTTTATTGAAGCACATTCATGATTGCCCCTCAGAAGAAAAAAGTTCTCTGGGTACTTGATTTTGTATGCAAGAAGAAGGCATATAGTCTCCAAACTTTGTTTGCCTCGATCAACATAATCACCTAAGAATAGATAATTGGCTTCAGGAGGAAAGCCTCCATATTCAAATAGCCTTAAAAGATCACTGTATTGACCATGGATATCACCTGGATATCAAATGACGGGAAATACGGTTAGATGCTATTAATCTATTCAGTAAATAATAATATAAGGACTAAAATGCACAATGATAGTCCAAAGATTGCATCAGTAAAAATATAACACATAACAGATTTTACAAGACAAGCAACGACAATATGGGATGAAGACTAGCTATTCAGTACATCAGGAAATAAATAGCATTTCAACAGTTGAAATTGCATATAAAACAGGTGGTCAGGAAACTACTTTGCTGTTTCAAAGACCTACACAGATCATGTGCCTATAACCACACAAACGACACAAACAGCAGACACTGCACAGCTTCTTGTTGCTCCAATGCTCAACACCGAGCAATACACTACTGCAGATACTTCAAAATAAAAGCTAGTTAGACGTGGACAATCCTTGGTTAGGGGAGTATATCATGCTGGGGAAAACAGATCAGCAGTGTTACCCGGACACCCGTGTCCTAAATTTTTTGCCAAGTCGAATACCCCGCACCCGTGTCAGATTCCAAGTTTTATTTGTTGTGTCCGCAAAAGCTCTACCGAATCGGACACCCGCACCTGAGTCGGACACCGACACCCGCTCCGGGGTCCATGTAACACTGCAGATCAGTGGTAGAATATTGTATGTGCAAGGAATGCCCAGCTGAAGGCTCCCATACATTGTGGGATCTGGGTAAGAGAATTTACAGATAGCCTTATCCTTGATTTGTTGCAAGGAGGCTGTTGAAGCTCAGGACCTTGAAGGCCACAAGTGGAGATGCAAGAGACAGTCAGCCACAGTGCAAGCCCTGACCCTCTATTATGTGACATAGCAAGACCATAGAAATAGAACATTAGTGTAAAGACTGGTGGCTGGTGAGCCACACCAGGCACCTGAAGGAACTTGCAGAACAGGAGGGGAGAGGCACAAGCATACTAGTGCAATATTATAAGGTTCATAATTCAAGACTAGGACCAGTTGCCATTAAAATTGCTCGTGTAACCAGAAACGGTCAAACTTGGAGGGTCTAGTCAAAAATCAATAATCATGTTCAAAATAGATGGTAGTGAGATGGTGGTTCTGCTATAATTAAGATGAACCAGTATCCCCAAAAGGACTTGACTTCAGTTTGATCAATTCCAAATGTCTAATTAGATGTAGTGTTGCATTCCTCTATCACCAATCAATTGCTGTGCTGCTCATCATAGACTAACCTAGCAGAATGACATCATATCAGCAGCTCATAGAAGATGTTCAAAGATAGGTGAAGAAGTTCAAAGCATCTATAGGTCAGAACAATGTTGGAAATAAATCCCAAGCAATTCGACAAGGGTAGTGGCAAACAGAATTAACCAGTTAGAAGGAAACGCCTGGTTCCCCATATTGCCCTCATGCCCATCCCATGACTACAGCTTATATTTTGCTTTCATGAATGCATACATATGTATTCACATAAATTGCTGCTCAAATTTTCCGCTTAGTAAATATCTCACCACTGACCAGCATGGTTATGGCATATATCTATATTAAAATCAAAACCCTTGGGAATACATCGATATAACACGCCCCCACGTCCATCTACCAGCAAAAACAGAATCCTTAAATCCTAAAAGCATATTGATGCTACACGCCCACGACTACCCCAACGCTCCCTGAGACACAATCGCCCGAATCCCACGAGACGCAAGTTTCCACAACTGGCGGCGCGACCAAACCAGATCTACCGCCACGGCCAGCAGCAGGCGAGAAGAAGGAAGGGGTCAAGAGGGGGGCAGAAGGAGAGGAAGGGTACGCACCGCAGATCTTGATGGGCGCCTCGAGCTCGAGGAGGTTGGGCTGGCTGAGGAAGATGTCGCGGGAAACGGTGCAGAGCTGGCGGATCTCCGCCTCCGAGAGCTGCACCTGCTTCCCGGGGCGCGCGGTCCGCACCTCGAGCAGGCGGCGGATGATGTCGTCGAGCAGCGCGGCGTCCATGCCCCCGCCGCCCTGCCCTCCCGCCGCCGCCGCCGCCATCCCTTGCCTCCCCCGGGCTGCGCTGCGCTGCTGAGAGATGGATCGGTGGAGCTAGGGTTTCCGGCGGCGCGTCGGCAAGGGAGGGGGACTGGGGGTCGGGCGGGGGAGAGAGAGAGAGATTGGGCGACCGGGCCGCGGATAGCTAGATAAACTTCGCTTGGGTTGTATCCGTTTCCGTTTTCGTTCTCGGTAATCTTTTTTTTTCCGTCCCTTGTTGACGTGTGGTGCCGGTGCGGCGCCGATCGGGGGTGTCGAGTGTGTCGTGGTGGACGCGTTCGTCTCGCGGTGACCACCTCCACCTGCCCCTGTGCCCTCTGGTGGGTCTGCAACTCCGATGTGGCGGACACGCCAAGACGTACGTGCTCCAGCNTCTTCTTTCTGCGAATTTCCCCTGCTCTATTGATACATCTCTATCTGGGCCCCTCTTTGTAATGTCCACTTGTTAATTGTTATGCAGTTATGCTCCTTCCTGTACTTGCTTGGTAGCTCCAACGGTGCATACAATGCTTGGTAGCTCAGTCCCGTGGTGGTACATTGTAGACTGTAGTCCTTGTCCGAAGACTTTTTGACGGTTTGGATCCAATTNTCTTCTTTCTGCGAATTTCCCCTGCTCTATTGATACATCTCTATCTGGGCCCCTCTTTGTAATGTTCACTTGTTAATTGTTATGCAGTTATGCTCCTTCCTGTACTTGCTCGGTAGCTCCAACGGTGCATACAATGCTTGGTAGCTCAGTCCCGTGGTGGTACATTGTAGACTGTAGTCCTTGTCCGAAGACTTTTTGACGGTTTGGATCCAATCNGGGCACGTGATAAGGCTTATTTTGTGTCCAAATTTATCGTCTTCATTTTCCCGCATTTGAAGTGGTAATTTCAAGAGAAGTTATGACTACTGTTTTGAAAGCTTGTGGTCATGGATTATGCAATAATGTATTGCTCTTTGTGTTTCTTTGTGGGCTCTTTTATGCTCTTGATGGAAAACCCACAACATGGCCTATTTGGATAAAAAGTTTCTNGGTGGTCTTATTGGTGCCATGTGCTCACATTCTTCTTGGTTTGGTTTATGTTGCAAAATAAAAAATGGAGATTGCTTCACAAGAAATTGGCTCAAATACATTGCATGTGGGGCAAAATTGTTAAGGTTCAAGAGATTTGGAATAGAAACGAAGCTATTGCGAGCTATGGACCAAAATATGGTGGACAGTGGATTTTGCAAATTGATGACATCATATTGTGCACTGAAACTTTGTTGCTACAACACATTTTTAGCATTTCTAGTTTTTATAGTTAGTTCTCTTTGCCCGTATCTTGGCATGTGGCTTGGGATGGTCATGTAAAAGTCTATTACAACTCTTACTCTTCTTTAATTTTAAATTTTGAATGCTTGTAGTGAATGTCCCCGCTAAATAAAATCCGAAGGGCATCCCCTCAAACAAATGTGAACTATAAGTACTCCCTCCGTCCCATAGTGCAAGCATTTCTTGATTTCTGCGCCAACGTTTGATCATTCGTGTTATTCAAAAAATTATGAAAATATTATTTATTTTGTTATGACATGTTTTAGCATTGTACATATTTTAAGTATATCATAATTGTTTTTATATTTTCTCAAATTTTTTGAATAAGACAAATGGTCAAATGTTGGCGCGAAAATCTTATATTGTGGGACGGAGGGAGTAATGTTTAACCGTGAAACCCTTGAGAGAAGGAATAGAAATATCCCTTCCTAAAGTGGTATAAATGGAAATAATATAACTATCTAATTATTTATGATGAAATTTTATAACAAAATGTGTGCATGACTACATATAAGCTTTTTTTTCAAAAGTGAACCCTCTTTTTCCTTACCAATAAGGCAAATGAGCAATACTAGGTCTAGACCTAATATTTTTTTAATAAACTTTGGCTACACCATCATCATTGGCATAACTCATGAACACCAGCCTTCTTTGATGAGCCTAGGTAATATTCGCTTCCAGTGTGCATAACCACCATCCAAATTTACACACGGTCAATTTCAAACTCAAAAGTAATAGACAACAAGACCCCACGAAGCCATGATACAAACTGACACGGGGCTAGTTACCACCATGTACATGCAAAGTGTTATTGCCCGTTTTTGGACCAATAAAAATCACTAAGGAAATTGTATCTTCCTTGATGTTACAACTCACCAAGAAAATTGTGTATTTTGTATCTTCGCCTTCACTCTTTCCTTCTTCCTCATCTCCGATAACCCATCAATATTCCGAACCACCCCACACCTAGCTCTTCTTCTTCTTTTTCTTCTGATATTTTGTAAGATCTTCTTGCTTCAATCCATCCGACTCTAGCCTTTTTGTCTCATGGCTAGAGACACCAATAGACACAAACACCAACTTCATGTTCTCCTTTCATAGTTTCTAGTAGCTTATACTGGCATACCCTCAACTACAAACACTACAATACTATTTTAATTTGTCGAGATGTTTATCTAATGGCCACATCGACTTCATCGATCCACCATATAGCACCCAAGAGCCTTCCACCTAATGTAATAACCATCCCCAACTTTGGCGGTGGCATGTTGATGGCGCCCACATCGGGTGGCATGGGAGGTGAACGAGTTTTTGATAAGGGTATGATGAGGACATCCTCCACTATTACCCGTTGGCAAAGACGCAACATGGGCCGTAGCCCAGTT
>JAZFNS010032273.1:2609-12899 GCA_037127165.1 Alloteropsis angusta | reverse complement strand
TTTTTTTTTTCGTTGAACCGTTTAAATCCTGCTTATGCCTCAAATGCATAATTTTATCCCACTAGCACCAAGACTGACATGTCATCTTTGCATTGAAATGAAACTATCACTCTCGGTGCATTGTTTCACCACACAATTTTATAGACAGGTTGTAGCTTTTAAGTTCTACGTGTTGTTTTGATGAACTGTGTCATGAGATGAAACAAAAAGTTCACGATAGGAGTTTCATCCAGTTGCATAGGATTTGATAACTGTGCATAAGGAGTGTCATGACCATGAAACCATTTTTTTCTCTCCTCTCGTTAAATCCTTGTCATGTTAACAAATATACTGATGTGCTTAGTAATTTATTGCTAAGAAATCTTCCATGACACCTCCACTGAGATTGGCCTTATTGAAACTAATAGTCAAATGTTGTGCTTTTTTCAACTTTTTCTGGTCGTGTTTCTCCCCACCACATCCATTTGTACTAAAATGTAGAAGCAAGGTTAGACCTGTTTCTCAAATAAGCGCATATTTCAGAGTAGTGCAGCTTATTTCAAAAGCGTTTCTAAGGGCCGCTGTTCCAAATAGGGCCTTTTTCTTTTGGAAGCTTGGCTTCCGCGCTGCTTCAAGATTGGTGTGGCAAACATCGCCTGCTTGATCGTCTTCTTCCTCGTCTTGCTCTCGTGCTCGCTCATTTTTCCTCCCGACACCCTAGCTTGGGGTGGACGCCGAGTTTGGAGGACGCTAAGGCCAGAGGACGCCAGCACGGAGGGGGTAAGGAAGAAGACAGTCGAGGGTTGGGGCTCGAGCAACCCTACCCAATTTGTCTTTGCTTGTCTTTTGGAGAGGTGATACTTTTTGTCTTTTGGCAACTTTGCTTCCACCTGCATCATGATTGGTGCGGCAAACACTGCCTACTCTGTTTGATCGTCTTCTTTCTCGTCCTGCTCTCATTCTTGATCTTTTTCCCTCGTGTTTGCCTACTCTGTTTGATCGTCTTCTTCCTCGTCCTGCTCTCATGCTTGATTTTTTTTCCTCGTGCCGCCCTAGCTTAGGGTGAACACCGAGTCTGAAGGACGCTAAGGCCAAAGGACACCAAGGGCAGTAGGGGCAGTTCGCATCGACGACGACGCCACCCACTGATGGTGGTGGAGGCAAGGTTAGGATTTTGAGTCCTCTAGGGGTGGGGGCTCCAATGACCGGCGGCAATAGAGGAGGAGGGGTGGGGTAGTGAAGGACGAACGATGGTGATGGTTCGGCCGGTGCGGAAGCAAGACGGCACGAAAGTACTGTCGGCTGGGCAAGGGTCGGACAGCTAGTGAGCAGTAACCGACAATGTGGACAAGGATGGCCTCTAGGTTAGGAAGTACATGGTCGAACGTGTGGGGTTGACGGTGGGCTCATTGGCTGAGGCGGTTAAGAAAGGGCGCGGGGTAGAGAAAGCTAAGGAAGATGAAGACGAGAAGACGTGCTATAATGGTTCTCATCTCTCCATAGGAGCCCTTTTGTGGAGTAAGAAGACAATACACAAGTAATAAATTGTTCCCTTCTAAAAACTAATAAACCGTTTATCTTCTCATAAAAAGTAAAAAATATTTTTTCGAAATAGGAAGTTAATTTTGAGAACATTACATCAAGTTAATATACAACGTGACTTGAAAAGCTCCCAGACTACCCTAGGACACACAACTGTTAACAAAAAAAGGAAAAAAAGCTGACACACCTTAATCAGAATATTAGACTGCCATCCACGCGCCCGGGTACAAAAAATTGTGGCCACCCACATGAAACATTGAGAAGCCACTGCAACCAAGTTCTATAAAATAAGCTTCTATATGATAGCCCACGTACGAAACCAATATGTAATTGATTAAATGACCTGCAAAGGAGATAATTGTTTGTCTTCAAAAATCAAAGCATCTCTGCATACCCACAATGAAAGTGGTTGTAGCTCCAAGTAACACTAAGGATTTAAAATCATTACTAATTCTCGCTAGCCAAGTGCCAAACATATTACATATTTGCCACATTAAGAGGCTGAGGAACATCGTAAGCCGCATAAACAATGACCCAAATGGCATGAGCTAAACGATACTCAAAAACAAATGTCTAATTGTCTCATTCTTGTGACAAAGCAACATTGTTTACTACCATGCCAATTTTGTTTAGCTAAATTGTCCTTTGTTAAGATTACACCGAAGGTACCATAGAAAGGTTGACTGCGGAATTACGCTATCATGGTTCGACTTTTGAGGCATCTTTAGTTTCCAGATTTGTTTGTTAATATTTGTGGATCAATGGCAGACAACGAGACATTATAGAAAACTTACCGTTTTACTGTAGGTTCTAGCAAAATTCACCATTCTGGTGTAGGTTCCAACAAAATTCTCATATCAGATGCTGCAACTTCGACAAGCTATAGGGCCGTTGTGGTGTCCTTGGGTAGCTTTGCCACAACATGAGACCATTGACGTTGCACTAGAGCCTAACATACGCATCCTAGAGGATGAAAGCGTGATTAGTTCTAGCATGCAACGCCCCCAAGATAGGTGAGCTTGTGAAGGGTGCTATCTAGGACCACACCATCTAGTAGAGGGTGCCGATTTAGATGATGAAAAGTTTGATCCTGGTGTTATGACATTTATTCTAGCAATGAGAAGCTCGATTCTAGAGGCATGGTCATGTTATAATTGAATTGAAAAAAGATTTTTATGATGTTATTGTGACTGTTTTATGGTGTTATGATCAGGTGTTTCTTGATTTTGTTTAATGAGGTTTTGGTATTTGTGCAAGTGGCGATTCCATATGTTGTACATATTTGTTTTGGATGTTACAAATCTTTTAATAACAAATTAAATTGTTTCAAGTGCTTCATTATGATTTTTGCAGTTAGCAAATTGATTTATTATAGCGATTCTTTCACGATGTTGCAATTACTCATCTTGATGTTTCAATAGGTTTTCTTTAATGTCACGTAATTGTACTAGTCTTGTTGCACAATATTTTTCTTGTTGTAAAAGTGTTATTTAATTGTTGCCACCACGAAACTATGATCAAAATACATTGTGGCTTGAGGACAATGGTTTTAGTTATCACTAAACTCGTCATCCAAGCTACGGGTTGGGGGCAAGATATTGCAGAAAAGAGAAGATTTACACTTACTAATATTATAGGCGGCATTTTTTTAATGGACGGGAAAACATTTCACCAAGTGGATCTCAAAAGTTAAAATGACCGGTTCTTGTGTCTTTGGTACTCTCTCTGTTCTTGAATAAAGTGTATTCTGGGTGTTTCCTAAGTTAAACTTTTCAAAGTTTGATCAAATTTATAGAGAAAAGTGTTAACATTTATTAAATTAAATAAGTAAAATATAAAAAAATATATTTTACAATGAATCCTAATATCTTGTTTGAATGTCAATGTATTATAAATTATTTAGACCTCATGGATCCATGGATTAAGTGGCTGGAGGACTGATTCGAGGTGGTGTTCAATTCATCAACTCTTTCCCCAAAGATAATCTTACATCATAGAGTAGTAAACGTGGGTTAATGACAAAGCCCATTCGATAACCCCGGATAAATTTGTGAGACGAATCTAATGAGCCTAATTAGACCGATTTGCAACAGTGATGCTACATTAACCATCCGCTAATCATCCACTATTTATGGATTAATTACTGTCATTAAATTTGTCTCGCGATTTCCAGGTGAAATCTATAATTAATTTTATTATTTACTCCTAAATAATAAAATTTTCTTTGTAAAAACTTTTCTAAAAACTTTCACCGGAATTAAACACACCAAAACTAAAATACCGTCCGTTTTGGGTACCCTCAAAAGTAGCTTGTGGACCAAATTGTAAAATTCGTAAAACCGCGCGCCTTCGGTGTTAGTTCTTCTCCCCCCCTCTTCGGCGCTCGGCGGAAAACCCTAGCCCTCTCCGCTTCCTCGCCGCCGATCCGCCCCCGAAATCCGAACCATCCCCAACCTCCCGGTGTGCCCAGCCGCTCGCGCCGCCATGCCGGACGTGCAACCTCTCGTCAGCGACTTTATCCTCAAGCTCAAGCGCCGGTAAGCCGCCGCCTTTCCACGCTCCGCCCCGTCCGATTTGGTCGCCGTTGCTCATGCCCGTTCTTATCTGTGGGTGGGCAGGAAGGTGGAGGGGTCCCACGCCGTGGCGCGACAGACGGCGGAGCTGCTGCGTTCGGTTGTATCGCAGCACCGGCTGGGTAGCAGTGCCAACCAGGCAGCCGTGCTTGCCGACGCTGTACGCGCTGTCGGGGAGCAGCTCATCGCCGCAAACCCCATCGGTAAAAGATAAACCTTTTGTTTTACTGAATTATGATGCTATCGTCTTACAGTTAAATTCGAAGGATTGCTTCCAAATCGAATCATTAAATACTGACTGATCGGATGGAGGATTTGTAGAATTGCGACAATTTTTATTGCGTTTTTAGAGTGTTGATTTGCGCACTACTCTTGATTTGTAACAATTTACTTTTCTTGAGTGGGATTCTGTGTCCTCTGTCTGTCTCACGCGACATCCAAACTGTATTTGGCGTGTCCAAATTTTTTTTCCTGAATCATGACTCTTGGCCCGGTCAGACTCACAATATACCCATGTTGTGGTAACAGTACCCTTTGTTTCCCCAAATGACAATTAAACCTCCAAAAGTGAGCCCTGAATGCTAGGGCTTGCTTAAGAAAGTAAGAATGCATGAACTTTATTTATGCAATTTCTTGTTTCCCATGCTATTGGAGCTAGTTTGTTAATGTTAGTTTGTAAACTATATTTTTTCCTTGAATTACGACCCATTAGCTTAATGATAGTTATGTTATATATGGTGTAATTGAATTTAGTTCGCTCTCAACTGTAGTTTGCAGGCTGCCGCACCAGGCTCCTCTCGGAACTAGGATTGTAGATAATTATTGGTATCTGGGGCCATTACTTATTAGTGTACCTTATTATTTGTATTAATTTGATGGTTTGAATGGCATTTGTTATGGCTTTTATTTGTGTTCTCAGTGGCCTCAGATATACCAGATTAAGTTTCATGGGACTTAGTACCTTTGCTATTGAGCTTTGTTTTGCCACCAATGGTTAACCAGTTGGTGCATGGCATAATTTAAGAGAAATATTTTCAAGCTGTTCCTTTTCCTGAGTTTGATTTTTGAGCTCTGCTATTATGTTATTCTTTAGCTCTGATGACACATTATTTTCCCTTGAGTGAATGTAGTACATGATAACAAGTAGGCTCTGGATGGTGAGCACATGTAGTACTTGAAAAGCTCAACTTGGAATCAGTTTTAACCTAAACACTACACGCTAGGGTCACCCTCCGTTTAGAGTTTAAACAGTTTAGACGATAAATTAAACGGTTCGCACTGTAGCAGTAAATATACATACAAGCATCATCATACTCCGTCCGTTTCAAATTATAAGTCATTCCATGATTCTTGGAGAGTCTAACTATTTTACATTTGACCAAAATTATATAGAGGACCACGAAGATTTATTGCATTGAACAAATTTACTATGAAAAATATATATTATCAAGAATCTAATGATACTTATTTGGTATGATAAATGTTTGTACTTTATTGTAAAAACTTGGTCAAACTTGAGATGATTTGACTTTCAAAGAAAGTTGGAATGACTTACAATTTGGAACGGAGGGAGTATGATGAATTTGGAACAGTTTAGACGCGTGTAAACTGCGGTTTACATGAGTTTAGGCAAACACTGCTTGGAATATATAGCTTGAATTTGAGCATTANTCACTGAAGCGGTGGAGCCTATTATTATAACATCTCCAAAGGAGGTATCTTGGTTAATNTTTTTTTTATGTCTAGCATAGTTTAAATGGTGTTGTATCTGTTTCACATGTTAGGCCATATCTGACCTGGCCCAGCCGCATCCAGTACGTGTATTTGGGCCAATATGTGTCTGGATTGGAATGCGGTTTGGATATGTATCCATGACATATCGCACGCATATCTGTATCATATACGTATCATATACATATTGGATACATGAGATGCTACCTCGCTGCAGTATCTGTGCATCACAGATTGGGTGTCAATCTAGAGTTTGTTAAGTAATCCAGTTGGTGTATGCTCCTTGTGTGTCAGATAATAAGGATGCTGACATCACAGCATGTTTGTAGCATTAGAGGGTGACACTTTCAATTCAGCTTCCTATATGGTGGGCAATATGTAGTGGTAATAGGCAGGATAACTTACCTTTCCCTTACTAATTGTAACACTATCTCTTAATCAATGTGGATTCTGTTATTGCAGAGCTTGCTGTTGGGAACATTGTCAGACGTGTTTTGCATATAATAAAAGAGGAGGATATATCATCGACTGCTGTTGGTATTGAAGGTCTTTCTGTCACTGTTGATAGTGATGATGAATATGGCAGTGAAAATGATGATCACCCTGCATTGTCTGCTGCTGTCCTTGCTGCACATGCTAGAAATGCCCTTCGTGCACCTTCATTGCAGACTCTCCTAGAAGATATTCCTGTGAGTCCTGCAATTTCCCGCACGGCATCATCAACTGGTGACTCAGACGGAAAAAGTAAATGTATGTTCTTATTAGTTATATTGTATGTTCCTATCAGATATATTTCATTCTTGTCCCCATATTGTTCTCTTTCACTGCCAAATATCGCACCTGAACTGGTATTCTTGGTCCTACCTGTATAATTTGGAAAAAATGTTGCTCTAACTTCTAATGGATGATTATATTTTGAAATTTATGTTAACCTTGTAGGGCCCTTATGCTTTATTTATGTCATTATTATTGACACTGAAATCATGGTTTTTCTACTATAGCAGCTGGAGATAAGAGCTCAACTAGGAAGCTCAAGCATGATGTCATTGCAGCCATTGGTGATCTTATTGATGAGATTGACTCATGCTACGAGCCAATTTCTGAGCAAGCTGTGGAACTTATTCACCAAAAGTATGATCTTTCTTTGTCTAACAACATTTCAACAATATTGCTTTAAGATAATAACAATTGCTCTTTATATTTTACTTGCTTCAATGGTGATATACAATTTTGAACTGTGCATATTATAGTTTTTTTAGGGCTTCCATATTATAGTTATTGTGGATACGTTTAATGGGTATATCTTAAAGCATGTCTGAAACATAAAATGTTGGTTGGTCTGGGTGGCTCTGATATGTCCAAACACAAATTGTGGATTAATTAAAAATTATAATGGGTCAAATGGACAAAAACATCCATTGACATATCGTCATATCCATATGATCTATTATCTTGCTCACTGTTACATTTAGAAAATTTTTTGATAGAAATACCGCATCCAGTTATTAAAAATAAAAGAAGTAATTTCATGTGATTATAGCTAAGAAGTTTGTCAATTATTTGTTTATCTTCTGATGCAAAGGAAGCTTCTTTTGCATAAGCAATCCATCGCAATATACTTTACTTGCTTGAGACTAATGCGCAGAAATGTTTGCCTTTGGATACACATTAGGTTTGGTGGGCAAGTGTCTCAAGCACAATGGTCTCGAGTGTTAATTATTCCGTTAATTAGTTTCGAGGTCCTCTATAGATACCTAAGTAGTAGCTGAAATATATTTCTTGCTTACTGAAGTACTAATTGTTTGTTTGCCACAGTGAGGTAATCCTAACTCTAGGTCGTTCTAGAACTGTCAAGGAGTTCCTGTATGCTGCGAAAGAGAAGAAGCGATCTTTTCGTGTATTTGTTGCTGAAGGCGCTCCAAGGTTTGAACATTATTTTAACTTTATAATGTAACCTGAGTGTTTCTTTTGTGCTGTATACTCTTTACTTGATTCATTGTCGTAATGTTGATGTTTGAATCAGATATCAGGGCCACGTTCTTGCAAAAGAGTTGGTTGAGAAAGGTGTGCAAACTACAGTAATAACAGATTCAGCAGTTTTTGCTATGATCTCTCGAGTTAACATGGTATGTGCATGTAGCGACTGTTGATTTTCCAACTCTTTGTTTTTGTTGAAGTTCTAATTCCTGATTTATATGAAGGTCATAGTTGGAGCGCATGCTATAATGGCAAATGGTGGAGTGATCGCACCGGTTGGGATGAACATGGTTGCACTTGCTGCTCAAAGGCATGCTGTGCCCTTTGTTGTGGTTGCTGGTAGCCACAAGGTCGATTTCTTCACATTATCCCCAGAATTTGCAACTTATATAGCCAAATAAGAATCAGTGTCTACATTTTACCTTTTTCCCATAATTTAATGTTTGACACTTAAATCAATTTTAATGCATGGTTCATTCTACTGCAGTTAGCTCACTGGTTACTATGTTCAGTAAATAAAGAAAACAAATAGTGGAACTTGTACTAGGATGGTGTCAATGTCATCTTGCGGCGATACAGTCATAGTTGAGTCTTAACAAATGTTTCCTGAAATCAATTCAGATGCAATTTGTTTTTCCTGGCATGTATCGTTAGCTAAACACATTCCAATCATCTCAGGAAATTTTAATGTTTCCATTTTCCACAGGTGTCGTGCTTAGATAATGCCTGATGAGTGTAATTTTACATCGTAAAGTGCATTCACTATTATCATTTCTATTTTAGCATCAAATAGATTTGTACTATATGAAATTCATGAGAATATCCAGCTAGAAAGTTGGTTAATCCTCTCATGACATACATCCCACCCTAGTTGGGATTAATGCTGAGGCCTCCCATCAGGAGCACTATTTGCTTGGAAAGGGACCACTTAAGTGCTCAATTGTAGTATTTTTATAACTATACAAAATTGTACTTTCTTAAGAAATGCTCTCTTCAATACACATTTTTGGCAATTAGTTTTTGCAAATATTTGTCAACAAAGGTTAGCAAACGTATAATAACATCACAGTACTTTTGGTGAAAAATATACGGATATTTTTCTTCTGAAAAATCAAAATACTTGTATGTGTGTAAGGGGTCAAAGTTTTAAAATGCTGACTGCACACATTGGAGGGCCACGAATAAAGAAGAATTGAGTTGTTGCTTAAAGGGTAATAGGTGGTATCTACGATTGAATGCTCAGTCACTGAACGCCGGTTAGATGTATTTGAAATAGAATCTGTTACAAAAGTTTCCATTGTACTAATAGCTTTCTTTCTCACATCCAGCTGTGTCCTTTGTATCCACACAACCCAGAGGTGTTACTGAATGAACTTAAGTCGCCGTCTGATTTGCTCGACTTCGGAGAGTTCTCAGATTGCATGAATTTCAGTACTCAGGATGGCAGCCCCCTACTAAATGTTGTCAACCCAACATTTGACTATGTGCCACCGAAGCTTGTGGGCCTATTCATCACTGATACGTAAGTTCTCTCAGCATTTGTTTTCTAAGATGTGGTAATTTAAAGATAATGGATATGAACTTAGAGCTGCTTGCTCTAGCGGTTAGCCAGAGATTTCTTTTGGTGACCTTGTCTGCTGGTGCAATGGCAAATTTCAATATGATGAAACTTCATTGGTCTATTTCTTTTCATAGGATTCAGGCATGCGCTTGAACTCCAGCTAAAATTTTTAATCCTTTTACTTATTTGTGACTCTAAATTTAGGCCACCTTAATTTTTTACCAGTAACATACTCAGACTCTGCACTTACATGAAACCACTCTGTGTTTTCCTGATCTAGTTTACCTTTGCCTGACAGTGGGGGGCACAGTCCATCTTATATGTACCGGCTCATTGCTGAGTACTACTCAGCTGATGATCTCGTAGTGCGACGGAAGTGAACAGTATGAAGGAAAACAAAAGCATTCTAAAGGCAACTTCGCATTGTGAAGGTAGGATTTGCGATCTCGTCGAAACCCAATTGTTGTTTTTGATACTTATCGCAATCAGTTGCGGCCTGCAGGGCTAGAGACGTTTTGATTTGGCGAAACGCCTGTTGGGTCAAACTGGGGAATCCATGCAAAGCATTCTCCTTGCGGTACCTGTAATGGTTGGGGCATTCTGGGTGTAAACTGTTGAGAAAATGGGGATGTGTCCTATAATGGATGAATTGTCTGACTATAGAAGAAGATACAAATGTATGATTTGAGTG
The DNA here is from genome assembly GCA_037127165.1 of Alloteropsis angusta. Lineage (NCBI taxonomy): Eukaryota > Viridiplantae > Streptophyta > Magnoliopsida > Poales > Poaceae > Alloteropsis > Alloteropsis angusta. The sequence continues at coordinate 2,845 of JAZFNS010032273.1, read as the reverse complement.
TAGAGGGTAGCTGTTCCATACCCGTGCATCCTGGCCTGGGGTGGTCAAAATTTTGCCTGTTCTAAGTTGCAGCAGTTTCATGTGTATGAGTGTTCGAATACACAGTAATGGAATATGCTGAGCTATGTTTCTCTTTTTACAGTAATCTTACTCATTTCTTGCCTGTCGTTTTTGGCTATTAAATCTGTGCCCACTGAATCGTTGCGTTCACTTACACACCTTGTATGTTGTATCAA
>JAZFNS010032977.1:20964-32029 GCA_037127165.1 Alloteropsis angusta | reverse complement strand
TTGGTTGTTATTTTGTACAAATAAGCAGCTAATAAAAACNATATATATATATATATATTATTTTGATTGTTGTTAAAAAAGAGCAACAAAATTAAAAGTGCTTTAATATCATATCAATGTATAGCACGCGCGTGCCGCGCGGGCCATCTTGCTAGTACTATGAAAATACTCTTAGCGACATATGTACTGATGTACTCATATCATACCCAAATGGACAATATATGGTTGGCACAAGTGATTGAGATTTAACAATGCATTTGACAGTTCCCAATTTTCAGAAATGAAAGATCTCACCCCAAAAATGAAACCTATGTGTGGTGGCAAGAGTAGTTTTAATGGTAATCATCTAAACATGTATCCATGAACAATGGGCAACCAGTAGTAAATTTCCTTGGTGTTTAAAGTTATCTTTTGCTGTAAACTGACTATTCTTTTCCTAATTATTTTACACTTCCCACATAAAGCTTTTTCTGTTCCAACATGCAATCAATTGTGGATTTTTATTTTCAAAACTTTCTTCCCATTCCATGCCAGCTAAAGCGGTCTAATGATATTTCTTAATTATGTATTTTGAACTATTATTTTACGAAATGATTCTTCTTTGCATGGTGCTCCACCCCAAATTAATAGGGTATGTGATCTTCAGTTGAGATAACTAATTGTTTACTTGATTAAATTACTACTTGTCTGTAAAAAATAACTTTCAATTTGTCAAATGACAGGAATAAGAATTACACCCTTAAAAACATTACACTATTAGATGACGCGGATGGGGCTTGTAGCTTTTACAGTTCTAAATGGCAATATTAGGTTGCATAACCGGCATTATGCTACTCACAATACACTATCTGTTGCCCCTCCATCATACTACCAGTTGCAGGGATGAAGGTTGCCGCAAACAATTACAAGAAAAAGTAATAACCACAATCTTCTTGCTATTTACAATATTATAAAGAGCACAGTTAACCAATTTAATTTCAGTTCATTATAAAAAAGCTAATTAAATTTCAGTTATGGAAACAAATGCGCAACGGAGGCCCAAACTGATGTGAGTGCTGGTTCATATTGTGATAGCTGCTGCATATAAGAACGATTGATAGCATGGCTTGAAAGGATGAAGGGGTACCAGAAAGGAGATTAGACCATGGATTGAGATGAGGGACTACCGAACTGGAGTGGTTGAGGGATGTAGAATTGTAGATAGAGCACTTTCCTGATACAGGTTTCAATACAACCCTTTTTGTAGTGGACATTCTTGCCTCTTTTCCTAGATCTGCGAACGTTGGTTTAACTTCCATATTCTCACTATACTCTTATGCCACAAATCATGCTCTCTGACCAACTATGTGATGTCTATGCTGCTCTTGATTTTCCAAAATGGACACCAGTCTCCTAGAATCCTTGCCAGACATGGACTATATGCGCTGCCAGGTGATTGTACTTGTTGCCCTGTCCTGCCCAGCTTTGTAATGTTGGCGCTGAACTGCTGTCGTGCCTTGTCCTGCTGCAGTGTAACCATTAATCCAATATTTTCCTTGTAAATTCCTACTGTGTCCAGAGCTAATGTCTGCAACATTAGCCAATACCAAGCTCATTTGGTAGTGTCGGTAGCGATATTTGTATTCGTGCATTTGGGTGGGGGACTCCAACTTTGAACAGCCTTCTGATTTCATGGATGGAAGCCAAAAATCTTTCCATGGATGCACTTGAACTCATTTGTTACATTTACACAAAAAAAACTATATACTCATTCCGTCCCAGGTTACTATTCGTTTTGGCTTTTCTAGGTAGCAAAAGCAATGAACCTAGAAAAGCCAAAACGAATATTAATTTGGGACGGAGGGAGTAATACTCACGTATCAGCATTTTGATCACATCATTTTAATCCTCAAGAGGTCTGACCCTCAGAACAACAGTTATTTGCTCATATTTGTCCTGGCCATGCTTTTATGCAGGTATGTTTACTCAGTGCTTCCTCCAGGAGATGAAGATCTCAAAGGTAGCGAGGTTCAGGCTATTGTAAAATTTAAAAGAGCTCTTGGGCTTGATGATGTGGATGCTGCTAACATGCACATGGAGGTATTGGCTCCTGATCCAAATCCTCTTATATTTATCAATTTATGATCTAGCACATGTTTTCTTATTCTTTCGTCTCTGTTTTCCACATTTCCTCTGTTTTATGCCAATAATCCCTTTTCTCTTACTTTGCTCGGTGTACTAGATTGGTAGACGCATATACAGGGAGAGGCTAGAAACAAGTGACCGTGATGCTGACATGGAACAAAGGCGGGTAAGTGTTTATGATTTAATGCATCAAAAAGATACTTAAACTTTATGTTGACCCAGATTATAACCAAAATGCTAAATTCTTGCAGGCATTTCAGAAGTTAATTTATGTGTCAAATCTTGTCTTTGGAGATCAATCTGCATTCCTACTTCCATGGAAACGTCTTTTTGGGGTGACTGATTCTCAGGTACTTTTATTATAAAAGAGTTATATTCTGCATACCTTCTCTCAGTTTTATGATTTAATCTCAGAGAAAATTATTTGTTCTGAATTTTGAAGTCTAGTTTCGTCCAATATCTGACAATATTGCTTCTGTAGTTGTGATATTTTAACCCAGCCCGAAAATCCAAGTTAAATATGTGGTCCACTCTCTGTTAGAGAGAAATGCATGTCCTGGCAGTCAGTAGCATGTCCTGGTAGATGGGTTTCGGTGGTTTTCTAGACCCTGTGGAAGCTGTTTCGTCTTAGTGCGTCCCCAGGTGCTGTTTTTTAGTCGTAAAAAATATTGTAAAGTATTGGACCTTTCTCTTTGCATAGTGCCGTGCTGCTTTTGATGCTGTGGATATTTCAGAGGGTCTGGATGATTGTTGCTAAAGTGTTGAACTGTTGATTCCACTCCTGGCCCAGTCCAAATAATGTTTCTTTTCTGACTTGCGGTGGTCTTAAATATCATAATTAAATTGTTATTGGAACAAAATATAACGTGTAGCTTNATAAGGTGTTTTGATAGAAAATGTAGTGTATATTTGGTTGGGGAGTATGGACATTTCCCATNTTTTTGACAAGTGCATCAAATCCATCACCTCCCTCCCAACCCAGAGAAGAAAATAAAAATGATGAACATAGTCCATGTGATTTTACCCACAGAAATGGATTTTGCAACTCCACTTTGCAGGAGAATACAGGCTGCACATGCAGTATAAATGTTGCTGCTTTTAAAGTAGAGTAAATTGCACCCGCCATACGACAACTTGATATGTGGGTGCAAATTGGTCCAAAAACTTGTAAAATGCTCAATTCAGTGCAACAACTTGCTAGGTGTGTGCAGATTGGTCCTCCAACTTGTAAAATGTTCAATTTAGTGCGACAACTTGATAAATTGGTATATTTAGAGTCAAAATATTATGACAATGATATATTTGACTACTCATATATCAGATGGCAGGGTACAAGACTTGTATTCTGCCATTCNTTTGTTTCTTAATACTATGACCAAAATAATTTCTAATTTCTACCATCTCTTTTAAATTAATGTTGCAGTATTCTTTTGTAATTTTTTTACAAACTTTTCCATCATAACATCACGGAATTAATTTCCATTTGAAGATTAAGAAAAATATATAAATAGCTTGAAATAAAAAATAATTGTTCTGATTCTATATAGACATAGACTTAATGAATTAACTAACATCTTTTTACTTATTAAGATACCAAATTCATCGCCATTGTAATGTTTGGACTGTTTATCCACCATTTTACCAAGTTATTGTACTAAATTGAACATTTTTCAAGTTGTTGGACCAATCCGCACCCACCTGACAAGTTGTTGCACTAGATTGAGCAATTTACAAGTTGTTGGACAAATCTGCACGCACCTGCCAAGTTGTCGTATGGTAGATGCAATTTACTCTTTAAAGTAACATCAACATTCAAATATCTGACTAGCATGGATACAAATGGGAAGAGCCTGTCTGTTGTTAACTTGAGAATACAGGGTGTCTGACATTTGGACTAGATCGATTTTACTTTGTTCACATTTTGGATCACTTTTTTGAACTGCCTGTCTGTTCTTTATAAATCCGGTGACGAGGCTTCTATTTTTTATATCTCTAGTTTGACATTAAGTTTGTTTCCAGATCGACATTGCTATGAGGGAAAATGCCAAGAGTTTATACTCGTCACAGCTCAAGTCTATTGGGAGAGGTACTGCTGGAACACATACTTTTGTTTAGGAGTTTGTACTGTCCTAAAGTAATAGTGTTATTTAAGATTTGCTTTACCAAGTAGGTAGTAGTACACTGTAAGATAACAATTGCGTTTTCTGTTGTTATATTCATTGCTTGATATCTCTCGTATTGCATCTTATGAACATTGTGAATTCAAAATGCTGTCTTTTCAGGTCTTGACATAGGCACGCTCATTGATGTAAGGAGAGCACAACTTGCATATAAACTTTCTGATGAGGTAACCCTTTTTTTTAAGTATGTAATGCTGCTATTTGTTTTAACTTCGTTTGGGCTTAAAATCTTAATCAGTACTTAGAGAACATTGCCTTTATATCCATGCTAACTATGTATATGCACCAGTCAACAGTTTAGGCAAAAATAAAAAGGTCACTATTTGTTATTGGTGTTCATCTAATTATGCTGGGAAAAGACAAATGGAATGAACATAAGCATGTTTTATTTTTGAGTAACATCCTAAATTTCATAGATTTCTTGCAGATTGCTTCTGAGATGTTCCGGGAGCACGCGAAGAAGCTAGTTGAAGAAAACATTTCATCAGCGTTAGACAGCTTGAAGTCACGTGCCCCGTATGGAATCTACATCTATTGCAAAGCATGTTACTAGATTTCATTATTACTTTATTAGATGATGTTAATGAAAACCTGAGCGATGTTTTAAGCTAAATACCCTATGGTTGGAAGGAAAGGCATAGCCATTTTTCTCAAACCTGATATATCGGTTTGCAATCTGGTAGATATTTTGATCATATATAATGTGGAAAGTACTTTGTAAGTAACAGTCAGTAATAATCTGTTTTTATACCCTGTTTAAACAAGTGATGATCATTATGTATTTATGTGCCACCTTTCCCACACATAGCCCTAGCATGTTGTTATGATTGCATGGTTCAAGGATTGTCTTGTCTATCATGGGCAACCGCATAGCATTTCAAATCTCCATTTAAATCTGAACTTGAACTTCACTCATATTAACTATCAGATAGAAAAGTTGCCAAGAAAAGCTGATTAGGTCATTTTTGAATTTTGACATATTCCCGTTTTTACCAGCGTTAGCTATTATCAGGAGAAGCCAAGCCATCTTCCTTTTGATGGAGCATGAAAAGACCATGGATGATACACACAAAATTGCATGACATTTTACTAGTAATTAGCAAAAGCATGAATCCTTGTGAACGAGTGGTCAATCCTATGAATTAATTAGCTTAGAGATTTAAAATTTACCATTTCAGAGCATTCGTGAATTTACGTAACTGATGAACCTTGTGATTACAGGGATAGTCTAACTAAGGCTGTGGAAGAAGTGAAGAGTGTTATTAAATTTAATAGTTTGCTTACAATATTAAGCAAGCACCCTCAGGGTGATCGATTTGCTCGTGGTCTTGGCCCTATTTCATTAGGTAAAATGGTTTTGTAATCACATTTTACTGAGCTGGACCTTGTTTAAAATCGTTTCTTTTTTGGTGCTTGGCATGCATAGCTGGAGAGTATGATCATGATAGGAGGGCTGATGATCTCAAGGTACTCTACAAGGCCTATGCTACGGAAGTACTTTCAGAAGGAATTATTGATGACGCAAAGGTGATTTTATATACATTTTCATTTCTAGTTTACTGGTGCTGCATGTGTAATGTCAAGTTGATATAACCCCCTTTTAGTTCTGGTGCAATGGCAAATTAAAATAGGCCCCATCAGCAGATGCCTTTTCATTTTTAGTAGACCAGTGCCACTTTGCAATGCTGCGTTACTCTACAAAATAATAGATCACCATCACTTTTTATTGTTTCTGCACATGCCTTGTGATCATATCGATGATAATCATTGGTTCTCAACAGAAATTATCTGTGCTTAACAAAATGCAGCTTGCTCCTTTGAATGAACTGAGAAATATATTTGGACTGGGGAAGCGCGAAGCAGAAGGAATCTTGTCTGATGTCAAAGCTCACATATACAGAAGGACACTTGCTAAATCTTTTAACACTGAATTGGCTTCAGCCCCAAGCAAAGCAGCATTCCTCCAAATTCTTTGTGAAAAGTTGCAATTTGATCCTGAACTTGCTAGCAAGATGCATGAAGGTACCATCTCCGACACCTTTTCCTTCTTGCAACATTAATTCTACATCATAGATGTGCTGAATAAGTGTTATGCTCAATGGCATTATGATTTATGAACCCAATCAAATCGACCTTGCCAATAGGCAGCAGCCACACCACAAAGGCAGTAGGCAGGTATAGAAGGGGACTGGGATACGAGATTAGTTTACTTNCTTGCTTGCCTTGATTGATACATCCATGGTTTTTAAAGCGTCGCCTAGGCGTCGCTTAGGCGTCCTAGTGATAAAAATTGCTGGGCGTCGGCCTCGCTTAGCCATCGGCGGGTATGGCGTCTGCCTCGGAGGGCAAGGCGTATTAGCCTGCCGCGAATCGCCCCCAGCCCCCCACGCGGAAAGAATTGGGCTCGCTCTCGCTCGCGGACAGAATTGGACTCGCGCGCAAAGAAATTGGAGCGCGCGTGACTTCCCANCCGTTCACTTGTTGCACGGGAAGGATTAGAGATTGGGCAGGGATTTCCCGCGCGGGGTCGGGAGGGAGGAATAGAGATTACAGATTAGAGAGGGAAGAAGGATTGAGAGAAGAAACAACCATCTTCCGCTGCTTCGGCCCTTCCCACGGCTAATCCAGCGGCGCCCCAGCCGCCCAGCGCAATCTTGCACGCGCGGGGCTCCAGTGCCCGGTGGAGGCAGAGAGACTCCAGTGCGCGGCGGAGGCGGAGAGACAACACATCTCTGGCCCTGGCCGGTCGTCCGCCCGCCCTGATTTCCTTCCGCGTGCCTGTCCGCTGGCCTGCAGTTCCGGCTGCCTGCCTGCCTCCCTTCTGCCCGTCCGCCGCCTGCCTCCCTTCTGACCACCTGCCCGTCCGCCGCCTGCCTCCCTTCTGCTGGGTATGACCTTAGTCACCGGGAACGTGGTACGAGGACACGTTCCTCGTTCCGGGAACGTCGTTCCCGTCCCGGGAACGTGGGACATTTTCGTTCCCCCTTTGTAAAAATCACTGAAAAAACAGCGTACCACGTACCACGTTCCCGTTCCTCGATCCATCGTTACGGGAACTTTTGTGACTATGGGTATGACTATGCCTTCCATTCTCTCACTCTCACCTCCTCTGTATGCTAATAAAGGAGGAATCTGTACTGGCATACTGCAATAGTGCACTCTCTCTCTCTCCCCTTCTCTGTATGCTTGTCTGCTTGTGTTTTGTTTGTTTGTTTTATAGAAGCTGATTAAGATATTAGATGCTCTGCTTAACATGCAAATCAGCTGGCGTGTTATTGCCTTGCTGGTGCATTATGTCCTTTCTTAGATTATGTAAGGCGTCGCCTCGCCTTGCGCCTTAAACGCCTAGGCGGTTGAGCGGTGGCCTGTCGCCTCGCCTCGCCTTACCGCTTTAAAAACCATGGATACATCTGTCTTTATATAGAGGCCTACTCGATTCCTAAGGATGAAATCTCTAATCTTATCTCTAACTCTAACCCTTAGGGATCCGGCCGACCACAATGCCCAGCCAGCCTGATAGGCCCAGTCAACTGTCCATGACATTGGCAATACTGCTTCATTGTTATTTTAGAGTGCTGTTGTCAGAGTTATACCTTGACTGTAGGAAGTATATATGCATATATATATTTTTGGAAAATAACTGTGTTTTGTTCGCCTGGAGTGTATTGTTTATGATCAGGGATGGTTTTTAGTATTAAAAAATGATGAATGTGTTTGACCAAAAGATACATGACATCTATTTTCGTTGAACTAATGTATTATAAATTGTTTGTATACCTTACACCATGCAGACTAAGCCATTCCGAGTTATGATTTCACAGAATTTAATTCAACAAAATTCTGGCCTTGCCATTATTCAGTTTATGTTCAGAATATCAATGTGTAATAATTCCACTTTGAACTTTAGAAATTTCGGCCTTGCCATTGTTCACTTTATGTCCAAAATATCAATGTGTATTAATTCCACTTTGAACTTCAGAAATTTACAGACAAAAGCTTCAGCAGTTTGTAGCTGACGGAGAGCTGAGCAAGGAAGAAGTGGAAGCTCTGATGGCATTCCAAGTGCGCCTCTGCATCCCTCAAGAAACTGTGGATGCTGCTCATACTGAGATATGTGGCCAGTTGTTTGAAAAGGTGATACTAAATCTTTTTGGTGGCGCCTTTTGTTCACTCTGCATTTGTTTTGCTTTCGTTCCATATCTTGTTGAAGCAAAGTTGCCGGCTTGTTCTATATCAGTGTTCTTACATTTGTTTGGACATTACAGGTTGTCAAGGAAGCCATTGCATCTGTTGATGGATATGATGCTGATAGACGAGAGGCTGTTAGGAAGGCAGCACAAAGTCTAAACTTGAAAAAGGAGGCTGTCATGGCGATCTTTAGTAAAGCAGTATGTATTTTCCCTCTAGAGTGATAAATTATTACACATCGGCTTATTTTCTCCTGATCTTCTTGGATAAGCTATTTATATTCTTTTATTGTATTCCTTTAGCGAATTCTGTTCACTATTCTAAGTTGTCACATTCAAATGGTCAGGTACGGAAGTTATTCCTGAGCTACATTCAGAGAGCAAAAGCAGCTGAGAACCCCATTGAAACTGCAAAAGAACTGAAAAAGTTAGTTTCCTTCAACACAGTTGTTGTTAGTGAGCTTTTGGCTGACATTAAAGGAGAGCTGTCTTCAACTACTGAAACTGAAGCATCAAGTGCTGCCTCGGAATCTGAGGGAGAGGATGATGAATATGAATGGGAGTCATTGGATACATTGAGAAAGACTAGACCTGATAAAGAGCTTAAAGAAAAGCTGAGGAAGTCGGTCCAGAAAGAGATAACCCTCAAGGATGACATTGCATTGAGAGACAGGACTGAGCTGTATGAGACATACTTGAAGTTCTGCATCACTGGGGAGACCACAAACGTATCATTTGGAACAGCAATCTCCACAAAGAAAGACGATTCCGAGTTTTTAATACTAAAGCAATTAGGTGACATACTTGGTTTAACTCGCAAAGAAGCTCAAGATGTTCACATTAAGTTTACGGAGAAAGCTTTTGTGCAACAGGCAGAAGTAATTCTTGCTGACGGGAAATTAACAGAGGCCAAGGCTGACCAGCTTGCAAAGATTCAAAAGCAGTTTGGTTTGCCTACTGAAAATGCACAGAAAATAATTAAGGGCATCACAACGACAAAGTTGTCTTCTGCAATTGAAGCTTCTGTTGCTCGGGGCCAGATCGGCATACAGCAGGTCCGAGGACTGAAAGAAGCGAACTTCCAACTGGATAGCTTGATTGCGGAACCACTACGGGAAAGCATTTACAGGAAAACTGTTGAGGAGATCTTTTCATCAGGCACAGGAGATTTTGATGAAGAGGAAGTGTACGGAAAGATCCCAGCTGATCTTGTCATAAGTACTGAGAAGGCCAAGTCAATTGTTCAGGATATTGCGAAGGTTAGGTTGGAGAACTCCCTTGTTCAGGCTATTGCCTTGCTTCGGCAGAGGAAGAGAGACAATGTGGTATGTACTAAATACCCCTTTCTTTGCTCCTTGAAATTAAATACCCCTTTCTTTGCTCCTTTAAATTTGATTATCTGGAAAATTGATTTAACGAGGGTATGTCTGCTAACTATAATTTCCCTTGGCAGCTTTCTTCTCTGAATGACTTGCTCACGTGTGACGCCGCTGTCCCTGCATCACAACCTCTGTCTTGGCCCACACCAGGAGAGCTAGACGACCTGTATGCCATCTACTTGAAGAGCATCCCAAAGCCAGAGAAGCTATCGAGGTTACAGTACCTTCTTGGCATAAGCAACGAGAAGGCTAACAAGATCCGGGATGCGGCCTCAGAGGGATCGCTGCCGATTGCAGCTGAAGAGAAAGAGGAGTTGGCGTTCTAGGAAGGGGCACAATTTTGTTAGGGTAGCCAGCAGAGTTGAGGTGCCTTGCCAGCCAATGAACGAACTTGGTGCTGTGGCCAATTGCTGCTATTGTAGCTAGGCGCATACATGTTTTTGAAAAAGAAAAGATGACGCGTCATTCTGACATGCATAACTATCTGTATAGACAAGTCCTGATGACACCAAATTTGGTGACACTCTTCTGTTGCATTCTACCAGACCACACAAAGTGTTTTTGTTTCGTTCAACTTTTCCTCTTTTTGTTCAAAAATGTATCTCCGTTTTTTTAGTAGTTCAAACATGTATCAATCACAGCTATGACTGCAATCCTTGCTTATATAACCTGGTTCCCAAGGGCAATTTGGAGCCTTTTGTTACTTATCATCAGCTAACTGCTTGCAAAATATAGCATGTTAAACCTAGGAACTTTAATTTCCTGTGAGGCTACAATCCAATTTATTTTGGTTTGGTAGACACTACACTTAGCCACCAAACGCAGCCTTTTCTATTACTGTAGGATGGGATGAGTGCCACANCATTGCGATTACACTAAGGAACCAGTTCGGGAAATTTTGAGAACACACTGAAACAGNNNNTTTTTTTTTCAGGGTTTTTTCCCCACCTAGAACAGGCGCCTACCGTTTAAAAGCCATTTTTAAAAGTAAACTGCATCAACCATACAATAAATTGTAGTGTTGTATGATACAACTTGTATCATTTTGGTACATCAAATTGTAAAATGTGCAATCGCGTGCAAAAGATAGTTTGCTATGTGCATATACGGTTTCTGGTATGCCATGTGAGGGTGACTTTATGTAAAATATGTATTTCTCTATGGTGGAGGTATGACGTGGATTATGGATGGTTTA
>JAZFNS010039601.1:19364-30761 GCA_037127165.1 Alloteropsis angusta | reverse complement strand
GCCGCCACTCAAATTTGAAAAATAATGCTATTTTACAATTTTTCACCATATATGCCCCTCCTCAAATAGTCTATATGNCTTCTCCTAAACCTCAAATATATGACCTGTGCCCCCTCTCAATTTTTGTCCTAGATCCGCCCCTGCTGTACCATATGGCTATATGTTTGCTGTACAACGGAACAGTCCCCAATTACACATCTTAAGGGTTACTTGAGCCGCTTAAAACATTTCGAACAAGTTGTGATTCACTAGCACATCAAGCAGTATTCTCAATTCGACGGCACACGTCGCAAACCAAGCAACCATGAATCAATGATAGGCAATCAATGATAGGCAACGAAGCCGACGCACCGGTGGAGTTGCAGCCGTTGGTGGTGTCGCCGAAGACGTGGATGTGGAATCCGTGCATCCCCGGAGCCAGGCCCGTGACCTTGCCCCTCACCTCGGTGTACCCTAGCACAAACAAAAGGGGCGAACACCAGCAGCGAGAAGAGGTGAGCTAGGACTTCCGACGGCCGTACAGACCGCAGAGTTCGAGAGAGCGGTTACCGGTGGAGGGGTCCTGGAAGAAGTGGAGAGCGCCGGCGACCGTGCTGTTGGCGCCGCCGCCGATGAGGGCGACCCCCTTGAGTCCGCCGGCTTTCGCTGCCATGTTTCTGCGTCCGCCGTGCCGGCAGGTTCGGCTTCGTCGGCTCCTCTCTGCCTCTCTCTCTTTCTTTCGCCGTTTGTCCGACATGATCCAATCCGGCCCACCTACAAAATGGATCGCGATGCGATCTGGCCCATCTGGAGAATAGACCGGAAACGTCCGTGACTACCGTGGACCGATATCCTCTCCACTACCCGCAACGCCGGGCGCCCGGGCGGGCTCCGGCCACCACCTCGCCGCCGGCCTCCTTCGGTGCCACCCAACTCGCACGCCTCTCGTCTCCAGTGCAAGGAGGGAGAGAAACGGCCGATGCCATCGGAGAATTAGGTGGCCCGCGCCGAATCGGCAGTTCCAGTTCGGCATGCTTGCTCCTCCGTCCTCGCCGCCGTCTTCGTTCGTTAGCAGGTCTGCACCTGTACGCTATCCTCTTTATTAGTAGAACCCTATCTTTTAAATTGGAGTGGAACTCGAGTAGCTTATTTTCTTCTCTTATACAAGATTCACCTCTCTTAGATTTAACCACCGTAAGTATTTTCTCTGACGAATCGATCGTTCCCGTCCCCGTCCAATATTTTCATGCTGTTAAAAGTTCAGAGATCAGTTACTAGTAGTAGTTTAGTACTAAATCTATGAAGGCATTTGTAGAAGTATTTATTCATTCCTTTGGTATGTTATTTTAGTGATCCGGATCCCTGAACATATATTCACACCATGCAGTCTGTCTCCTTGATAAAATGTTCAGTGATAAGAAATGTCACCAGCTTTATTATACATACATCGGCAGGCTTCTCCTAGAAAAAGTGACCAGGAAATGTAACATCTGCTATGGCATCCTCAAACATTACCACATTGGTCAAGAAATGTAGCATCTGTTGTGGTGTTCTCATGATTCCCAGTGCATTGCACACTGCCCATACTACAGTTGTGCTAATATAATTTTCTTGTGAATTTTTTAAAGGTTTATTTTATTTTATATCAAACCATCATACCAGTTCAACCATCTTCACACTTCTACTCTGCCCACCATGAATAGGGGAAATGCAATAACAAACAGGGGAAAAAATGTCAGGATGACAATGCCATTCAAGCAAGCCTAGTTGACTGATACCAAAGGGAAATATGCATGCTTCGAGGTCAGATGACTCAATATTCAGCTTCCTCCTCATCGTCCTCAACTTCAGCCCCGACTTCCTCATAATCCTTTTCCAGTGCTGCAAGATCCTCCCTTGCCTCTGAGAACTCCCCTTCCTCCATCCCTTCGCCGACATACCAATGAACAAAAGCACGCTTTGCATACATGAGATCAAACTTGCGGTCAATACGGGAGAAGACCTCAGCCACAGCTGTGTTGTTGCTGATCATGCAGACTGCCCGTTGCACCTTGGCCAGGTCCCCACCAGGGACAACAGTTGGCGGTTGGTAGTTTATCCCACACTTGAAGCCAGTAGGGCACCTGTGCATGTGGCAACACATAAGTCATGTCTTACTAGAAGATTACAATATACATCTATCTGATATAACTTGGTAAGAGTTGTGAGCATATACCAATCAACAAACTGCACTGCTCTCTTGGTCTTGATTGAATGAACAGCAGCATTCACATCCTTTGGCACAACATCCCCACGGTACATTAAACAGCATGCCATGTACTTACCATGCCTGGGATCACATTTGGCCATCACACTTGATGGCTCAAACACAGAATTTGTGATCTCAGGAACAGAGTGCTGTTCATGGTAGGCTTTCTCTACCGATATAATCGGAGCATACGAAGAGAGCATAAAGTGTATCCGAGGGTAAGGCACAAGGTTGGTCTGGAACTCAGTTATGTCAACATTAATAGCTCCGTCAAACCTCAGCGAGGTGGTCAGAGATGATATAACTTGAGATATAAGCCTGTTCAGATTGGTGTATGTTGGACGCTCAATGTCGAGGGACCTCTTGCATATGTCATAGATAGCTTCATTGTCAAGAAGCACAACGACATCGGAGTGTTCAATCAGGGAATGTGTGGAGAGCACGCTATTATAAGGCTCGACGACAGCAGTTGAAATCTGCAACAGGAAATGGTTTGAGTTCCTACTCGTACTTTACGATCACAGGTAAACCTCCTTTGCAAGCTTTTGCTATCAGATTGAAAAGGAACCTCCACATCTCTAGCTAGGTACATAAATAGTAACGTTGACAATAAAAATTAGGTTAAATCTTTTTACTTAGTTGGTTCCTTAATATTAAGCAAGAAATAGATCAAGAGTTCCTACTTCTCCTTTACCCCTGCCTTTGTGGTGCGGCCGCCGGGCATCAGCGTTCAGAGCCATCTAATCTATGTCCATGACACATAAAGATTTAGATATTTTGTCCTGTAACCTCTATGTTGGCAATAATAAGAATGACTGTTCTCTGTGACATTATAAAGTTCTTAATTTCTTATGTGTATTCACTAACATCTTTGCTCTGTTTAGAGATACATGGGATCTCATGATATCAAGATTATACTTACTATAGTAACTCTCAGGGACATCATTCGAGAAAATTATTTTTTGCTACAGTCAATGATAGGTGAATGTCGGTCAGGGATGGATATGTTTCTGTAGACAAATGCTATGTCCATGTCTCATTTCGAGAACGAAGTGTTCTGCTCACTGATAAAGGTAGCTCAACTGTAATGGCAATAAAATTTATGCTTTATTGGAGCTCTTCTGGAAACTTGACAAAGGCAACATACTAGATTACTAGTTGGAAATACAAGGCAAAGGTGCAAAACAATTAGACTAGCTTATAAAAAAATGAAACCATGACACATTACATATCTAGACTTTTGTTATACAGTTACCATAAGATATTTGATTAATCATTTTGGTTAAATTGAAATCTTTTGTGTAACAAAACTAATGACAAGACGGAAATGTTTTTGGTCACTGGTACTATTTAACATCCGTAGTTTCACCAAATCATGAGTCGGAACTGAAGCCATCTCCTTTTTTGATGTTTAGCACTGAATACTACAATTTTTCCTAGTGTGGTAATTGCTTGGTTACTATCCAAAAACAAACATGAAAATGATGACCGCATTGATGCAAATATGATGAAAAAATTATGCATACTGGAAATCTGGAATGGTATGAAATTATCATAATGATACCTGAGGTGAAGGATAGATTGTGAAACCAAGCTTCGACTTCCTACCATAATCAACTGACAGACGCTCTAGAAGTAATGAACCAAGTCCAGAGCCAGTTCCACCACCAACAGCATTGAAAACTAGAAAACCTTGAAGACCAGTGCAATTGTCGGCCAATTTTCTTATCCGATCCAGGCAAAGATCTATTACTTCTCTTCCAACTGCAACAGGAAAACAACTTCAATATTCACTCAGTCCCCAAACAGGACAGATAGTAATACGAGCATGGGACAGTTTCTCAAGTATGCCAATCTTTTTAAAGTAAGGTTCCCCAGGTGTAAAAAATGATGTTGCTTGTATATTAAGTATGAACAGTAGTTGCAACATAGAATGATTGAATATTTTACAATTTATCGATCTTCTCCCCTCTAATATCCAACCTTTTGTGGATCAGTTCTACCTGTCACTTTCTGAACTACTCAAATACATAAATATATAGTTTACATAGTTTGCAAATGCACCTAGAGTATGGCGAAATTCAAAATAGCAATTCCGAGCTCCAAGAGTTATTATATCCTGATCAATATAGCATTTTAAATTGCTGAAGATATTTTCTTTTCTTCAGGAAATGGCTCAAGGCACATCGAACCTGTGTAATGTCCGCGTGCAAAGTTGTTCGCAGCGTCTTCCTTGTGGGAGATGAGCTGTTCTGGATGGAAGAGCTGGCGGTACGTTCCGGTCTTCACCTCATCGATGACGGTGGGCTCCAAGTCGACAAACAAGGCTCTAGGAACATGCTTCCCCGCACCCGTTTCACTGAAGAACGTGTTGAATGCATCCCTCGCAACCCCAACAGACGTGTCACTGCAAGGCAATGGGCAAAAAACAGACAAATTGAATACTGCAAAACAGGTGAACTATGCATGTTTATCTGTGTCCAGTC
Organism: Alloteropsis angusta; assembly: GCA_037127165.1. Lineage (NCBI taxonomy): Eukaryota > Viridiplantae > Streptophyta > Magnoliopsida > Poales > Poaceae > Alloteropsis > Alloteropsis angusta. Next base: position 26,048 of record JAZFNS010039601.1, on the reverse strand, counting down.
ACATGCTTATCCTCCCTGGAGCTTCTTTATATGCAGTTTTTTTTCAGTCTTTCGATCATGCCCCTTTTCTACTTTTTAAGCAAGTGTTTGTCAACGCAGGGGTGTCATCAACTCAAAAAGAAAAGATTTTCAGAGCATCCAACAAAGTTTCTCAAGCTTTTGCTTCAGGCTTTCATCCATTAAAGATTGTCCTCAGGATTATCACCATACTATTCTTTTTGAGGCTACTACTACAAGAACCCAGAAGACATCGCCATCTCAGATAAGTTATGTGTGTTGGAATCATCACAGATAGACCAAAATTCGGTATAATTCCCAAAGAAGGATGAGACCAACGAAAAGTCAGAATTGTGAGAATTGGCATAGAAAGGGGCCTCACCTGGGCATGAGGCCATCAGGCTGGATACCGTGCTCCAGGCAGTAGAGCTCCCAGCAAGAATTCCCCACCTGGATGCCCGCCTGCCCGATATGGATGCTGATGATCTCCCTCATCTCCCTCCTTCCCTGCTTCCAGTTCTGAGGAAGACCTGGGAGCGCAGCAGTTACCGGCAGTCCTGTCCTGCACGGGGAAGAAGCTCTGCCTGCCTGCGAATCGAAAAGCCTTGCACCAGTGCACACGGGGAAAGGGTGTTGTGCTCCTGAGCAGACGGGAGAAAAGGAGGACGAGGCAGCGCGTAGCGGCGTCAACCGGAACGTTCTTCCGAGAGCAGAAAGGGACTGATGGATTGCACTACACTTCGCACACGTCGGACGGAAAGCGACCCCAATGGACAAAAACATTTACTAGGGTGGATTGGCTAGCAGCTACGATTAGTCCTAAGAACAGAAGGGGCCTATGGGACTGTCGATGATGATCGTCACTCCAATCTGTCTGCTACGTTTTAGGCTGTGGTTGTTGAAGAGTGATGTGAATTGCGATGGAGTTCCGGTAAATTCGTTTCTGGATGGGACGCCTTGGTCGGAACTCTCTGGTTTTTGCAGGACTTCAGACCGTGTTCGTTTGGTGGAATCAAAAATTGATTCTTTCTTTGACCAATAATTAGAGGTATTAAATAAAATCAGTTTATAAAACTACCTCCACAACCTTCTAGCAAATTTGCGAGACAAATCTAATGAAGCATTTGACCGTACGATTAGAGGATGGTTACTGTAGTATTACTGTAGCAAATCATGGATTAATTAGGCTCGTTAGATTCGTCACGCAAAGTTATTCTCATCTGTGGCTGGGTTTTGCAAATAGATTTCATGCACGCGAGATTCCTTTGGGACCAAAAATTATCCCCCTCATCCGAACACTGCCGGCAGCGTTCGGATAGGGAGATCAAAAAAATGATCCATACTTTGACCAATAATTAGGGATATTAAATAAAGTCAGTTTACAAAATTAACTCCACAACCTTTTGGTAATTTNATCTAATGAGGCCTTTGACCGCACGATTAGAGGATGTTTACTGTAGCAAATCATGGATTAATTAGTCTCGTTAGATTCGTTGCGCAAAGTTGCACTCATCTATGAAAAGATTTTGCAAATAGATTTCAATTAGCACTTCGTGCATCTAAAATTCCTTGAAACCTGCATCCTGAATAGTCCCAAATTCTTTTGTCCTATTTTTATTGACCTTGTGTAAACAACCTGATAAGTTCCGTCATTATTTATCCGGGTATCCCGTACTGGCCGAAAAGGTTTTTTGACAATGTGAGAATTGCGCTGCTGCTGTTGAAATTTTTTGGCTTTGATATTTTGATGTATGTCCCTCTCTGGACACAGACCACGTAATCTGGTAAATAAAAAATGACCGCACTTTGTTTTCCCCATCCATAATCGTAGTGCCACCATCATATACAACAGGACAACGCCGTCATGGTGATCCATGACAAGACGCTACGAGACATGGCGCCAACCACCACCACGACACCAATGAGCACAACCGGCGGCGCGTTTTGATGAGAAGCTCAACGGGGGCCGGGCGCACTGCTCCGTCGATCTTCATGATTGCTCGTGTTGTTTACACCACTGGCTAATGACTGAATGTTCTGCCCCTAATTAGTGCTCCAATCTTCAGATATGTGACACGACAACAACAGCATCGTGTGGTTCAACAGCATCGTGTGGCTCTACGCTGGCTGGACAGGGAGAGGTGTACACAGGAAAACGGGACGAGTGCAGAACCCAGTGAAAATATCTCGTGCCATCTCGTGCCGTCTTTGTTCTTTGCTCCACAAATTAGTGAGACGACGGACTTCATTACTTTCAACATCACGATCAAATACCTGCAACAGATCATACACTTCTGGGTCCTAATTTGCCCCTACTTTATTCTAAGTCCATCAGTACATACAAAACATAAAGTCGAATCAAGTACACAACTCATCTTTCCTATTATTAAACAAAAATCTATCGAAAATCTAACCAGTGTCGAACAACAGCTATCCGATCCGTATATAAGACCTCTGATCTTTCGATCTTATCAATTGTTTATGCACATGTTACTGCGTGACACAGTCGAGCATACCTCAAACAAGGACAAGCTCTCTTCAAAGGGCGAGGATGAAAGGAAAGATGGACATGGTAGATTGAGGATGCCCTGGTTTTTATTATGTTCTTGATTCGTCCAAAATCACTGCCTTATCCGAAGACCGATGCTGATGGTTCATCTTCCTCCATGTTCCAAAATCTCTGTCTGCTATTGTGTGACCTCGTGCTGTCAAAATATTCACTCTGCTACTGCGTGAGGTGGCACATGCGCGGGTGCAGCGGGCACCACAGCGGCTGGATCGGCTCGGCGCGGATGCCGCGCCCCACCATGCGGTACCTCCACTCGTTGAGCCGGGCCGTGGCGTTGGCGTACCGCTTCCTCCCGTTGTTGCCCTTGTTCCCGGACCAGAGCGTCTCGGCGGCGGCGGCGGCCCTGGGCCAGAGCCTGCCGTCGAGCACCGCGGCGTCCGACTGCTCCGACCACAGCACCACCTCGCCGCCCAGCACCCGCGTGGCCTCCTCCTCCGTGAGCCCGTGCAGGATGTCGTAGTCGTAGATGCGCTGCCAAGTCTTGAAGGGCGCGCACCAGGACCCGCCCGTGCCGCCCGGGTCGTTGAACAGCGGCGTGCCCTCGCGCTCCTTCTCCTGCACGTCGTACCGGCTGTCGTTGCCCACCCAGCCGCCGTGGCCGCAGTCCAGGTAGTAGTAGGACGCGGAGGAGACGATGGCGCGGTAGCCGGCGGACACGATGCGCTTGGTGTTCTCCGCCCCGTTGTTCCACGTCTGCAGCACGGTGGTGTCGCGGGGCAGCGCCGTCTTCCCGACCGACACCTTGGGCCCCAGCAGGACGTCCTCCCAGTACACCGCCGTGCGGTTCAGCTCGAACACAAGGAACGGCCGCGTCGCATTCACGAACAGCTCCAGCAGCCGGTCGTGGGACCCGCCGTCCGCCAGGAAGCGCCGCACCACGGGGTCGTCCTCCCAGCACGCCGTGTTCACCTCGTCCCCGCCCGCGTGGAGGTACGGGTCCGGGAACAGGGCCGCCATGTCGCGCAGCACGTCCTGCGCCACGCGGTACGTCTTGGGGTTCAGCGGGTTCAGCTGCCCCGTGCCGGGCTCCGCCGCCAGCGCCGGCTTCGCCGTCGGCGCCCAGAACTTGTTCGCGCAGGTCACGATCTCCGGGTACGCTCCCGCCCACGACCCCGCGTGTCCTGAGGTGAGGAATTCGCAATCGAGATTAAGGGGAGTGGCAATGCAGGATACGATTGATTGAGGAGAGGGAGCGGCTTGAAATTGTTCATTGATTCTCACTCACCGGGCATGTCGATCTCGGGGATGACGCGGATGCCGAAGGCCTCGGCGAAGCGGACGATGCGGCGGACGTCCTGGTCTGTGTAGCGCATGGTGGGGGAGTAGGAACCCAAGTTGGCGAGATTGGGGACGGAGGGGAGGACGATGGGAAAGGACTGGGAGTCGGTGATGTGCCAGTGGAACACGTTGAGCTTGTTGAAAGCCATGGCGCGGATGGTGCGGAGGATGTCCCGAACAGGGTAGTAGTTCCGGGCGGTGTCGAGGAGGATGCCGCGGTGGGTGAAGAGGGGGTGGTCGGAGATCTCGATGTCGCTGGGGACGATCGGCTGGCCGCCCGCGGCGGGGCCGCCGCCGGCCCAGCATAGCTGGGAGAAGGTCTCGAGGCCACGGATGGCGCCCCAGGACGTGGCGGAGGAGATGTCGGCGGAGGCGGAGTTGGGGGGCACGGAGAGAGTGTAGGTTTCGTCGACGCCGGGGCCGAGCAGGACCTCCGGATCGGAGACGGAGAGCACGAGCAGGCGGATGGGGACGCGGATGAGGGTGTAGTTGTCGGGGGGCACAATCGGCGGGTGCCGCTCCGTGCGGATGAGGCGGGTGTAGTAGGCGATGGCGTGGCGGAGCGACGGGTGCGACGGCGAGGCGCGGATGCTGAACGACGGGGAGAGCGGCGCGTACACCGCGGCCGGCCACGAGACGGACACCGGCATGGGCCACACCTGCACCTTCTGAGGCAGCCGCGGCGGCTGCGAAGGCGGCGGCGCGCGAGGGGTGGGTGCAGTTGCTGGATGGAAGAGGAGGAGGAGGATGAGGAGATACGGCGATGCCGCCATCGCCGAGGTTTAGGGAGGCTCGTAGTGTGGGGATCGACGAGGGAGAGCGGTGGTGCAGATCCAGTCAGAGGCTTACTGTTACTGGCTTTGACATTCTTCGTTATTAGTTTGTTGGCGACATCCGCAACACGTGGATCCGAAATATCCTTTTATTAACTTTTTTTTCTTTGGTGATAAATAACACTTTTTTTCCTTTGAGAAACGGAGTATTCTTTTGGAATTTTTCTTTTGGGGAGAAATTCTTCTGGGCTTCAAGTTTTATTTATGACAAAATCAAATATCTTATACGGTTATACTATTTTAAAACGAAGATATTCACCGTCATTAATTTCGAAGTACCAATCTCTTATCATAAGCACTTCTTTCTTTCATCATAAAACGACGCGTGTGAACCAATTTAACATTTTTTTATGAATACTTTATAGGAGTGAGTGTGTATGTCTATTAACGTTAGCGTCGGTAAAAAGAAGAAGGGAATGATACACAACTAGTGTAAGAGCAAGTATTATAGCAGGATGTAAGCATGCTAAATCCTACGTGGAAGAGAGAGAAAAGAAGAAAGAGGNAGGAATCGGACGTTTACCTCGTCGCCCGCTCGTCGCAGGCTGAAACAACGGTAGTCTCACTGTTTTGTGGGCCTGAGAAAAATAAAACGCCTGNNGCAGCGTCGGGCGCATGTGCTTTCTTGCAGCCGGTTAGCCGGCTGCTTTATTAACCATGCCCTAATGTACACCCATGGAACGTACCTGTTTACACCTATCAACTCTATAGAACCTCGAGAATCACTTTTTTCTTTCATCATAAAACAACGCGTTTGAACCGATTTCAATAACCTAACAAGTTCTCGATGAATGAGTGTTTTGTATAAGTGAGTGTGTGTATGTGTGTTAATGTCAACGTCTGTATAAAAAAAAGGAATGGTACGCAACTAGTGTAACGTCCTGCCCTATGGGCCGGCCTGCTTATACCTAGCAGCTCTATAGAATCTTAAGACTTTCCTCACAAACTAACACAAGTCTTTTCTACACACTTTGTGCTCACTCATACGCACCCGGGAAAAACTTTCTGAAAGGATCAACACAAGGCCTAGAGCAAGGGGTGAATAGGCCTAGTTAAAAATCCGTGAAACTTGATAGTCAAATGTCAGTCCTACATGAAGTTCCGGTACTGTGCAGAACTTCCGACACTAATCTAACAAATATATCAATATTCTACTTGAATATAAAGTTCACCACAAGTGTCGGAAACTTAAATATATGATCTTTTGCAGCGGTAACAAGTAAATTGATAGATCAAGCTAAAATAACATAAAAACAATATGAATATATGAAGAACAATACAAAGAGCAAGATACAAGGATTTGTTCACCGAAGTTCACTCCACAAAAAAGCTACATCTCCGCTGAGGTGCTCACAAACAGCCGGGTCAACTCTAACTCCTTGCCTCCTTCAATCAACCACAAAAGGCCACATTGAAACTTATTATTGTTCTCACAAAGAGAGAGTGATTACAAACATCTGGCACTCAACCACACTAAGTTTGGGAGTTGCCGGCGATGCCTAACCATCTAGGAGCAAAGCTCCAAGAGTAACAAACGTGAATCAATGAATCAATCTTGCTTCAAGTGCCTCTAGAGATGAATTAATGAAGAGCTCCTCACGTCCCAAGTCACACACCTTAAGAATCACTCACTTCCAAACCCTAGTCAAATCTTAGCAAGGATTGTCTTTAGAGAGTGGATTTTGAGCTTAAGAAGGTGTGAGAGTCGGGTTAGGTAACGACTCTGCGAAGGGGTACCGGAAGTTCTAGCACATAGTCCCAGAAGAATTGTGAACACAAAACATGAAGTAAGCAGGCATCTAACAGTTGGGCTGGAAGTTTCGGCTAGACATTTTGGGAACTTTCGGAATCCAACATAGCCGCCCGGAACTTCCAGCCTGAAGTTCTGGCCACAAGTTCCTCGCTCCACGAGGACACCCCAATGAGCAAGATTATAAAAACTAAAGTTTCAATTCTCTCAAAGTGGTTAGTCATCTCATTTCGCACTTTCAACACTTTTGATTCACA
>JAZFNS010039601.1:3552-16159 GCA_037127165.1 Alloteropsis angusta | reverse complement strand
AAGCTTTTGCTTTGCCTCCGTGGGAGAGCCAAAATGGCTCGCCTGGACCGGCAAGGTCNATCGTTTTCTGTGCCAGCAAAGCAAGGCAAAGCGAGGCACTCAAGCGAAACTACCAAACGTGCCCCTATTTTCTTGTTCATCTACTGAATTTTATTGCTGGAGTGTTGCGATGGTGGTATAGGTGATGCCTGGTTTCTTTTCTTTTAAACGAAATGCCTGGTTTCCTCGACAAGAGGAAAGAGAAGATAGAGAAAACAGTGTAGGAAAGGAAATGCCAGTTAGCTCTGCATACATAGTACATGGTGTTAGACAGTTCCAAGGCATGAAAGATAGAAGTCATTGTTTAGATGGATAAACAGGTTTTAGACCGAACCACTTCTGCAACTTGTATGTTACCAAAACATCATGGTATGCTTGGTTTCTGACCTGAATTTAGCCTTTCGTGGTTGCATCTGTCATGTGATTTGAATGTTTGATTGAAATAGTGCAAACTAAGCTCAGATAGCTTTGAGCGCCAAAACTATTTTTTTAATGAATCTGGATTTTTTTTTTACTTGGAAAGATGATATAACAAATAAATTTTGGAAGGGGAATTATGTCCTGCTATTGTGTGATAGACGATGTAAGTAACAAAGGTTGGTGGGGGAAATTTGTTCCTGTTACTGTGTGGTGTCTAATGACAGCTTTGCAATTGAAGAATATTCTCATTGACAATTAAGGAATCATGAATCATCTGTGATAAACAGATTTTGAGTCTCGTTAATTTTTCTTTTGAGGGACTGTTATGCATAGTTTGTATTGTGTTAATTACAGTGGCCAGTGAGTTGATAACACACTTGTGATTAAGGAACAATGATTTGTTGATACATCAAATTTGTTTGTCGAAGATGTTAGTAAGATCATTTAATACTGGGGTTTTCCCTTCTATTGCACATCGAGCATTTATAGCCTTTTCTTGCATAGTAGTTGAGTAGTGTAACTGTAATTATGTTGGATAACACTAAATGTTTCCTGCATTTGTTTCCAAAATATTACTGCATGGCCTGCCCCTCAATCGTTGTGTTGCAGCTGAAAGTTTTGCTTACAGTGCATCTTAAAGCCACCACATAAGACACAACTTTATCCACGTAGAGTGAACGATCTTAGCATCAGGATGCTAACTTCGTACTGCAATTAAATGGGTTTCTGAAGTGTCACAGAATCATAATTAATTGTATGTAGTTTAGCAGAAGATGATTGAAATACTCAGTAGTTGAGTTCACCAGAAGATCGATGTTTTTTTTCCTTAATTCCCCCCGTGCAGTGACATAAGCACGTGTGACTATTATCCTGGAGGTGGTGGTTGTATTATACTTCTTTCCAAATCCTTGTGTGAATGTCATGGTGAATCTGATTTGAAGAATGCTTTACTTCATGAGATGATTCATGCTTATATTTGCATCAAGGACAATAACAGTAACCACAGGTACTTCTTTAAATCGAAGCTTGTTTTTTTCTTAATATACTTCTCAGTTTCTAATTTCCTTTTGATTATTTTGAAATTGCGAACAAGCAGTGATCATGGTGCAAAATTTCGGAAGCTGATGAATAGAATCAATTTGAGCTCTGTAGCTGATCCTCATGTAAGTTGAAAGTCATGAATTAATTGTCAAATAGTGCTAACCTACATTTTTTTGTTAACACATTTATTACTTACATTCAGCGACCAGTTGATGGCTACAGCATAACTCTGCTCCATGAGCTCAGAAAGAAATACTACCAGTACAAAGTAAGAATCAGGACTGTAATAAGTAAACTTTAACTTATATTTTCACATTAACAGCTAGCAATTTGTGCAGTGTCAAAGCTGCGGAGATTTGATCAAGTCAACCAAGATGAAAGTTCCTTCTGGTGATGACTGCATTGAGAGAAAAGGCGCTGATGACCCATGTCAAAATTCTAAGTGTCACTGGCACAGGTATGGAATATGTACTTCATTGCAATATTTAGTGTTACTTGCCTACTAGTTAAAAATAAGAGTGCATCTAATTGATGAGAGAAATCTAGGATAACAGTGGATGTTTTCAGAAAATATCAGTTCCTTGATTCTCTTGGTATGGGGCCAATTTTTATTGCCCAATAGAATACAGTGACAGACACACATTGGCACATGTTTGACAGCTTTATACATGCAATGAGGCAATTGTTGATGTACATTTAGGGGCACAAATAGTCAAAGTTCAAATTGAGTAGTTGCAAAACCAAATTTCTTAAGTCATGTATCGAACAGGAATTCTCAGAAAAAGGTCAAGGGTTTGGATGGTCCTTTTGGTGTGGACATCTGGACTTGGTTGGAACGGAAGAGAATCAACATGATTGAGCTTTGTCACGTAACTAAATAAAACACTATCAGATGTGTGGAGCTATTGGTTTAGGATAAATAATTCCAGCTGCAGTAATTATAATGGATATCCCAATTAACAATATCAAGTCCAACAACTATATTTGGATAATTTCAAGAGTATAGTAACTATTTGGATGGAACATCTTACCAAATAAGCATGTACCAGGTTCACGCTTTGAATATTTAAGACTATCCATATTGATGTATTTGGATGTTTGGCTCGCAGACATAAGCAGCGGTGCTCGGGTAGCTATTGTATAGTTCAAGAATCATTACCTGGAGGTCCAAAAGGTAATTTAACTTCAGGCCTACCCATTTAAATTATGGCATCATATTATATTATACAGTAGGTCATTTTCTTTCTACAAATGCTTGCACATGACTCTTGAATTGTCTGCCAATATAATTTTTTGAGTTCTACCAGAGTTATGAAATTGCTATTTGTTTCTGATAATCTCAGGTGAAGAACCACTCAACGAGGTCAAGGCTGAAGAACCTGTCTGCAGAAGTTGGCACCTCACACATACTTCAGATAAGGGCATAACAACCAATAAAAACGTACGGGAAGGTGCCTCTGCTGAGTTCCTTCATGTTACTGATAGTGCAGTTGGCTGTTCAGAACTCGATTCCTCTTCAAGAGATAGGTCTAACAAGAAAATCAAATTTTCGAAGGATGTTTGCTTTGACCTTCAAATGACTGAAAATGATCATGAAGCACCAAAACGTCCAAGAACAGCAGTACTAGAGAACCAAGAGTGCAGCAGGCGGAAGAAAAGGAAACAAAGCAAGCGAGGTGGCTCATACTCGGTAATAATTGAATGGTTGAATTACTATTGTTTCAGTGAGTCGGATGAAGATGAGGCACCATTGATCAATAAGCGAACAGAAAGAAGAAGACGGCAAAAATTACATGAAATGTCTATAGCCAGGAAAGCCAGCAATAATGTTGAGTTTGTAAGCTCAACTTCTGATGCAGCTGCTTCTTGCTCACTAGATCCAGGGGACCGTAGCAAACTTGAAATTGTGCCATCTTCTTTGCCTGGAGAAAGATCCTGGCCAATTCATCCTGTGGGTAGTAATGGAGTTGCTGGAAATCAAGCTGGCCATGAATCTACGTCATCTCCATTGGGTTCCCCCATTAGGGGTGAAATCGTCGACATTTCAGATGGTTGAGTGCAATAGTTCGACGTTATAACTGCTAAACATGCGCAGACTGCTAGGCCGTCCTGTGAAGCGTGCCAGTGCCTGTGTAAATGACTTTCCCCCCTTAATTTATGCCTTTGTATGTATATATTTAACTTAGTCATGTTTGCATTTTTAGAATTTATAATTAGCTAATGGTTGCTATTACTAGCTAACTAACTAATTAGCTAACTATTAGTAGGATGGTGTGGATCCACATGCTACTGATAAATAGTTGGATAGTTGGTTTTGTACTATTAGCATTCCAACAAGCTAATGGACTAATTATTAATAGGATGGAGTGCTAATAATTAGTAGACACGTTTGGATCTCTGGCTGCTAATTTTAGCTGCTAACCATCAGTTCTGATGGAATCTTTTGCATTTCACCCGTTTTTCCTGGCCCTAATCGTTTCGCTCAGGTTAACACATGTCTGTCGAACGCTGATTTTTGTAAAAAAAATTCTCGCCTTCTCAATGGACCAAGGCTATTTGAAAAGCAAGCCCAAAATAGAGGGGGAAGAGGCCCATCGTCTCCATCTTATCTCCCTCCCCCAAACCGAATTCCCCCAAACCCCTATTATCCGCTTCTATCCACGCTTGCTCGCCGCTCCAACGGCAGCCATGGCTTCCATCACCCTCCTTTCCCTCGCTCCCACCGCCGCCTTCCTCCACATCCCTACCTCCACCTCGTCCTCCTCCTTCGTCGCCGCTCCCGCAATACTTACCGGCCGCCGCGCCCTCCAGCTTCGTGCTCGACCGCCGCGCCGCGTCACCGTCGTATGCAGCGGCGCTGCGGCGGCAGCCGAGGCCTCGGACGCCGTGGCGCCCGCCGAGAAGTTCAGCCTCGACAACCTGGGACCGCAAAAGGGGTCCCGGCGACGGCCCAAGCGGAAGGGGCGCGGTATCGCGGCGGGCCAGGGCGCGAGCTGCGGGTTCGGAATGCGAGGGCAGAAATCGCGCTCGGGGCCCGGCGTCCGGCGCGGGTTCGAGGGAGGGCAGATGCCACTCTACCGCAGAATTCCCAAGCTTCGCGGCATTGCCGGCGGTGAGTTGCTTCAGTCCAAGCTTCCCATAATCCGCTCAATTGAAGCCACTCTCGAGTACAGGCAATTGATACCCCACTTAGACATTGCCCTCGCTAAATTCAAGGCACATGATTCATTAGGTTGCTTGATGCCAGTTGATTTTGTGGGAATTGCAGTAATTGAGAAATTCAGTGATGCGAGTTCAACAATGACTTTTCAGGAATGCACATTGGGTTGCCAAAGTATGTGCCATTCAATTTGAAAGACATAGTGCGAGGTGGATTCAAAGATGGTGACGAGATATCACTGGAGACACTGAAAACGCGGGGTTTGATCAATCCATCAGGCAGGGAAAGGAAGCTGCCACTGAAGGTATATATGATGAAACTCTTTTGTTGTTTACTCAGAACTTGTTTTGTGGAATGGTATTTGCGATGTGAGTTTACGTGTCCCAAAATATGAGTGCTGTCAACTTTCAAGCGTTTAACTTAGCTCTTCTCTAGTGAGAAAGATGTATTGTCTGGACCAGCTCTGCAAGATGACCTTGTTATACCCACGATTTGAAGCAGAAAAATCAAAGTGCGACCAGAGTTTTATTTGTATTTGTTGGCCTGAGTGATCAATGTTTTTATTCTTTTTAATTCTTAAATGTTTGCCATGTCGTTTCTGAATTCACCTGTGACAAAGGCAGACGCCAAGTTTAGCCGCTTGACTTGCAATCCTGGATCAATTTTTTGCCTGCATGTGTTAGATGAGTACCACTTGTAGTTTTGAATGGCTTTATTGGTACAGTTTGGCAATACTCCCATCAGTTGTTTGTAGGGTCTACACTCTGCACTTCTGCAGTGTATTCCAAAAGTAACTAGACTTCCATATCTGCCAACGTTAAAATGAACTAGTATGTGGACTTCCAGCAAACACATGTGCTCAGGGGCGGAGCTAGGGCCCGGAGCTGGGCATGCTGCAGCTAGGGTCCAGCACCCTGCATCTTTGAGTAGGTTTGTATAGTTTCTTGTCCAAATTACTAGAATTAAGTACAAAATTAACTAGCCTAGCACCTGTCCATGATTCTAGCCCTGGGTGCAAGCCATTGCTGGCTCTGCCCCTGCATGCGCTATAACATTACTCTAGTATTTTTACCTGGTAACTTCTGCGATCATATTTTGTTTGACCTGCATGCTTACTTTTTGTTCGATATCTGTAGATTTTAGGAGATGGTGATCTATCAGTCAAGTTGAACATCAAGGCTGGAGCATTCTCAGCATCTGCTAAAGAGAAGCTCGAGGCAGCTGGTTGTAACCTGACTCTAGTGCCTAAACGAAAGAAATGGCTTTCACAGAATTATTTGAAGAACCAAGCCCGTGCAGAAGAGTACTTTGCCAAGAAAAAAGGCAGCGCTGGTGAATCTGATGACACCTCTGCATAGAATTCCTATACGATGTACTTCTCTTCTTCCCTTTCCTTTTGCATATGCTTATTGCTCCCTTTTTGCTCTTAGTTATTATTTGTCATGAATTTTGTATCTATGTGATATGCGATTATTTTATGCCCCTTTTTATATTATGTGAACAACATGGCTGTGTGGTATGCCTTGGTGCTTTTGGAGATCCTTTTTAAAGAAACCTGGAATAATATGTAAAAAAGAAACCCAGAGATCAGGCTGAATGTAAATCCAGTTCCCAAAAGATTAATCTGTAAAGTCAGAATCCTTGCCCTTAACTAGATTTCTAGATGCATGTGGCTTGATTTCATTAGCTCAACATTCATCCATCTGTCCATAACAGTGAATGCTGATGCTGATGCACCTTTCTCTCTGTTTCTATAATGGCTGTATTACTCTCCTCTGTTGTTATGGCTGGATCAATGCTATTGTCTTTAAAGAAAGTACGCTTCATATAGGGAGTTAGAAGTCAGTTTAGTAAAAGAAATTGTATTATCTGATCCTAAAATAATAGGAACATCATTTCTGCATCTTCATTGGTACCTTGATGTGATCCTGCATGTGCACCTTTCATTATTTCTGGCAAAGATGGTCATGCATGATGCACCATTCATATTCTAAAAAAAAACAGTTATTATACAGGGACACACCACAGTCCACACGTCATTCTATGTGCATTTAACAATTCTTGAAGACTACACTTCAACATAACTCATCCACAGATGATGCCTGTTTGAAGAAGCTTCATTGGGATGATGCTTCTAGGTGTAAAGATTTATTTAGTTGCCTATTAGAGTAACTGAGAATGTCTAGCTAGCAATCTTTGTGTAGCACCTATGTACTATATGTCATTGTGGTAGGGTCTACAACTGGCGTTGGTATTCTTGTTTGCCTTAATCTAACACTCTTAACAGTATGGATAACACGCTCATGCTAGAAAAAAACTAAGCCTTCATTTTTTATATCTCCTCATGAAAATAAAGCTATTGATGAATTGTAAACAGTATTACTGCACAGCCAAGTTATGAGTGATTGTTCAAACTTTTAGGGACACTAAGTTGTGGTTCCATGTATTTGTTGCCGTAGAACTATTGATGAATTATAAACAGTATTCTTGCACTGAAACTCTAGTTATGAGTGACTGTTCAAACTTTTAGGGATACTAAGTTGTGGTTCCATGCCTTTGTTTTGTTGTATTTCTGCAATCATTATACCAATCCACTATAGTACTCTTTTTCTTTGAAAGTTGTCCCCTTGTCTTTTTCCCTCCTTGTTATTTGGTCTGTTCTCTGCTGTTTGTTTGCCTAAATAATTTTATGAACTATCTCTCAGTTCTACCCCATATCCTCTCCTACATTGTTTCTTTAGGATTAATTATTTACGCTGTCCAAGTCAAAACTCGAAACAGACTTTTTTTGTAAGGAAAAAAAATGCAGCCATCCATTACTTAGAGACAAACCAACTAACTAAATTTATTCATCTGATTTGTTATGAATGTTGTATGTCAACACTTTGACCAGTATGGTATATATTTAATCTTTGCAGTTTAATACCAGATTGACAAACTACTAATATACTTTCTAACATATTTCTTAAGCAGTTGAAGTCTAACATCACTGCAAATATTTGAATGTGCATGCCTGGACGATGGAGGCACTTTGAATTTTTGTCAGAAGCATCATCCTTCTGAGACCTAAAGTCTGTATTGCCGATGGATGCAGTACAGCAATAAAACTGTGAAATTGCCGTTTAGTTAGTTACACAGGGATGTCATGATATCGTGTTGAAATTAGGCTGTTGAACCCATGCTTATCATCAAGTAAGGTTTTTTTGAATGCATGTGGCAAATTGTCTCTTTCCTTGTCAATGGCGTCATGCTGGTTTGGTGCCAAACGAAAAATGTTTCATGCCACTGATGAGGAGATTCCCCGGCCAGAGGGACCATCTCTTTCTCATGTGTTTTGTGTGTGGGAAGGCAGAATACGAATGCTCACTGCGGCCCAGCCTAGCAAATTTCATGGCAGAAAGTTAGCATTCGTTGCTTATGCTTGTCAACTTTTGCCTAGAAATTAAAGAAAAAAAGAGACCACTGGGTTAATTTCTCGCTCCCTATCTAGGGCAACAAGGTGTTTTCGTCTGTTCATCCACAGTGAGTGCAGCAGCAGCAAGCTCATCATCATCACCCAAGCGTTGACGATGCTTGTCAAATTTATAGCGCAATGCGTGTGGTTCACATCACAGTACCGAATTCAGTGCTGATCACGATATGTCAAGGCCGAGCCGAGCGAGGGCGGTGGCGGAAGAAGTGATGAGCCGGTATATCTAGCTTTCTTTCATGAGTTCATCATAAATGGTGAGCAGCAGTGCCAGCGATCTATACAACCGAGAGGCCTCGTCACGGGCTCACGGGCACACGGCACCATCAAAAGTACGCACGGTACGCCGCTGAAGCAAGCGTTTTTAAGAGCGCGGTACTGCGCCGTGCGTGGACGATGGTACGTAACGTATACCGTTGACAGCTGAGTCTCGCACTCTCCGTTGGTTGAAACGCACGCGCCGGGAATTTTGGGACGGGAATGAGATGGGAGAGGGAGAGGAAATTGTTACTTGTGGTATGAACTATGAAGCTGATTATACGCGGTGCAAAGTTAATGCTTGACAGCGCTGTTTCTCTGCTCTGGTAGCCGTTGCCCACCGAACTGATTGGAGTAGCCTAGCCAGCCATGTCAAAATCCCGGCCTGGCCGGCCCGACGCTCGCGCAGCTCTCTCTCTCGCGCGCGCGGGTTCCGCCCGCCTCATTACTCCCGTTCCCTATCGCGCGCGCCAACCGTGGCCACGGCGCGGTGCCAGGCGGGAGAGAAAGAGGCTGGCGCTCTCGCTCTCGCCCATTTGCTCGGCCCCAACGAACACCAACCCGGCGCCAGCCAACGCATTTAACGCCTCCCAACCGCGACGGACGGGAGCCACCGAGAGGCAGTGCAGTGCAGGCTAGCTAGAGCTAGCTAGCTGCCCGCCGCGCGACGCCACCTCACCAACACCGTCTCCTTTTTTGTACGTACTACTCTCCGCCCGCGAGCGCGGCGAGCACCGGCCGCGGCAAGCCGCGCCGGCGCGCCGTGGCCACGCAATCGCCCCTCGGCCCCTCCCTTGCCATGGCCGGCCATTAACTGCGACCCCAGCGTCAACCGCAGCCACCACACGGCCTGGTTGTCACCAGAACACAGAGCTGCCTGCCTCGCCTCGCCTCGCCTGCCACTGCCAGTGCCAGCCCTCGCGCACCACAGCACCCACCCTCGCGGTGCGCCTCGCATTCAGGGCCCGATCGAACCCGCCCGTGGCCGAGCCCGGCACGCGCGATGGCACGGCCGCGCGCGTGCCCGAGCGCGACTCGTTCTATTCCAGGAGCTGCGGAGCCGCCCGCCCCTCTCCTCTGGGGCCTAGAGCCGTCCGATACGGCAATGCAGAATCACGATCGTCAGGTCAGAGGAGCAGCGGGCGCGCTGCTCTGCTGCTCCGCCGCCTCCGCGTCATGAATGAATGTAGAGGAGCTCCAAGACGGTGCGAGGTGGAGCAGAGCAGGAGTACTATTCAAAGCCTGTTCCGGGAAGCTCTTGTCGCCATGCCAACCGCATGGCATTTAACGTGGTGTACCAAAAAAGAGATTGGACTTTTTCTCAGTAGTGCAGCAAATTTGGACGACCTCAGGGGGATATAAAACACGTGTGCAGCCACATCCAATTCAGGTTCATAAATCTTCTCAGTTATTAATCTTCTCGTGTAAAATAGGTACATGGAACTATAACTGTAAACAAGTGATGACCTTCAGTTTGCAACTTTGCAAGGCCCCGGTCATAAAAAAACACTTCAGTATCAGCTGAAGAACAGCAACAAAAGAACTCTGACAGACAACAAGTTGAACTGCCACTGCCTTAATCGACTTAATCAGCGTGCAAGAGCCAAGTTGTCCTGGTGAACATATGACTTCCTTCTTTTTCTGTTAGAAATGGATGGATCATGAGTAGCTCGTGCTCACGCTTATAAACAACTGGCAACAAAAATGCCAGCATCAGCTAGCAAGCATTAATCAACGCTATCTCCAGCTCCATGCGTAATCTCAATGATAGTCCCCAACACATCACTGGATCCCAGTCAATCTCAAATGATAGGCTACCTCCACAAGCAATTGATAGGAAATTAACAAGCGCGACAATTGGCTCCAGTACCTGTCAGGAGAATGCATGTATCCCTTTCACAGGTTACAACGTGGATTACAATTTACAAGTGCTCGGGTTCCTTCCCATCCAAGTTCAAATCGCCCAATCCCTGGTGTAGGGGCGATTTTTGACAACATCCAATCCAACAACACCTAATTTAATCTCCTGTGATGATCATTCCTTGTGTGACACATCCAATCCAACAGCCCAAGTATGATGGATTTTTACCCTTTTTAATTTAATAGCCAAAAAAAGAGGAAGATAAGAGAACAAAAGAAGAAGGGACGACAAAAACAGCACAAAGCTCCAATTTTTTAAGCGAAATGCTTCGCGGGACGTACAGGTACAAGTACGGCGGCGGCGGCGGCGGTCGTCGGCGGTCACAGCTTGACGACCTCCGGGATGTCGACGGGGTAGCGGTCGATGCAGTCGTCCCATGGCCCGTTGGTTGGCGTCTTGATGCTGCGGAGGCACTTCCAGACGGCGCTGTTGCACTTGAAGCCGCTGCCGAAGCCGATCTGCCAGACGCGGTCGCCGCGGCGCATGCGGCCCTTGGCCTCGATGTAGGCGAGCTCGTACCAGAGCGAGCTGCTCGAGGTGTTGCCGAAGCGGTGCAGCGTCATGCGGGACGCCTCCACGTGCCGCGCCGACAGCTGCAGGTTCTTCTGCAGCTCGTCGATCACCGCGCGGCCGCCGGCGTGGATGCAGAAGTGGTCGAAGGCCAGCTTGAAGTCCGGGATGTAGGGCCTCCAGCTCTTGTTGATGAGCTTGCGCCCCACCAGGCGGAAGAAGAAGAGCAGCTGCTCCGACATGGGCAGCACCAGCGGGCCGATCGTCGTGATGTTGGACTTGAGCGCGTCGCCGGCGATGGCCATCAGCTCCTTGGACAGCGAGATGCCCGAGAAGCCCTGGTCGTCCTCCTCCTGGTACACGCACCGGTACGCGCGGTCGTCGGCGCCCTTGTGCGTCCTCACCACGTGCACCAGCCTGTACTTGGCGCGCCGGGCCTCGCGCCGCCGGTTCGACAGCAGGATCGCCGCCGCGCCCATCCGGAACAGGCAGTTGGGCAGCAGCATGTCGCGCCGGCTGCCCTGGTAGAAGTTGGGCGTGATGATCTCCGTCGACACCACGAGCGCGTTCGAGTTCGGGTGCACCTAATTAATATGCAGTGATTCTCTTAATTAATACCATGTCTCAGACAATTAGAATGAGTTTTTTTACTTGCTCCGGGTCGAGCTTTATCATCAGCCACTAGCTAGATCAAGAACAGCTCGACGTGAATTGTGATGTGAGTGAACTGCTCGATCGTTATAGCTACTGACTGACAATGAGGAACTAATTAATTGACTAATAATTGGGTGATTAATTAATTAATATACAGTACAGTAGTAATAATTACCTGGAGCATGTCGCGGGCGAGATCGATGGAGATGAGGCCAGCGCTGCATCCCATGCCGGAGAGGTTGAAGCTTCGGATGTTGCTGCGGAGCTTGTACTTGTTGATGATCATGGCGGAGAGCGAGGGCGTCGGTGAGAAGAGGCTGCAGTTGACGACGAGGAGGTCGATGTCCTTGGGCTTGAGCCCCGTGCGGCGGACGAGGTCGTCGATGGCGGAGAAGATGACGAGCTGCGCCTCGGCGCGGGAGGCCTCCATGCTTGGGTTGGGCGGGATGTAGTGGTTGGCGGGCGGGAGGCACGTGTCCTCGCCGAGCCCCGAGCGCTCGAGGATCCTGGTCTGGAAGCGCACGCTCTTGTCGTCGTCGCTGATGAGGCGCGTGTGCTCCATGAAGGTGGCGAAGGGCACGCGGCAGCTGGCGGGGGGCTTGTAGCAGGCGTAGTCCACCAGGTACACGGGCCTGGGGCGGGACATGAAGTAGACGGTGGCGGCGAAGACGACGAGGAACGCGGAGCAGAGGATGTGCACCAGGTCCAGCTCCAGCGACCGCCACAGCGTGAGCAGCTCCCCGGGGCCCAGGCGCGCCAGCTCCAGCGCCGTCGCCGCCATCACCGGCACCAGCAGCAGCGTCAGGAAGTGGTTCACCAGGTACTGGTACCCCAGCTTCACGTACTTGAGGTTCACCGACCCCGAGAACACGCCGCCGCTCGGCATGGCGCCCCGGGCTGCCTGCTGGTAGCTACACTCCTCCTCCCGCTCCGGTCACGGACGGACACCAGCGTCTCCTTGGGCGGGCGCTGCAACCGCGTGCCGTGCGTTGCGCGCGGTGGTGGGAGGAGCCGAGCCGAGCCGGTGCGCTGCTGCTGCGCTGCGGTGTGTGCGTGGGCCGTTTGCGGAGGAGAGGTGGTGCCGTGGTGGGGTCTTAATATAGTGGTGGGGGAGCCGGGCCCCGGCCCGTGGCCC
>JAZFNS010024511.1:17703-29255 GCA_037127165.1 Alloteropsis angusta | reverse complement strand
ACCGGTCCGGACCGGTTCCACCGGTTACCGCGGTTTCCGGACCGGTTTTGACCGGGATAAAAAAAACCCTGGCGCCTAGTACCTCCGTGCCTTTTCCTCTGTTCCCATGCGCTCTGTTCTACACTGACTGTGTGTACTCTGAAATCTGAATATTCTATGCCTTGTGTTGTGCTTCTGATCTGAATACCTCACTGCCTCCTGGCTCCTGCTCTGGTTTTACTACTGCTGCCTCCTGAACTGCTTGAATATTGTATGCCTCACCGCCTCCTGCTCAAGAATTGGCAAAAAAACGAGGTATGTATGTGCTGCACCAGTATATAAAATTCTAGCTTACAACGCCTTACAATATGTATATGGCGTTGTGTAGGCGTCTGCCACAAACGCCTAGGCGTTGTGAAGGGGTCAGGCGCCGCGCATCGCCGCAACGCCTCAAAAACAATGGTTTTACCAAGCTTGTTTTTTTTGGGTAACTAGCTTTAGATAGATATATTTATAGATAGATATAGATATATTTTCTCCATATAGGAAATAGATGTTGTTTTCGACAAGATTTTAGTCAAACATTGGGAATCTAAATCATGAATAACTTTTAAGTTATTGAGTTTGGAAATGTGAAAACCATATGAATATATTTGTCTTAAAAATATTTTTTTATAAAAGTATACATGTATTATTTTTAATAAATATTTTTATAAAAATAAGATGTTAAAGTTGTGTTTTGGAGACTGTGTCAATCTCCTATCTAAATCCTATACGGAGGGAGTAGATGTAGATTAAATTTGGTCAAATTTAAAATAATTTCACTTTGAAGATGTTAAAATGACATATTATTCGGAAGCGTATAGAGTGACTCATTTACTAATTATTACAATACTAGCAAGAGTTCGGAGTACCATAAAGGCGTCCACAGTGGGGGTAGTAAGAGGGGGTAGTAAGGTTTATGGTAGGTAGTATACACCGTGGAGTAGGCTAGAAAGCATTCTCTGCATCGTGTGCCGCGCAAAAGGCAAGAGAGCTACGGTTCTGATTGATGCTATTGAATTTTTTATTTGTACTGTGGATCTGTTCTGATTGATGCTATTGAATTTTTTATTTGTACTGTGGAGATAAACTTTATGATTTAACATAACTACTACCTACTGTCATGGGATCCCACCTTACTTACAGTTAGACAATATACATTGCTCATACCCTAAAGGGAGACCGTCGGACGTCATCCCGCCGCCCACAGACAGAAGGCACGGCTTCAGCACTCGCCGGAAAACAACATGGCTAGCGGCCAAAATGTGCCTGTGGAAAGTACACGTACAAGCGTACAGCTTGCAAATGCAATGTGGTGTAAAGGATGCCGTGCCTCGTCGACCTCGAATCTTAGAGCCTGATTGATTGGCTATCAAATGCTTAAGCCAAAATCAGGGCATGTCTAAAAAATTTGGTAAGTGTAGTTTAGCATCAAATTAATTCGAGGTCAAAATTTTGGTTCCCACATTTTGACCCAAATTTTGGCAACTTTTGCCTAAACTTTGGCTCTGTTTTTTTTTTCTTTTGCTGGGAAAATGGGGAAGAGATGAATGCTTTTTTTCTTTTCCTTCCCATATTGATCGACTTGAGATATTTTACCGCATGTGGGGATTGGTCCACAAGCCGAACACCTTTTTTGGAAAAAATTAAAACAACACAAACCAAAGCTATGTTTAAGTTCACATCAATTCACCGAAAGTTTGCATACTACGTGCTTTCTAATACACTTTTTCTCTATGTGCACGTAACCTAACGCATACAAATTCTTCAAACTAGAGCGAACTAAACACCCTCTATAGGAACTCCTGCCAAGAGCAAGAGCCCAAGACCGACGCGCTCACGATCACGAGCGGCCGCCAGTTCGTCCCTCCTGCTCCTCCTCTTCCTTCCTCCCTGCTGTCATGAACGGTTCACATGGCAAGCTCGCAACCTTGCCCAAAATGGAAGGACGCAGACGCAGACGCGGCACGGCCGTACGCGTCCTTTCGTCCTGTGGATGTAAGCATGCACACCTTCCTCGAAGCTTCTGGCCGGGTTGATGGCTCGTGCACTGACCAGATATTAGGGCCTCCTCTAATTATATAAATTTAGCTTATAATTTGTAAAATAATCTAATATAGACAACAACAACATAGATTTTTGGATTATATAATCTATACTGACTGATTATTCTAATAATATCATAAATTACCCAAAATATACTTACTGATATTATAATCTACCTACATTGAACATGCATAAATATAGCGCCAACTGATGTCGTTTTGATTGACGCGTTTGATCCGGCTTGCAACATGCTGGCTACTGGCTAGCCTTGTCTCTCCAGCTCATGGTAAGTGCTAAATGCATTCCCTTCTAAAAGAAAAGAAAAAGAAGGTGCGAGGGGGACTGGGGTTTTGCCACGGGGTATTTGCCGTGTGTGCTTCGAAAATATAACACCATCATATTGCAAGGAGAGGATCGGATTGCGATCCATATTACTCGTAAAACTACATGAGGTCTTGTTCGGTTGGAAGGGATTTGGAGAGGATTGAAGAATGTCGTCAAGGATTGAATCCTTTACAATTCAAAATTTCCCTCAACGGACGGCTCGAGTCGTGGCAGGAGTAGCACGGGAAAGATCTTGTTGTCATACTAGNAGGGTGTGTTTGGATCCAACTTCTAAAGTGTAGNNAATTTTGGTCTAAAAATGACTTTGGAACCAAACACCATGGACTTAATTGGACTAAAGTGTTGTAGAATCTCTAGAAGCAGCTAGAAGATTTTTAGAACTAAATTTTAGTAGTGGTGAATCCAAACACCCCTTAAGTCTTCACGCTTTGGTTCAAATTTAAGTTATCTGTATACCCACACCTCATTTCGGTGAACTATTTTTGTTTCTATCCCAAATCATGTAGTACTGATTTTCCTACCGGCCTTAATAGTTTTTTTTTTAACACATAAGGATCGTGGATCGACGAGTTGAATTTCTCAACTTTTTCTTTGAAAAATCGATTTGCCATCTATGAAATCTGAACTACAAAAACGCAAATGCAATGCTAGCCTAAGGCAAACCATACACCAGTGGTGGTAAGTAGTTCACGAGGGAAATGCATGTAGACCCGCAGTCTAGCACGTCGCCACACAGGTACCCTGGTAGCACTAGCACATGCGTGTGTGGGGACACCGGACACGCAAGTCGCCAACCAAGCTCTCGAGACAGAAACCCGGACGCGCCATCCTCTCCACTTCTACGAACTCCGCCGCTTGGCAAATCCGCCCGGCGTTAAGAAAACCCTTCACCGCGTGCACGAAATCCGTCGTGCCGCAACGCAAAAGTGCCGTGTCTGCCCTGTAGCACCGTGCTGCGAGGACGGTTTGTTGAGTGGGGAGCAGATTGCGGATTCCTCGCTGGCCCAGATTTTTTTTTAAGGAAACAGATAAAGATCAACACGCTGTAATTTTCTTTGCAAACGAAAAGCAGAAGAGGGCAGGAGATAATTTCGTTTCCCCCCGGCCGGGATCAAGTACTGATCCAACCCGAGCTTAATGTGTGCTCCCCGAGCCAAGGACTCCACAAACCGACGGTGCAGATCTCCTGTTGCCCAAGCAGGGATCGTCCTCGACCGTCCAATCGAAGACCGGCTTTACCACGAGGCGCAACCACCCACCCAACCTGCGCGAGTCCGCCTCCTCCCCGCCGCGCCGCCCCGGCAAAAACCCCAATTCCTCTTCCCTCCCCAGCCTATATATCCGCCGCCCGTCCCCATCGCCGGTTCCTCTCATCACCAATCAAAATCCGGAGATCGATTCCTTCCCCACCGAAACCATCCTCCCGTTCCGATCGCGCAGCAGCAGCAGCAACAGCAGCTCTAGTCGAGGAAGAGGAGCAGGAGAGATCCGCGCGACCCGCCGCCGAGTGAAGAGATGGCGAGCTTCAAGGTCGCCGACGCGTCGGAGTACCTGGCCATCACGGGCTGGGGCATCGACGACGTCAAGCTCGCGAAGAAGGCGTGGGTGTGGGCCGGCCAGCAGTGCAAGAAGTTCGACATCACGCCCGTCAACTACGAGTTCGAGGTGCACGCCATGAGCTCGGAGAAGCTGCCCTTCATCCTCCCCGCGGTGTTCACGATCGGCCCCAAGATCAGCGAGGACGAGAGCAACAGGTCCTCGCTGCTGCTCTACGCCAAGCTCATCGCGCCCCACGACAAGAACTCGTCCCACGTCCGCGAGCTCGTCAAGGGCGTCATCGAGGGCGAGACCCGCGTGCTGGCGGCCTCCATGACCATGGAGGAGATCTTCCAGGGCACCAAGACGTTCAAGCAGTCGGTGTTCGAGAACGTGCAGCTGGAGCTCAACCAGTTCGGCCTCTACATCTACAACGCCAACGTCAAGCAGCTCGTCGACGTGCCCGGCCAGGAGTACTTCTCGTACCTGGGCCAGAAGACGCAGCAGGGCGCCGTGAACCAGGCCAGGGTGGACGTGGCGGAGGCGCAGATGCTCGGCGCCGTCGGCGCCAAGGAGCGGGAGGGCACCACGCTGCAGAAGGCCGCCGAGGTGGACGCCCAGACCAAGGTCTTCCGCGTGCGCCAGGAGGCCATCGGGATCAAGGAGCAGGCCAAGGTGCAGGCGGAGGTCAGGGTGTTCGAGAATGAGAGGGAGGCCGTCGTCGCCGCGGCCAAGGCCGACCTCGCCACCAAGAAGGCCGCGTGGGACAGGCAGACCAAGGTGGCCGAGGTCGAGGCGTCCAAGGCCGTCGCCATCCGCGAGGCCGAGCTCCAGATGGAGGTCGAGCAGAAGAACGCGCTGCGCCTCACCGAGAAGCTCAAGGCCGAGCAGCTCAGCAAGGCCACCGTGCAGTACGACACGCAGGTATATAGTATAGTACGATCCATTCTGCTGCAGTAGATGCATTATTGTTGCAGTTTTGCAATCATGGGTTCCGTGATCAATTTCAGTTTCGATTCATGTGGGATCTCGCAATGGATCAATTTGTAAGTTTCCATCGCGAATGCCGTGATGAATCTGTTGTTCTGCCTGCAGGTTCAAGACTCGAACGCGGCGCTGTACAGCCGGCAGAAGGCCGCGGAGGCGAAGCTGTACGAGCAGCAGAAGGCGGCGGAGGCGCGCAAGGCGCAGGCCGACGCGCAGTTCTTCGAGCAGAAGCTGGCCGAGGACGCCAAGCTCTACGCGAAGCAGAAGGAGGCGGAGTCGCTGGCGACGGTGGGCAAGGCCAAGGCCGACTACGTGGCGTCGATGCTCCAGGCGCTGGGCGGCAACTACCACGCGCTCCGCGACTACCTGATGATCGACGGCGGGCTGTACCAGGAGATGGCGCGCATCAACGCCGGCGCCGTGAGCGGCATGCAGCCCAAGATCAGCATCTGGACCAACGGCGGCTCGGACGGCGGCGATCTCGCGGCAGCCGGAGGAGGCGCCGGAGGCGGCGCCGCGATGCAGCAGGTGGCCGGGGTGTACAAGATGCTGCCCCCGCTGCTGTCCACCGTGCACGAGCAGACGGGCATGCTCCCGCCGGCGTGGATGGGGGCGCTGCCCAAGGAAGAGTCCAACTGACGCCGCCCCCGCCGCCGACGCAGCAAGTACGGCGAGTAGAGGAGTAGTGGTGCGCTAGGTGGTTCTGGCACTGGTTATCTTTGTCGTTAGTTTGGAAGGCTGGGTTAATTAGATGCATCATCTATAGTACGTGCTACTAATACGGACATGTGGTGATGTGGTAACTTTTGTTCAGTCGTTAATGGTTGGGATAATCTCTCATGCTACTATTTGGATTGCATATTGATTGTTCAGTCGTTAGTACTCCGATGTTTTCATTTTGTGTGCTGCTTGCACGGATCAGCACGCAGCGCTGTGCTTGTGCATTGTGCTGTGTGTGCCGCTGCAACCTTCCTTTCCAGTTGCCGCCTTGCAAGACGTACGCTCTCTCTTGTGTCAGTTCCTAGGCACAGATGCAAGCAATGTGATGAGTGTCCGGCAATGTGAGTACTATTTTTTTGACTTGTCATCATCGTTGTAACAATAGAGTTCACTGGCATGTAAAGATCAGGGGTAGAGTTTTTACTGCTGGGGAGCCGCCGGTGAAAATATCAAGAGTGCTGGACCCGCTCGGCTCGTGAAGAGAGATAGGCGACGGCGGCGCGATGCTGCACGTCGCTGGCTGGGTGGGCTGTGTGAACTAGTAGTAGTGCTGCTCTCGGCGCTGCGAGAGCAGACCGCGCCGCCGTGTGGATATGGGCGCGCTGCTCAAAGGATCGCCGCCGATGCGCCGTGCACCTGCATTCCCCAATGCTGCTGCTGGCGTTGCGAGGATCATTTTCGTAGCCGCGTTCACACGGATACACACCTTTTGCCATATTAAGCTCAGGAATCGCCGTCCATATATATGCCAAGGCCTTTGTCAGTAGATTTTCCCCCTTTGCTAATGTCGTTGCGAGGACAGTTCACAGATGAGGATGGTAGCGTTAGCGTGCAGCTAGCCGTGCACCTTCCTCCAAAGAAGTCCAAGTCCCTGGTGCACACACTCTAGCCCGTGGCTATGTCTTCAGTCTTTACACACGACGCAGGCACGAAGCACTGCCGCTCGATCGTGGCTCTGGGACGATGAGAAAGAGGAGGCCAGAATCGGGAAAAGCTATCGATCGTCCATCGCTCAGCTCGATTGGTGAAGGAATTAATCTAGCTAGGAATAAAGGGACGATGGCACATTGCTTTGGTCCGCGCATGGTGGATGCCTTGCCTTGGACGGCCGCACGACGCTGCGCACGGCCTGCCGCCTGCGTGCTGCTTGCATGGAACTGGCGAGCCGTGCTGCCAAAAAAGCAAAACCAAAGTCCAAAGCAGTATCTGCAGCCGTCTGCACCGGCCGCTGGCAGCTAGCCTAGCGGCAGGCGAGTTCTTGTGCCAGCCAAACCATCCGCGTCTGCATGTGCCGTGTCGGGCGCGTGCTGATGGCCAGCCAGAGCTGCACGACGCGTTCCGGTGTGTGACGAGGCATCAGGCATGGACTCACTTGTTTCGTGCCTTGGGCGATCGAGCTAGTCCCAGACATGCGCTATAAATCCTATCCGGCTTACTTTGAGCCTCTTCTTTTATAGAGAAAAAAACGGCTTACAAAGCTTTTGAGTGCTGACAGAAAGTATGGCTCTGCTCAGGGGCGGATTTAATGAGTGAGGGCAAAGGCTGACCCTCAAATTTGAAAAACAATGATATTTTATAATTTTTCACCATCTATGCTCTTTTTTAAATAGTTTATGTCTTTTCTAAACATCAAATATATAACATGTGTCCCATCTCAGTTCTTGTCCTAGATCCGCCAGATCAGTAGAAGAACATTCAAATTCTCTCTGAACTTTTGCTTGTTTCTTGCTCTCCCTGACAATGGATGCGCATGTTCTGCCGTTGTTGTTTCATTTCATCATCTTGAAACGATCCAACGTTACGCGCATACGCCATCTGTTTGTTAGCTACCTATGGAAAAAAGGTCAATTCTACCTCCCTCGACTGTAATCAAAGTCCAGCTTTCCTACCTAAACTCTAAAGCCGGGTAAAACACATCTCTTAACAAATCAAAACAGTTTATCTAACCTTTTGTCCCGGTTTTCAACAGTTTTCACATACGGATTTATATTTTTCAATTAAAAATAAATCTTGTAAATACCTAATGAGGTAACTAAACAACAAAAAATATCACTAAGCTTTTAGAAATTTTGAGAAAAAACATATAATTAGATTATGATAAACCCAAATAAAAAATTTAGATCTCGTGAAATTTATATACAATCCTCCAAAAATTATATTTAGCTCAAGTAAAATAATAAAAATAAGAGATGTAACTAACATGAATACAAAATGGAAAAATACAAAAATAAAAATATAAGTAATATTAAAATACTCTACTCTATGTACAATGCATCTTGAATACTCGCAATAAAATATCAGATCTAGCTTACATGAATACATTCAACATGAATGCATTTAATGTTATAATATATTACATTTATTATGGTTACATCTCATCTTGATATTATGGAAAGGTCCCAAAATTTTTAGACATGAATTAGAATATTGTTGTAGTTTTCCATATTTGTTGATTGTTCTTATTTTAGTTGAGCTAAATATATTTTTTGGAAGATTTGATACATATTTTCACGAGATATTAATATATTATTTGGGTTTATCAGGTATCAATCTATCTCTTATGATTTTTCCAGAATTTTTAAAAGTTTAGGGATATTTTCGTGATTTAATAACAACATTAGGTATTTACTAGATTTATTTTTAATTAAAAATACGAAACCGTCTTTGAAAACCTCTTATATTTGTGGCAAGGAGATTAAGTGAGCGGTTTTAACAGTAGACGGAGGTTGGTTACCCGTTTTTACAGTTGAGAGATGAAAGATAGAATTTGTGCATAGTTAAAGAAGGTAGAATGGACTTTTTCCGCTACCTAGCGACCGGCCAACGCCCAACGGCCCTCAGAGCACAGCTTTGGTGGACAGAGAACGAGGTGGCCCACAAACCTTTTCCATCGCCCACGCCACATAAAGCCCAAGATCACCAGCAGCGCTAGGTGCGGTGACTCGGTGAGCCTGAAACGTTCAGGTCCCCATCCGGGCTCTCGCTCGGGCGTGACTAGGGGTGAACATGGAGCGAATAATTTTCGCATCTGATTCAATTGGAATTTTTTTATGGATATGGAGACAAGTTTTTTTTATATCCGTGTGGATATAGATAATCCGAATTCGATTGTATGCGGATGCGGATTAGGATTTGGTTTAGCGAAAACTGATAGATATGGATTATCCACCAATTAAATGCAGTTAATTCGAACCTTATAATAGAATTATATGACTATGCTGGAGGACAAAGAAGAATAAAGAAGGCATTGCTTAATTAAAAATATTTAATTTTTTTATACACTCATCCTAAGTCTAAATTCAGAACTTAAATAATTTTTATTCATCATTAATTGTGAAGTGGTAGAGTTAATATAAAGGTGAGTATTTTTTCGTGTTATGTTACTACCCTATGGCTTTGGTAGAGAAATTATTGATCACAATAAAAAAGTACATGCGAGTATGTATTATCGTCTATATTAATCTGTGTCCGCTCTAAGTCCGATCTAACTCCGATCCGACTGCGACATCCTTCAAAATCTGCATCCAAATCCTTATTCATATAATATTCGATCCGCTCCATATCCGTCAAAAAGAAATGGATAAGAAAATAGAGAAGGAATTATCTGATGCTATCCGATCCATTTTCATCTCTAGACGTGACGACAGACAATTTTTTTTTCAAAACACACGGTAGACACTAGAGACGTAGATGTTCAACCGTGTGCACCGTTTGTTCTAAGAATTGCCTTGCGCCAAGTGAAGTGCTGCGGTGCTGCCTCTGTCATTTTGCACTAGCAAGTCTAGCCACTGGCTATTGCGCTATGTTTCAATTGGCACCACGGGTTACGTCCAGCAGCCTGACTCCGTGAGGAGGTGTCTAGAATTTTTAAGTTGGTGATATTTGGTGAAAATATTGATATTAGAAATGTGTTCTGTGAGAGAGGTACAACGGTCAGTGCGAAATTTCTTTGGCAGCTCCAGCAATCTAAACACCCTTTGAGTCCGCCCTCCTAATACTCAGGGGCGGATCCAGTGGGCTGCACCGGTATGGCAAGGCATACTCTAGGTCCAGCCCAACAAACGTGTAAAAGCCGCAGGCAGCCTCGTGACTCTCGTATGACTAGCGATTCTCCTCATGCGAGACCGCAGGTCGCCTCTTGTATCGCCGCCTCTCGAGTCTCAGCCTTCCGAGTATTCTCGTATCGCCTCTCGTATTCTCCGCACGCCGTTGGGTGAGACCGGCGGCGCGCAGCCGACAGCTCCGCCTCCCCCCTCGGCGGCGCTTGGCTTCGCTTCAGTGGTCCGGCCTCGTCTCCTGGGCTCCCGGAAGCTGCTGCTACCTGCTGTGGTGGGCACCCCCTCGCCGATTCACCGACTCGTCGGCAACCAGCGTCCAGGCTGGTCGTCCGCGCTCGCCACAGCTCCGCCGGGGTGCCCTTGCGGCCTTGCCTCAACCCTAGCCGGTGAGAAGTTGATCATCTTTGCTTTCCCATGTATTTTATTTTCACCCAAATCTCTAACCCTAATTGTACTAATTCCCGCAATAAGATGAGTGATAGTTTGTTGGATGATTGCCTGGTCACGTTCATTGAGAGAAACATTTTGAAAGATGTGGACGAAGATGATGTAGTCAAGACTTTTATGTCCATTAGAAAGCGTAGGCCTGAAAAATAGTGTTGTAATCCTATTTATTAAGCTTGTGTCAATTATATTCAAAACTATTAGTGTGTTGTTTTAAAATGTTTGGGTTGTAATTTAAGACATATTATGCTGATTAGTAATGTGTACCGAATTGTTGGGTATTTTTTATGAAACTTTACTGAATTGCTAATGGATTTTACCGATTTGCGTATGAATATTTTAGTATGGCATACCCCGTGCAAAAATCCTAGCTCCGCCACTGCTAATACTCACACTCGCATGACCGCGCTGGCTGAGAACAGAGATGACCAGGTACGCCACCCCGCCGGAGCGATGCTACGAGCTGTCTTTTTTGTTCCTGTCGATTTCATCTATTCGTCTGTGCCCTGTAGGCATGCACGCGTCAATCCTTTCCGCTTGCTCTCCTCGGCGGCGGCGGTGCCCGTCTTGTGGCACCACATGGGTGTTAAGTTGGTGAGAAAGATGTCATTGAAAAGTGTATTCTGTGAGAAAGACATAGTTGTCAGTATGAATTTTTTTAGCAAACTTCTCACATCTAAACACCTCCAAATCAATTTGAACAAGTGATTTGGGCCGTGACTAGACTCGGTAATTGACGTGGATGAGAGAGAGAGAGTGTGTAAAAAGCAACTCGGTAGACGCTTGGTTCGTCGCTAGATAGAATCTCGCTAACTGAGGATGCGCTGTGCCTTGGCCTATAGAATGCAGAGAAGGAAATAAATTTGTGGTCTCCACAGAAAAAATAAAGCAAATAGAACAATACAAAAATTCTTATAAGCAGAGGCTCCGAGTTGATCTAGATTCCTCCTAGCCCGTTGGAGAAGCTCTAAATAGCCTGGCAGTGGCTTCATCTGCCAGCTAGGCTCGGATTCCATCTCGAAGAACATGCAGTAACTTCGCAGTAGGTCATAACGGCTTATAGAGGATGTACTGCTTCATGAGAGAGAAAGACACGAGCGGTCTTAAAAAATGAAGGAGAGCTGATGAATGTGGCGTTGGATGATAAGTAAAGACACCGGTGCAGGTACCTGTGTCGGGCCTGCCCAAATCAAATTGTACAGCTCGGACATGATGCCCGCGCACGCCACGTGCTCACGTCACTGGCCTTGTTTGGATACTCTAGCTCAGCTAGAGTTAGAGCTAGTTTTTAACTCTAACTCTAGCCACAAACTAACTCTAGCTAAAAAGATGTTTGGATGAAAGAGACCAAAAGTACACTTTTTCAGTCATTTTTTGGTGGGAGCGATACAACTA
>JAZFNS010024511.1:0-13448 GCA_037127165.1 Alloteropsis angusta | reverse complement strand
CCCACAAGTCACCCATGTCTCCTGGTCAACGCATAGTTACAAGGTTCTCATGTCCATATGGTTGAGGAATATGGAATGCTACTTGAGAGAACTTATTACAAGATCGGGACGAAAATGAGTCTGTGTTAACGGGACGGGTCGGCATGTAGAGAGAATTTATTGAACTTTCTTTTTATTTCTCTAATTCGCAAATAGGTTTACCTTTTATCTTGTTTAGGGTTACCTTTGATCTTGTTTTATGTGACTATGTCAACGTGATATAGAGACAACGGTGCCATGGATTTTTACTTGCAGGACTATTACCCATCAACAAAACCACCTTTGAACCACATTGAGGACATGTACATTGGTACGTGTTAGCCGTTTCAAAAAATATATTTTACTCTTTATAGTAAAATTACATCTACCATACAATAACTTGTTAGATGGATACAACTTAGTCCAACGACTTGTAAAATGTTTCATTTAGTGCAACTATTTGGTATGTGGTGTTCATTGGTCCAACAACTTGTAAATTCTCAACTTAATGCAAAGACTTGGCAAACCGGTGCATTTATAGTCCAAATGTTATAACGACAATGTATTTGGCTATGCACGGATGGGATAGAGAGAGTTTATGACTATTTGTGCCGTTTTAGAATTATGTTTTTTAATAATATGGCCAAATGAATTTCAGTTTCTATCACCTCCTTCAAAATGATGTTCCAATTTTTTTGTTATTTTTCAACACTTCTCTTTTATTTTTTATCTTTTCATCTTTCCTTTGTGGAATTATTTTCTTGTCAAAGATTAGAAAATAAATAGTTTAAAGTAAATAATAATTATTGTGCTAATAATTGTTCATTAAAATATGGTATAAACATAGACTTAATGACTTAACTCGCATCTTATACTTATTAAAATAAAAAAATACACATTAGCATTCTTATGTTAAATTATAGTCCAAATAAAAAACTTAATTTATACTTAAACAATATAAATAGGTAAATAACAATTTAGAAGTTTCAAACGGAAGAGACTAATATATACTAGGAAAATAAAATAACTTATTTTCGGTGTGAATATTTTAACTTTAAACAAAGGTTCTTGTCTTGGGCAAATGTTTCACCATTGCAACATGAATATTAGTGGCTACATAATGCTCAATTATACGTCACTCGGCTCGCGCGCAACCCTGCCCCATTATGTTACGGAAGAATTTTGTTTCTTGATATACCATGTCTCTACTATCAAATGTGTCAAAATACATCATCATTGTAACATTTTATATGGTAGATGTGCCAATTTGACAATTTATTGATAAGTTGAGCATTTTTGTGCCAATTTGACAATTTTTTGTACTAAGTTGAGCATTTTACAAGTTGTTGGATCAATCTTCAACCACGTGCCGAGTTGTTGCGCTAAATTGAACATTTTACTAGTTGTTAGACCAATCTACATCCATCTGTCAAAAATTATTGTATGGCGGGCACAGTTCACTCTCTATTCTGCCACATAAGTTCAAGGGCAAAATTGGACTCTATTTAGAAAATAGTTGCAGGATACTGGTCCGTGGCATACTAGCATACTGGTCCGGGATTTTTTTTTTCCGGTTGCAGCGGTCACCAGGCCACCAGGCCATGGTTTTGATGTCACATACAACTTTTCATGTTTTAGAACGTACATGAGGTACCAGTACAAACTTTGACAAAAGGAAAATACTGTGTACTGTATATGACAAGTTCCAAGTGTACTACGTACCTTCATCTCGTAGTCAACGACGGCCTTGCTAAGGTGCTCGGCCTTGAGCTTCTCCGTCTGCCTCGCGGCGTTCCGGCGCTCCACCTCCACCTGCAGCTCGGCCTCCCGGATGGCCACCGCCTTTGCCGATTCCACCTCGGCCACCCGCGCCTGCTGCTCCCACCCGGCCTTCTTCATGGCCAGCTCGGAGTTGGCCTCCGCCACCTCCGCCTCCCTCTCGTTCTCGAACACCTTCACCTCCGCCTTCACCCTGGCCTCCTCCTTGGCGCCCTCACCCTGCCGCTTCACCGTGTACACCTTGGTCTCGGCGTCCACCTTGGCCGCGTTCTGCCGCGTCGTCCCTTCCCTCTCCTTGGCGCCCACCTCCCCCTTCATCCGCGCCTCCGCCACGTCCACCTTGGCCTGGTTCACGGCCTCCTGCTGCGTCTTCTGGCCCAGGTACGAGAAGTACTCGTGCCCCGGCACGTCCACGAGCTGCTTCACGTTGGCGTTGTAGATGATGAGGCCGAACTGGTTGAGCTCCAGCTGCACGTTCTCGAACACGGCCTGCTTGAACGACTTGGTGCCCCGGAAGATCTCCTCCATGGTCATGGACGCCGCCAGCACGCGGGTCTCGCCCTCGATCACGCCCTTCACCAGCTCGTTCACGTGGTGGGACAGCTTGTCGTGCGGGGAGATGAGCTTGGCGTAGCGGAGGAGGCACTCCTCGTCGTCGGAGCGGGGCCCGATGGTGAAGACGGCGGGGAGGATGAAGGGGAGCTTCTCGGCGCTCATGGCCTGCACCTCGAAGGTGTAGTTGACGGGGGAGATGTCGAAGCGGGTGCACCGCTGCCCCGGCGCGATCCATGCCTTCTTCGCGAGCTTCACGTCGTTGATGCCGTACCCCGTGATCGCCAGGTACTCGGACGGGCTAGCGATCCGGTACACGAACCCCATTTTTGCTCAGAGTCCTCTAGCTTCGTCTTTCTCCAACCAGCTGATCGAGTTGGATTGGATGTGCCGCTGGCGCTGACCGCACAATCAGCACGTATTCGTTGCTATATATGCTGGTTGCGAATTGATGATATGGGTGATGGTCTGTGTGAGGTATATATATGGAGCGATGTTGCCACGTTGGACAATGGCATTGTCCAAGCCTCCACGACGACTAGACCACATGCATTTCCCTGCAATTGCCAATTGGAGTAAGATTCATCGAGAGGTGGGAAGTACAATACATGCAGGTGTGAACGCCTAACTGGATCGGATGATCCTCTACAGACGAATGAAAACTGATGACGGAACTAACAAGGGACGGCCGTGGTAGGCTGTTAGCCAAGGCAAAAGGTTGTGAATTTTCTATTAAAAAAAGGTTGTGAATTACAATTGAGGTCAAATATGCACCTCAGAAAAAAATTGGGGTCACATATGTTCGAGTTCCGCGTTTTAGACTAAGAAGAATCACACACCTCTTGGCCATAAAAATTCACTTCCTCATATTCCTTGTGCAACATTCGATAATACCTATGTACTGGTGCTCAATTCTTGTTATGATATATTGGAAATACGTTGGTCAAAGCTCCTACCCAACATGTGACCCCGGCTCCCCGTCACGTACGGCCTCACATATGCCATGGCCATCACTAGGGCTAGCTGGAACCAGAGCTCGAAACTCGCAAGCTCGCTCGGCTCAGTTGTAGTTTGATTTGACTTAGCTCTGTTCGGTTGATTTTTAGACGAGCTAAGCAATTATTTTTTGCTTGTTTATAATAAGCTAGCTCATAACCTACTAAAGAGCTAATCGAGCTAAAATATCCAGCGCGGGAGCCACAATACAACAAGATCCAATCCAATTTCTCGTTACGTACTTTTAAGTCCCTAAGCCCCATCCATTCAACTACTATATTTATTAAGTATATTTATTTGAAAGTTTGGAATCTTATAATTTGCTATAATATTTATGTTTTATGTTAGTAATCTAAAATTTATGTCCAGCTTGTGAACCTAATGAGCTGGTTCAAGCTATTCACGAACTAACCTGAGCTAAATTTTTTTCCTCGTTTTGTTAACAAGCCAAGCCAATCTAGCTTGTTAGGCTAACGATCTAGACCGAGCCAAGCCAATTTGAGCCGAGCCGGCTCGGCGTCTGCCCTAGCCATCACGAACATCGAATTCTAGTTCATGATTTACTAAATGTGCATGGCCCACACGTCAATGAGCCAATTAGGATCCATGCATGCATTTCAATTATTGAAGTTCAAGGCGTGAACCAACTCTAGCTTGGACTAGCTACGTGCACACAAACGACGAACGGCGCCGCTCCGTGTGACCGTGTCAGTGTCATGCATGGTAAAATTGACTTGGACATTCCTGCCAGCTATTTGAACGGCAGATATAGTGAAAGTGGAAGCGGTTTTGAGTGGGATGTCGTGTTCGTCGAATAGCGAGAATTCGTTAAGAAAACGATTTGCCAGTTCTTTGGTAAATACAATAATCTCTTCCTGTTTTGATCGGTAAAGATTATTCTCGTTTGGAAACTGGATGTGTTCGATGAGTCATTTCCAGCAAAATAAGCAATTTCTAGGAAGCTACTGGCACAAGCTCTGAGTGCTTGCGCGCCAACAAAATTGACGTGCACGCGTACAAGCTCATCATACGGATTAATTAATGAAGACAAGTTTGATCGATTAACTTATGATCGATATCTCCTTCCAGTCGCTCATATGAATCAATCAAGATAAGTATATGTACGTGTGGAGTTTGCTGTTCCTTTTAGACCATTGAAATTCCACTTCCGCGTTCAATAAAGGGTCATTCGGCAAATTCCGTTGGATCCACCTGCTTTGGTGCCTACCGGTGGAGTCGTCAAACCTCTCTTTCAACGTAACGCCCTGCAGGCGACGAAATTTCATGCTTACGCGCGTAGGTCAACGCTGACACGATACCCCAACTTTTTTTCAGGGAGGAGAACGTACTCGATCGACGAATGAACATCGATCGTGAGAGTGAGGGAAAAAATATTCCCATTGTGTTAAAACATTTGTCACTGTTGATTTTTTTAAAAATGTTCGATCTTTCAGCTTATTTTAAATTTTATTTAATTTATAAAATAATATGTCACACTTAAAGTATGTATAATAATAAATAAATCATAATATATAAATGATTTTGAATAAGACAAATAGCTAAATTTGTGATAAAAAAGTCAATAACGGCAAAAAAAATCGATATGAAGATAATACTACTCAGCATGCATGTGTGCAGTGCGGTGTGCCCTCGCTCGATGGCAAAGCTGAACCCACGGGACCACGAGCACCGACGCTGATAGCATTTCGATCACACTAGGCAGCTCAAGTATGTGTATGTGCATGGTTCTGATCGTAGATATGTTGCATTGTTCCTGCTGGTATCCATAATTCATATCTAAATCTACACCCCCTCAAATGAGAAGGTATGGACAAAAAAATAATTATCCACTATAAATGAGGGAAGTAGATATGGGGAGAAAACTATTTACCTATTGAATATATATAGTATCTAGTATAAAATTGGTACATAGGATAAGAACGTTAAAGTGATACATAGGATAAGAACGTCATTCGATTCTAAACAACTCATTGTGATATTATTATGAGTAATGTACACCAGCGGTCGTTGAATTTTTTTCATTGTGTCATCTGGGTCTTTAAACTCTCAAAATGCATTTTTCAGATCCATGAACTTGTAGGACTCCAATGGTTTTTGCGGAGCGAGGGGTGATAGCGATCGGGGGCGATGGCGGCGAACGCAAGGTCTCCTGTCGGCGACGCTGAGGATTGAACCTTTTTTCCGTGTGATCTCCATGGGACTCTCCCTTGGAGGGAACTGGATGCTGGGGGTTTCAGCCTGCCAGGAAACTACTCTGCGACTGCCCCGTGTTGCGGTGGAGTTCGTGAGAGACCGTCGATACTTCCTTGAGAAGGATACGAAGCTGAAGTCGTATACGAGTAGAACTCTGGGCGGGCACGTTCCGTCGCACATCCTTCCTATAGATGTGCGGCGGCCGCCGCCAGAAGTTGGAAACTCTGTGTTCCATCGCCTCCGCCAACACTTAGGGTTTCGCGGTTGTCTTCTTCGTCGATTTTCCTGGTACGGTGGGGGTGATTACGGGGATCCCGGTGAGGGATCTGTCCACCCGAAGCCGTTCACGAAGTCGTGCGGAGGGGTGATTGTGTCAACCCTAGGGCAGAGGATGAAGCTAAACGGAAGTGAAGGAGCGCAACATGTGGGGGCACTACATGGGAGAGAAGATGGGGGAGGAGTTCCTTTGGAGAAGGGCAAGAGCTTGCTGGTGCAAGAAGCGATGCAGCCGGAGCAGCACATAGCCGGAGATGAGGATGAAGAGGAGTTCGACTTTGATCTGAAGGAAGAGGGGACCGACAAGGGTGAGTGCTGGTTCGCCATGGCTCGCTATTACTCCAGCATTCAAAACCCTAAGGGGATGTTTGAAGAGATGGGAGCAGCATGGCGACTTGATCACCCAATTCCGGTGAGGCGACTGGGGGAGAACCGTTTCATACTAGAGTTTGATTCTGAAGCCACCTACAACTATGTGCTCAATGGTGGCCCATGGAAGCATAAAGGGGATGCGCTAATTGTCGTTGCATACGACGGGATCAGCCGGCCGTCAGAGGTGGTCATCGATTCAATTAATCTCTGCGTCCGCTTCTATGATGTTCCAGTGGTGTTGATGACAACGGCTTTTGCAGCGGCCTTGGCGAAGAAGGTCAGTACCAAGGTGATTGAGGTATAGGGGGCCCGGTGAGAAATTTCCTCAGAGCCCGTATGGCTTTTCCACTAGAGGAGCCGCTTAAGCCGACGGTGGAGATCAAGATCCGCGATAAGGGTCTGATGAGGTTTGATGTTGGCTATGAGAATGTACCCTTCTTTTGCTTTGTGTGTGGAAGGCTAGGGCACTCCAAGCGGACTGTCCTGACGAGGAAGAGGAACTGGCGGAGGAGGAGGAGGGCGGTGAACAACAGCAGTGCAGGTTTGGGGACTGGTTGCGCAAGTCACCTTTGAAGCGCAGAGAGGAGTGGACTTTCACGGTCCCTGTTGCACCATCAAGGGCGAAACGAGCCCTGAACTTCAGTGGGATGCAACTGGCTAGAATTCAAGGCAAGGGGAGTAATACATCAGACAAAAGCAGCAAGAGGAAGCAGCAGGATGGGAGCACTACGCCTACAAGGGTGGAGGGGGATAGGGGAGCTGTGTTGGCTGTGCAGCTGCCACCCGAAGTGAGCAACACGCTCTCTAGCAGCATGCAAAAGTTATCCATGGAGGAAGGGGAGCCGAACTCGTTGGCGCCTACTGGGGAGAAGGAAAGGGTGTCCGGGCTAAGCTCCTATGCTGGCTCGAGCACCCCAGCGAGCTCTGCCACTCTCGCTAGTAAAGGAGAACAGGAGTTGGAGCATACAGGAGCGCTTGCAGGCAGCAAAGCTAGCGCATGCAAGGGCCACGTCCGAGAAGAAGCTAGGCCTGAAGGGACCAAGTCCAGTTAAAGAAAACACAAAGCCAAAAAATATGAAGAAGACCTACAAGATTGGGAGCCTGGATCCTGCTCTCTAGCTCGAGGAGTGCAGTGGGAAGCTGCAGGAAGGCGAGGAGTCGCGCGACCAAGTGCATGCTGCCATGATGGACAGGGACGTGGCGGTCGGAGAGGCACAGGACGGGGTGGCTGCCCATGGTGCGGATACAGGAGAGCGGACACCTACTTCGGAGGAGCGAACGGCGGGGCTGCTCAAACACCTGACGGGCGCTCAAGATGAGGCCCGTTAGGAAAAATGAATGCGATAGTTTGGAACTGCCGGGGGGTGGGAAACTCTCGGACAGTTCGTGATTTGGACGCCTTAGTGCGTTGTCATAACCCCAAGTTTGTGTTTTTGTCAGAAACGATGATTACTGAAAGTCGTGTTAAAGGTCTTAGGTGGAGATTAGGATTAAATGGGTGTTTAGCTATGGGAAGTCAGGGTAAGCGTGGCGGCATTTTGAGAAGTGTTTCATTTTATTCAATGACAAACAAGATAGCCAGGTGATAGAAGGAGTGCGGGCATAGCTTAATCTGCACAGAATCACCTTTGAAACAAAGTACTTGGGCCTCCCCACTCCGGAGGGCCGTCAAAGAGATGATAGGTTTCAAGCAATTTCAGATAGACTAATAAAGAAATGCAATGCCTGGGACGAACGATGTCTGTCGTCGGCGGGAAAGGAGACGCTAATTAAGTCAGTTGGATAGGCCATCCCAGTGTACGTTATGAGCGTGTCTCAACTTCCTAATTCCCTCCATGCTAGTCTGGAACGCACACTAAGGAAATTCTGGTGGGGCGAAATGGGAGGGAAGCGAAAAACTCACTGGATTGTGCGGGAGAAGTTCACGCTTACGAAAGGAGAAGGAGGACTCAGTTTCAGGGACCTTAGGATGTTTAATCAAGCTTTGCTGGGACGTCAGGCTTGGCGCCTCATTGAGAAGCCTGAAAGTTTATGTGCACGAATGCTCAAGGTGAAATATTTTCCGAACGGCAATTTACTGGACACGGCCTTTCCCACGAACCATTCAAACACATGGAAGGCGCTGGTTCATGGTCTAGAGCTGGTGAAAAAAGGAGTATGCTGGCGTATTGGCTCGGGGGAATTAGTGAGGATTTGGAGAGATCCGTGGTTGCCACGGGGTTGGTCTATGCGGCCGACTGGCAAGCGACGGCCATGCCGACTCAAATGGGTCTCCCAGTTAATTGATCACAGTTCAATGCGCTAGAATGAGGAAACACTTAATCAGTACTTCATGCCGCATGATGTTCAGGAGATATCAGGAGATACTGAATATACGCTTGCCTTCAAGACGATCTGATGACCTCATTTCTTGGCAGTACGAGCGGAACGGCATGTTTTCAGCGAGGAGTGCGTATCTGCTTGCAATGGACCTAGCAAAAATGGAGCGGGGGAACAATGCAAGCACTTCATCTGCTACGAGAGGAAGGCCAATGTGGAAGCAGTTTTGGCAGATTCTGATCCCCCACAAAGTGCTGAATTTCGGGTGGAAAGTAGAGCACAACAGAATTGCAACAGAGAATAATAAGAAGCAGCGGAAGATTGTTGGGGATAGTATTTGCAGGGTGTGCGGCAAGGAGGAAGAAACAATCCGACATGCCCTTGTGGCGTGTGGCCATGCGCAGATTCTCCGGGGCCTGATGCGCCAAGAGTGGGATTTGCCGGATGAGGAGCAGTTCTGGCAAGTTTCACCGGGGCACCTGATAGCTTTCATCACCGATCTTGGGGTGGATCAGGGAGCTCGAGTGTTGTTGCTTTTATGGCGAACATGGCAGGTTCGAAATAACCTAACCCATGATTCAGAAAAACTAAGTTTTGCAGGATCGGAGCGCTTTCTGAAGAAATATTGGCTTGAACTGTGCGCGATCCAGCACGGCGGGGAGACAACAAACTCGAAAGGTAAAAATGTGATTCATGTGCCTCTGGATGCAGGGTTGAAGTAGCGCCGGCCTAGGGGGGATGGACGCTGGATACCCCCGGCGGTCGGCTGGCAGAAGATCAACGTGGACGGTGCATTCGATGCGGCGTCGGGGGAAGGAGGCATCAGTGTTGTGATCCGAGACGACAAGGGAGTTGTGATGCTGATGGCCTGGAAGCACCTACTGCGAGGACGTGACACGGAGGAGACCGAAATGCTGGCTTGTAGGGAAGGCATCAAGCTTGCGGCGCAGTGGTTGCAGAACAAGACGGTGCTGGAAACTGATTGTAGCATGGCGATTGGTGCTCTACGAACTCCCAATTCTAGAGCACAGCTGAAGTTCATCGTCGATGAAGTGAAGGAAGCTGGCTTGTTGCTTCCAGAATGGACGAGCGTCCATACGAGAAGAGAGGGAAATAGGGCGGCGCACGAGCTCTCGCAGCTGGCAAAGCGAACCAAACATTCTGCGGTTTGGAGGTTTGCTGTACCGGCTTATATCGAGCAAATTATTGCTCAGGAGTGCAACTCTGTTTCTGAGTAATAAAGTTCTCTCTTCTCCCCGCAAAAAAAGATCCATGAACTTGTTCCAGGATGTCACATAGGTCCTTAATCTCTCAAAATTGACATTTAGGTCTAAACTTCTCCCACGGTGTCATGCAGGTACCTAAACTTTCAATATGCTATTTTTAAATTAAAAATTTGTTGATTTACTACTTTAAGTTAATGAAAAATTCATTTGCTACTTCAAATTTTAATAAAAATATCGTTTTGATTTTTGTTGAGAATGGGAAGAAATTTTCTTAATAAAGTTATACAAAAAATGCAAAATATAATTAGTTAGTAGGAAGTTCTCAAAATTAGCATTGATATTAACATATCAAACATCGTTGACTTTTTAATAATCCAATGATCTTGATTAACCCATGATGAGTAGGATTAATAAACAACTAATTCATAACTAAATTGGTTTTAGTGGTAACATTTCTAATAAAATTAGTTTAATAAGCGATCCATTTTGAATACGATTAATTAATGGTGATTTCCACTGATATCAAAATTCAACTTGAGAGTTTAAGGAGCCAAATGCCACACTAAGATAAGTTTAGAGATCTGAGATGCATCTAGAGAGTTTAGGGACCCGAATGACATCTCTTGACTAGTTTAGGGATCTAAAATAAATTTTAAAAGTTTGAAGGCCTAGATGACACCCATCAACATGTTCAAGGACCACCCATGTCTTTTACTCTATTATTATTACCCGAATGCGCACCGTTCTTCTCCGAGTGTTTTTAGAGGTTGCCCTAGCTGTGTTCATTAGTGGGATAGAATGGAACGGAGTATCTGTATTATGCGTAAGCCAGCCGAAAACATATACACTGCGTTTGGAAGTAGATATTCAGCTTTAGAATTCGGAATTGGTATTGGGAGAGCCGAATGCAGCTGTTTGGATGATTTGGAATTTGGAATTGGAAATTTCTCTCAATGCCAACCGGTATTCACCATGCTCCCCACCGCTTGCCTTCGATATCGAGGCATACCCCTTCGTATTGGGCGGAATTGGCTGGGACAGTTCTTCCTCAATGCTGGCACCCCCTTCCACTTCTTCCTCAACGCCGGCACCCCTTGCTCTTGTTGCTCATGAGCTCGGGAGGATGGGAGAGGAGGGCAGGGAGGTGAGCTCGCCGGTCGCCGCCGCATCCTCTGCTTGCCGGCCGCTGCCTCCTCTTTCGACGCCGCACTGCCCCCGTGGCCCTCCGACGCCGACACCGCCGCCCCTGTCCGCACTCCACCACTGTCGCAACCTCTTGTACCTCCGGCCGCCGCCTCGTCCTTCACCGACCAGTCACAGCCCTCCGACGCCGCACTGCCTCGCTCGAAAGCGACATACGCCGACGGCAACGGCTTCTTCGGCGACGCCTACTTCGAACCAGACGTTTGGGTCGACGGCCTCACCAGGATGGCCGCCATGTTCGCCGTCGTCCCCAACATCGTCGGCATGAGTCTCCAGAACGAGATCAGGGGGCCCAGGCAGAATGCCAACGACTGGTACGAGTAAGCGGCCAATCTCGTCAGACCAAATCCACTCGATCGATGGCTAGTAGAACACAATCCACTTTAGCAATTGCATTCACATCCATGATCCATAGCCAGTAGGGGTCCGGACGGGAGGAGCTAGGCTCTAGCAAATGCCAATTCGATTTTCATCTTTTTTACATACAAACAGAAATTGAATTGTGTTGCTTTCTAGAATTCCAAAAGGTAATACTATAGGCATCCAAACAACAGAATCTGAATTGTGGCCATTTCAATGCCATGACTGATTTGGTATTGAGATCAATTCAATATTATGACCTCTAATATCTACATCCAAACGAACCCATAATGTATCGTGCAAATTGAACTGACGTTGTAACGTCATCTGAAATTTCCGAGTCTTTTCCATCAGAAACCGCGTGAGGAAACGAGTTTATATATGTACCCCAAAATTTTTAATGCGCTACAGTTCCGGTCAGGGGAGTTTGTTTGTTTTCTTTTTTTACTGGGAGGGAGAAAAGTTCGATGAGAGGCAGAGGAGAGAAAGGGAGAGCTGACCACAAAGGCCCAAAAGTCAGAATTGTTGCACGGCCTGCTTTAAATTTAACTCCCTCCATATATGATTTACATGTCGTTTCGGACATTGACATAGTCTACAAAATGCAACTTTGACTTCTTATTATTTGAAATATATATATTAAAAAACAATATAATTATGCTTTTCTAAAAATACTTTTCAATNACAAATCTATTCATATGGTTTTCACATTTCTAAACTCAACGATTTAAAAGTTATTCATGATTTAGATTCCCAATGTTTGACAAAAACCTTGTCCAAAACGACATCTATTTCCTATACAGAGGGAGTACATGTAGTACTTCATTTCCAAGTACATGGACAATGTTGACTTTTTTCTGAATGTTGATAACAATATTTATATTATCAATTAGTTAAGTAAAATATAATAGGTTTCAATAGATCCATCATCAAAGTAGTTCATGCTTAACTCATATATTCATCTATTTGTATAAATATTTGTAAAAAGGATGAACAGTCAAACAAATGAAAAATAAGCAGTCTCATATACATTTAGGAACAAATGTAGTATATATTTAGTATGTTAATATTAGGTAACATTTTGATCTTCTTGTTTTTCTTTAGATCAAAGAGCTTTGAAAAAAATTGGTGTATTTTCTTACCAGAGTTTTCTTGACATGGAAGGTATTTACATATGGCGTCATCAGCAAATAATATGAGCCATTCTCATCGGATAATATCGATGCTTGAATATATCTGCTCAAAATGACATATATCATCATTTCATTTGACATAGTCTCGTAATCGGTCATTCGATTTGGTAATTCCTTTTTATAGACCATTATCATATTGTTTATCCAAAACAAACTACGGTTGACCATTTCGCCACAATTTTATTTTACTATATATTTACTAGTGGAGGCTACAATGAAACCCTCTCGATGCCAACAGGGGTGGAGCTTCGTTGTGGCCAGGGGGCTCGAGCAGCCCCCCGGCCCCCGCCCCCGCACCAACGAATTCTCTACTTGATGAACAATAATTTTAGCAATATTCACTAGTTTTGGAGTTAGAGGCTGCCTCCCCCCTCGGATCTCCCGGTGAAGCTCCGCCAGTGGGTGCCATTGCTGCGGCTCGCACCAAGATCACCGACCTGGGAGCTAAGTCCTATGGTTGAAAGTATGGTCGCTTCGTGAACCAGAATTAGCAAATGAGTTACATGTACGAAGTGGTACGTATATGTGGTTCTCCTTCGATCTCGTAGTTATGATACTCAAAGACTTCTCTTCACATATTAGTATGAATTAGCATATAATATTAAATTATATGGTCATGTGAATGATATACCAATAGCAAATTTATTTTAACTTCTTCTTTTTTGTTTTTATCTCTACTAGGCAAACATGCCCGTGCGTTGCTACGGGCGAATATCGGTGATGGTCGGTTTTCGGCCATGAGCAAACAAGCGGCCACACAGACGGCATTGGCGCGCTAGCCTACGGATGTCTTTTAGAGACAATCTCCTCCTGTCTTTTTATGTGATGATTTAGTTTTTAATTTTTTTATATCATCCAAATCTTGTTTACCCTGGCTTTCTATAAATATTGATATGTGTTCTTGTCTTTTTCCGGTTCTTGGGGAGACCTTGAAGTAGAG
>JAZFNS010030934.1:10400-22779 GCA_037127165.1 Alloteropsis angusta | reverse complement strand
ATAAGCCGAGCTGCTTGAGTCTAGCCGATGTGAACGTAGAGATGCGGCTCCAGGAGCCTGGCTCGGACCCTCGGTGGTGCCTTCGGCAGGAGGCGTCAGATTTCCCATGCGTCCACGCGTCGGCCATCGGGATAAGAGCTGCACAAGTCTCGGTTTGCAGGACTGCTGCACGTAATTTTTTTCCGTTCCGAGTAGCCTCGCTGAAAGCATACAACCATTTGACCAGCAAGTGGACCGTGACCTGCGGTCCTATGTGACTAAGGATGGCAACAAGTCAGATAAGTTGTGGGTAAGCCATTTGCCTGTCCACGCCATGCCAACTTTGCTCGCCTGAGGGAAATAACTGTCCTTTTATTCCACTTGTATATACAGTAATACCGTGGCATACAGGACAGGGCAACGAGCCCACCACCACGAATCTATCTATCCAATACACAGC
Organism: Alloteropsis angusta; assembly: GCA_037127165.1. NCBI lineage: Eukaryota > Viridiplantae > Streptophyta > Magnoliopsida > Poales > Poaceae > Alloteropsis > Alloteropsis angusta. The sequence continues at coordinate 22,340 of JAZFNS010030934.1, read as the reverse complement.
ATGTATCACGGTCCACTATACTGAGAACAGACAACCATCAACAGATCAACGGATACTCACTCCTCGGACCAGGTGATGTCCACCATGCCGATGCTCTGGTCGAGCCCCAGGGCATCCCAGACCGCCGGCGAGGCGTCAACGATGTTATTGTCACAGGGAGGCTCAAAGTTGTGCTCATCATCGCAGCCGTGGACGGAATCGCACTCATCCACCACCTTAGCGTATACGGAGTTGCCATTGGCACTGATCTTGATGCGGTGCCCGCAGCGGGCCATGTTGCTGAACCACCCTGTCGAGAGCGCCACCACCTTCTCCTCGTCGCTGTGGTAGGCATTGTCGCACTCCGACGGGCCGCCGCTGTCCTTACCCTTCTCGAAGCTGTTGAGCGTCAGCACGGCCTTAGCGCTCGCCGTCACCAGCGGCGAGCACCGGTACTGTGGGTAACTCTTGCCGTCCTCACAGCAGTCTGGGTCGTTGCTCTTCTCGCAGTTGCCGGAGCGGCCCGGGAGGTAGCCGCTGGCATGGCACACGCCGAGGCTGGTGCCGGGACGGAGGGAGGACGCCATGTGGGAGGTGGAGAGTGCGAACAGGAGGAACATCGCCATGGTGGCTACAACCCTTTTTTTTTAATAACACAGGAGGGGCACACCCCTACTGTAAATATATTAAACGAGTAAAAGTTGCCAACAAAGTGCTACAAGGCAAAGAAAAAGAAGAGAGTAAAGAAGAAAAGAAAAAAGAAAAGGAAAAAGAAAGGAACCCGGGAGGGATTCCGCTAAAACCGAGGGGCACTAAGTTGAAATAGAATTCTTCCATTGTTCCATCGCAATCCATTTCTCCGATTTTACTCTATGAGTTAAGAGTGTGAATTCCTTTAGAAACCTTTCTTTACATCCCTGAATTGTTGGGTCTTTCATGTNAAGAGCCAGTCATTTCTGGTGGTCCAGATGCTCCATGCCATCAGGATGACGATTTCCATGAAAAAAGGAACCTTGAGCTGTTGTTGTATTCTTCTAATGAGCTGTAGTAGGGGTCTTGTTGTGGGTATGGCAATGCTAATCGAGGCCCAGCAAGCATTGGCAAAGTTGCAGTTGATGAATAAGTGTCTCGTAGTTTCTGTTCGTTGAAGGATGCAGAGCTCACATGTATATGATTCAAGTACCATGTTTTCCTTCTTAGTAGATCTCTTGTGTTGATTCTGTCTTTGATGAGTAACCAAAAAAAGACCCTATGCTTCACTTGGCATTTGGATTTCCATAGCCAGACATAGCCTGGGTGCGCTCTCATGTCCCCTATTATGTGCTTGTAGGCTTTGGCTGCAGAGAAGTGCCCATTGCCCCATATGTATGCCCAAATGTCTTCTTCAGTGGCATTATAACTTTCTTGTATTAGTGCTTGCAAGTCTTGGAATTGTTGATGGGCTTGATTTGATAGAGGCAGAGTGAAACGCTGCTGGATAGAATCCTGAGTAGCCATATACTGGAAAGAGACATCTGGTTTACAGGTAAAGGAGTAGAGTTCTGGGAATTTGTCTGCTAGTTGAGTTCCATTCCAGTTATCATGCCAGAAAATAACAGAGCCCCCTGCTTGGACCGTGATTGTGGCCATTTCTTTGTATTGGCCAAGAAGTTTGATTAAGTCTCTCCACTAGAAGGATCCTTTGCTGTGCTGACCTGGGAGACTTCCATTTGAGTAGTAGAAATTCCATACAAGGTGGACCCATGGTATGTCAGCTTTTGTGAAGAATTTGTGCAAGAACTTCATCAGTAGAGAGTTGTTGTGTACTTCAAGGTCTTTTACTCCTAGCCCTCCTTCCTTTTTTGGCAGGCATACTATGGGCCATGCTGCTTTGGATGGCTTTTTTGAGTTTAGATCTGATCCCCTCCATAGGCAGTGCTTTCTGTATTTATCTAATTGTTTAATTACCCCTTTGTGTAGCTTGATTGTGCAGCAGTAATAGACAGCTGATGAGGATAGAACTGAGTTGACCATTTCCAGTTTGCCTCCTTGTGATAGAAAAGCTGAGGTGTATGACAACCTTCTTTCAATTCTTTGTACTAGTGGCAGGAAATCTTCAATCTTAGGCTTGGTGGTTCCAAGGGGTAGTCCTAGGTAAGTAAAAGGTAGACTGCCCAGCTGACAGCCAAAAGAGTTGGTGAGGCTTATCATTGTATTTTCTTGGGTGTTAAGGGGGACCATCATTGTTTTACTATAGTTAACCTTGAGCCCAGTAATTTATGCAAATTTCTGTAATATTTCTTTCAGGGCTGTGAGCTGATTAGTGCTGGCTTCCATAATCAAAAGGGTATCATCTGCATATTGAACTATTGGGAAGTCTGTTCCAGCTTGGTGTCCTAGGGGTAAGGATAGTCTTCCCAGTTCCTTGGCTCTGTTGACAAGTGTTTGCAAAAGATCAGCTGCCAGTACAAATAATAGAGGTGAGAGGGGATCTCCCTGCCTTACACCCCTCCTGCAGTGAAATGTTTTGCCAGGGACACCATTGAGTAGTACTGAGGATGTTCCTGTGGTTAAGATATTTTCTATCCAACTGATCCATTTGTCATTGAAACCTTTGTACTTCATGATTTCTAGAATGGCTTTGTGCTCAATTAAGTCGAAGGCTTTCTCAAAGTCTAGCTTTAAAATGATCATTTCTTTGTTGGTCTTTTTGCAGATGTAGATGTACTCAAAAGCCCATGCTAGACAGTCATGGATGGTCCTGGTCTTGATGAATCCATATTGATTTTTGTGGATAATGCTTCTGATATTCTGCTGCAGTCTATTGGCCAGGATTTTGGTGATAAGCTTGATGGAAGAGTTAAGCAGTGAAATGGGCCTGAAATCCCCAACTTGCACAGGGCAGTCCTTCTTAGGTATTAGGGTGATGTATGATGCATTGATACTCTTTAAGCAGATGGAACTATCTTGGAATCCTTGGCAGAGGCTGTAGAAGTCTTGTGCAATTGTCCCCCAACATTTTTTCATGAATTCCCCATTGAAGCCATCTGGTCCAGGTGACTTGTGACTGGGTAGGTCCCTTATGATGCTGTCTATCTCTTCTCTGGTGAAGGGATCACTCAACCAGTCCAGTTCAGTGGATGGGGTGAGAATAGTAGCTAGGTTTATTTCTGTCTGTGTAGGTTCTGATGTGCCAAGCCTTTGTTTAAAGCTTTCCCATAGGTAGAGCGCTTTGGCTTCATGGTCATAAAGTTCTTCCCCTCTATCATTTCTGAGCATAGTAATGGTGTTCTGCCAGTTTTTGATTGATGCATTTGCATGGAAGAATTAAGTGCACTCATCCCCAGATTTGATCCATTTTATTGTGCCTCTCTGCTTCCAATATATTCGCTGTTGGTTCAGTAAGGTAGCCATCTGGTCTTGTAGGATGTCTCTAAAGTTCCATTCCATTAGTGTCAAGTCCCTTTGCTCTTCCAAGATGTCTAGGAAGTTTAGAACTTCTTTACAGCTTTGTATTGTCTTGGCTAGCCGAGGTAATTGATTTTTCCAAATTTTTAGCGCCTTTCTGAGATTCTTGAACTTTGCTCCAAGTATCTTTACCTTATCAGTTTCTTGGATGGGCAGTTGCCAACCTTATAGCAGGACTGCGTTGAAGCTATTGTGTTCTAGCCAGTAATTCTCAAATCTGAAGATCTGTGGCTTTGGGATGGAGGTTGTAGCTGCGACCAAACAGGGGGTGTGATCAGATGTGTCTCTTGAGAGGCCCTTGGCATTAGTGTTTGGAAAGAATGTTGTCCAGGAGTTCGAGGTGAAGAACCAGTCTAGCCTTTCTAGAAGTGGATTGTGTTGTCTGTTGGTCCAAGTGTATTTGCATCCTTTCAGAGGGATTTCTGCCAGTTGTAGTTTGCTGATTGCTTCATTAAAGGCAAATATGTCCTGGATGTTCCCCCCTGGCTTGTTTCTGTTTTCAGGTGACCTGATAAGATTGAAATCCCCTACTATGAGCCAATGTATCTCTTCTGGCATTTCAATGTTCTTCATCCAATTGAGGAAATCCACTTTCCCTTCACTTGTGCATGGTGCGTATATGTTTGTTAGGACCCAATTAAGTCCACTCAGTTTGCAGGTGAGTTCAATGGATTGAGCATAGGCGTTCTGGTAAATGGGGCTGCCAATGAATTTGTTGCTGTTCCAGATAATTAGTGTGCCACCAGAGGCTCCATTGGAAGGCAAGAAGTCAAAAGCGTCCAGGGGAGGGTTGCAGAATTGTTTGATATATTGACTATCGAAAGCTTCCCTTTTTGTTTCTTGCAGACATATCACATCACATTTTGTTTCTGAAATTTTGCTTCTGATGGCATCCCATTTGCCCTGTGAGTTGATTCCTCTGATATTCCAGCTGAGGATGAGCCAGTCTCGCTTAGTTGGTGAACAGTTCATGACAATTCATCAGAATAAAGGAACCATTTCAGTACATGTTCAACATGCAGGTAAAAAAGTCTTGTTGTGGCCACAGCCACCCACCAAAAGAGTAACGAAACCAGTTTGAGTGCAACATGGATGTAAGAGTAAAAAGAGACAAAGACAAAATGCTCCAGCCTAGACATGGGGGAGACTTTCAAAATCCATATCTTCTTGTTGTAATCAGGCATCTTCATTGTGGTCTTCATCTTCTGCTCCCCTCTGGCCCTTGTCTGTCTTCCTGCTTTTCCCTTTCTTGCCAGATGTAGTCTTCGTTGGGCTTCTCTTGTCACCGATGTTTTTCCCTGCTCTGGCTTTGAAGTTCAGGCTACTGTCCGAAATAGTCCCTGGTGCAATCATGCATATCTTTTCACCAATTTCCTTGATGGTTGAGAGGGATAGTGCTGGTGGTGTGGCAGTGCATGCTAAGCAGTTTCTGCGGGCACATGTTGATTTCTTGAAGCCTTCATTTCTGTTTCTGACTCTCAGGCTTCTTCTTACTTCAGATTCAACCAGAGGTGGTCTTGTGCTGCTAATCTGATGAGGAGTTATGGGTTGTTCTTTTGTGATCAGCCTGCTTGCAGTGTCCCCAGTCTGTTGAATGCATGTAATCTGAGCATGATCAGGGCAGCTTGTTGGGATAGTGAGGGTCATTAGATCAGCACTCTTGTTGCAATCTAAGAGAGCCTGCCAAGTTCTGGAGGCCAGGAAGCTTTTGGCCCATTCAAAGCTTGCTGGAGACAGTAGCATCATTAGGAAGAAAGGTGCCCAATCTGTGGGAATCCTGATGGTGTTGTCAGGGTTACCAACTGGGGAGAAGAATTTTGCCCAGAGTCTGAACAGATCAGGACTTTGTTTTGTGCAGGCCGGTGCAACATTGAGCCTATCTAACAGGCCTGGGTCCACCAGATGCTGATTGGTGATATTGGCCACCCCCACCTGCATGTTGAAGTTGAATTTATCTGCCCTGCTTGCTGAGCTTCTTGATTAGCAGGTACAGGGTTCTCTTGTTGTGCTGGTGGGTTGTGGTTGATGGAGTGAAGGAAATCTGGCAGTGGGTCCATTTCCATGGGGTCCTGAATCTGATCTGCAGGGAATATGGCACCCTGTATTGGGGCAGGAAGGCCCAGTACCACCATGGGGGCCTGACAGTCCTCCTGATTAGCATCTTGGTTAGCTTCTTCATTCAGGTCAGGGATTTGAGTGCCTTCTCCTTCAGAAGAAGAACCCACTGAGGAGCCTAGTTGGAGTGATAAACTGATTTGTGGCTCATTGGCCATCTGGGCCTGTGGTTCTTCCATTTGTTCCAGGTTATCTTCAGGTGGGGCATTTAAGTCTGGGAACTCATCCATTAGCTCATCTTCAACAGGCTGCTGTTGCTGATCTGTTTGAGCATCTTCTTCATGGAACTCATTGTCATTATCATCGTTGCCCTGATTGTCATTCTCCTGTACTGGGTTTTGATGAAATTGGGCCAGGTGTTCATGCATTCCCAGGCCCAATCCAGGAAAAACGAAATCTGGGCCCAGCCCACCTGGTGGAATGTCCTCATCTTGTGGCATGGCGCCAAGCATAGCTTGCTGGAGGATTTCACATTGGACCGTTTGAGAGATTCCTTCCATCTCCTCCCCATCAATGACTACAATGTAATGGGGGATATCCTGGAGTTCAGTTACTCTGGCTTTGATAATGACTCTAGCAAGTACATTGTCCTTTTGCCACAGAATAATTCTACCAAAGGATCTGATGGCTTCCCCTATTTCATCGGCAGACCGATTATCCACAGGATAGCCAATGAGCATGAGCCAGCATTCTCTGTTGAAGTTAACCCTTCTAGCATTTAGCCCCATGTTGTGGTTCAAAGCTGAAAGAAAGACCCTGATGCACATGTGGGCTAAGATGAACCAGACTGTCTCTATCAGAGACTCTGCCAACCCTTCCAAATGGGCATCTCTGAATATCTCTAACTTGCAGACCGTATCTATTGATCAGCAAGTCTATGATGGCATGCCTGAGTTCAGCAAAGGGTACCTCGTCTTGGGGCCAAGGGGTAATCGTGACGATGGCGAGATCCTCATTCGCCGACCGAGCTCTTGCTGTTACTGCTCGAACATAGGGGACTCTTCCTTCCGTGATCACCCTGGTGAAGCCCTGAAGCATGAAGGGTGCGGGGTCGATGTTGAGAAAGGCCATTGGATTAGACCTTGCCGCCGGGTCGGATGAAGGAGGGGGGGGGGAATCACGCCGGTGGGACTCGAGTGAATTGGTGGAGTTGGGGTTTTTTCCGGCTGGAAGGGGAAAACTTGCGGTGGTACAGTGGCGGTGGAAGGGGATGCGTCGGGGTGAAGGGGGAGGCCAAGGATGGCGTGGCCAAAAGCTCTGAAGGAAGGGAAAACCGGGGGCCCACTGCAACTGGGTCCACTGCTCAGGGGTGGGGGGAGGAAACCAGGTGAGCCAAGAGTTTTTTTCCCAATGATCCGAGTTAATGCTCGGTGAAAAAGAGCCGCCCAAACCAGAGTCAAAGGCTACTGTAAAACCTTGGGGGCGGTGAAAATAGGGGCATGAGTGCTGTACATGTCCCTCTCTGTTGCAAATCCAGCATTTGATCCTTGCTTTGCAAAAATCCCGGGTGTGGTTGGGAGATAAACATCTTTTGCAGAAAAATTTAAGCTCTTGCACAGGGTTGGGCCTGGAAGTGGCTGGGCCTGCAATTGGTTTGCGCCGCCAAGCCTGCTGTGAGTTTGAAATTTGAAAGCTCTGATGACTCTGTGGTTGACTCAGGTGCTCAAAGGTGGACTTCCTTTTGGCTTGCACTTGCTCTTGCTGCTGAAGAGGTTGCTTCCCTAATCTCTGAAACACTGAAGCTTTTTGTTGTGAATTCAGATTATGCAAGACCGGACGATACCTGGGGCCATTTTGTCCCAGGTTTCCAATGGGAACTTTATTTGCTCCCATAAGTGTTGGTTTACTTCGCTTGACTGCATCCGCGAAGGAGTAAGATGTTTTCATGTGCTTAGGCTTGTAGGTGATCCAATCATAAACCGGACCTGAATCAATCTTGGTGAAAACCCGAGCAGCCTCTAGACCAGCTGTATTACTGAGGAAGAAACCCAGTTTGAAAGATTCCACTGCAAAGAATTCCAGTTGCAATACCTTCAGCCCCACTGCTTTGCAGGAGACCGAGAACTGAAATATGTTGTTTTTCACCTGAGCAATGGCAAATCGGGAAGGGTTGCCACCAATAGCAGTGCGAAGACACTGACCAACTGACTCAGGAGTGAGCCTGATTCTTGAGCGGCTGAAGGAGACGAGCAGGAAGAAGTCCGTCGAGGGAAGGTTTTCAGAGGGACTCACCGTTGCATGCATGGATGACCAAATGTTGGAGCTGAAGGCTCTCCCATGGTCCCCCATTGCCAACTTCAGAGTTGGCCCTAGCATTCAGCGGCGAGGGATGTTGAAGGCGGTGGCGAGCTTCACAGTGTGCGGGGCATCCCCACGCGCCATTGGTATCTCTCCGGCTCCCCGTAGCAGCGGTAGCTCGCAGTAGCAGCTCGCTGCAGCACCTCACGGCCGCGACTAGCTGCAGCACCACGCGCAGCGGCTCGCAACCGCACCTCCGGGCAGCCTAGCGTACGACGTGCATTAGTGGAGGGCGAGGAAGACCGGCGGGGGCAGGCTGGTGGAACGGCATGGCGGCGGGTCGCCGCCGGCCACGGGCGGAGGTCGAGGGCGGGCGGAGAGCTCTCTCTCACTTTGCTCTCAAGTCTTTTTTGTGGCTACAACCCTTGCAGTGGCCATCTTTCCTTTACTGAAAACAAATGCTCAAGCTCACTCTGTTTTTTATTTCCTGTGCTCTGGTTTGCTTGGTACTTTGAAATTAATCGTGCATGTGATTATATAGGGCTTCCGCATGCTATATATCAGTATATGAGCTTGCGCTGATGCACATGCCGTACCGAATGGTTTGATGGATGTGGTTAACCGAGACGGCAATCCGGTCTCCAGCTGGTCTGTTCAGGATAGGCAAACCAGATGATTTTCGCTGGCGTGCCGTATGAAATGGTTTGAACTCGTTCGATGTGAACATGTGTAGAAGATTTGTTCTACACACAAACGCGAGATGTACATAGAGGTTAATCTCGTGTTCACATTGTAAATTGGTCAACTCTAAAAAATTGGGAGGTACGGCCATGACATCCAATCCACGCTTCTTTTATTTGTTCCTATTTAGCAACAATTTGCTTCCTATACGTGCGTGGAATTCAACAAGACTGGATCGCCTCTCTCGATTTAGTTTTTCTCATATTATTTTGTCTATGTATGTAGATTTCAAATTATTCAGTTGACAATTCACTGACGGCTGTGGCTGCTATGCTGAAAATAGTTTCCATGTTGTTGTAGAATGCCCGCTAGCCAAGTCGTTACGAGGAGAGATGCGCAGACACTGGCAGTTGCCGGATGAAAACTTATTCAGATACACTGGACCGGATTGGTTCTTAATCCTGATGGACCGCTGCTCGGCTATCCAGAGAGACTGGGTGAAATTGGTGTTTTGGAGAGCCTGGATGGTGCACAACAGCATCACACATGGGCAGGCACCTAATACTGTGGAGGACTCGGTGTTTTTCTTGTTGAATTTGTGCAATACTCTGGCGCAGAGCCGGGAGGTTTCAGAACCAGGATCAGAGAAGGGGAAAGGGCACTGTAGCCCATCCGGCACGGGGGGACACAGACAGGCTGGGAGCCGGCTAGGCGTGTGGCAGCCCCCGCGAGAGGGTTGGCTGAAGATTAACGTTGACGCTTCTTTTATCGTGCAAACAGGTGAAGCTGCCCTGGGCATGGTGGTGCGCAATGCGGCGGGGACGGCGATTGCTACGGCGTGGCAGGCCATGCTCTGCTGTCAGAGCGCGCTTGAAGCTGAGGCCCGTGCTTGCTTGGAAGGACTGAAGCTGGCCCTCAGTTACAATCTGTGCCCTTTTATCCTGGAGACGGACAGCAAGCTGGTGGTGCGGGCGCTTACCTCGCGCGGCGATCGATCGGAGATTGGCTTTCTGGTTCGCGAGATGCAGGCAGTCGGCCAACTGCTGGTCGAATGGGACATAGTAAAAGGCAAGAGAGAATGTAATCTAGTGGCTCATGAGCTTGCTCAGTTAGCTAGGCGTACAGGGCACTCAGCGACATGGATGGGTCAGGCACCGTGTGTGTTCTGAACTTCCTAAAACATGATGTAACACCTCCTGTGCCCAGTTAGTATAATTCTCTTTGCCTCAAAAAAAAATCACTGACGGCATACTCGGCTACGGACTCTAATCCAAGGTTCTTGTCGTCAGTCAGTTGTAGTATAGTAGTAAAATGGCGGATTTCTTTCTTCCCTTTGTGAGCACCCTCTTTTTTTCAGAAAACCCCAAAAATCTTGAAATGGGTGTAGTCTAAATTAAATTTTGACTGCACCATTATATTTGGATAATATTGTTTAAAATATTTTTGATTTGAAATAATTGATGTTGACTACCGAGCAAATACTTGAACAACCAAAACAAATGATTGTTAAGTAGTCGAATAATATGAACAAATGGTTGTTTCCTGCAGATAAAAAGATAAAGCCTGACGCACAAATAATAATATAATGTGAGCAAAAAATTGAACATTGCAAACATTTGATTGTATAGGACCAACGAGAGACTATACATCGCGCACAAATGAATCCAAACGGCCAAGTTAATAAAATGGCTTTACACGAGAACAAATAATTCTATGTGAAGAATAAATGTGTCCATAATGGAACTGTGTCGTTATATCCGCTTTTCATATTTTGGTTTTCTTTAGCAGACGGATGTGCTGCATTTTGTAATAATTGGATGTAGCCTCTTTTGAGACCAAGGCTGGGATGTTCTTCCCATTATCAAAAAAACGAGAACAAATAATTCTATGTGAAGAAAAAATGTGTCCACAACGAATTATTTTATAGGTGAACAATTTAGTTTTCAATGAAAAAGAGAATTAGGATCACAAGCAAATTGACCTACATGGTTTATAAGCACCTCAGTTAAACTAAGAAATTATTCTTACGGCAGAAAATGATTAGAAAATGAAAACTGAAATAAACACAGGAAAATATATGGAGCCTCTACTCCAAAAACAAAGAAGAAGAAGAAAAAGGAAACAATGTAGCATGGGCCTCTTTCCCGCCAAGGCGGGCCCGTGCACGCATGGCCTTGGCCCTTTGAAACTGTTGCGCAGTGTGGCTTCGGCCCAATGTATTATTGGGTCGATTCCTGTGTCAGTCGGTCCGTATTCCTGTACACATTAATTGAACGGAAAATTTGTCGCGCGCGACATCTATATGTATTGGTGCGGATGGATGCCACGCGGACAAAGTAAAAATCGAGAATGCTTGCTACAAATACGGCAATGGCAAATTGCTGAATTCGAATCAAAATCGTATTTTGTAGATCTTGTGAACGGCGAGACCACACAAACGCATCTGCAATAGGGTTCACGCGGCAATGGCAACAAACTGCTCCTCGCCCCTCCACAGGGTCACCGACGCCGCCGGCTGGGACGCCAAGGACCTCTTCGGCCGGCTGTGCATCGTCGTCCACGCAGCCTTCCTCTACTCCGGCCTGCTTCCCAGCAGAGCGCCGGCGGCGACGCGCTGCTCCTTGTCACGCAGCTACTCCGTACCGAGGCCGCCGCAGCAGGCGGCGCACCACCACCAAGGCGACGCCGCCGGCGTCGTGCTGCGTCTCTCCCGGCCGGAGGGGCGGCACCGGAGGGGCTACGACCACATGATGCTGCGAGCCTACGTCACGGCCACCAACGAAGGCCGTTGCATCGAGCGCCGCCGCCAGCGCCTCGGCCCTCGGGTGCGCCGCCCTCGAGACCATCCTCTCGGGCGGCGTCGACGACACGGCCCGCGCGCTGAGGGCGCCGGGCTCCGCTGGCGCACGGCTCTGGAAGCTGCTCACCGAGGAGGGGATCTGCCGGGGTCTGTTCCTCTGGGCGTGCGAGACGAACGGCGTGCCGGTGGCGCCTGACTTCGCTTCCCTCCCCGGCGACGTGAAGATGGCCATCTTGGAAAAGATCGAGGACGGCAAGGACCTGGCAATGGCGGAGTCCGCCAGCAAGGAGCTGAGGGGCCTCGTCTCCAGGCATGGCTCCGATCTCTGGAAGGCCAGGTACGAGGGCATCATCAGTTCTTTCCCGGACTACTTTAGCCAGCATCCTGGGCCATTATTGGCGAGGTGGAAAGTGAGGTACGTGACGGCCAGGCGTGCCAAGTTGGAGCTTCTGGAGCAGCAGAGGAAGCAGTATTTGTGGTCTCAGATTCCACGGGAAGATAAATACGTCTTCTTAATGAAAATGGAGTGGTTGCGTCGGAGCATTGTGATTCCAAGGAGCGTCCGCGAGGTTGTCCAGGAGGCACAGGAGGATGATGCGCAGTCGATGGCCCAGAGGAGAGCACCTCTTGTAGAGAAGAGCCAGCAGAGGAGGGCCAGACGGACAATGACCAAGGTACCA
>JAZFNS010022713.1:9381-22375 GCA_037127165.1 Alloteropsis angusta | reverse complement strand
GGGGGGTGTTCTCTTTTACAGCACGTTTGGTGGTTTCCATATCTTGCATGGTCAATAGCCTTGAGCCTTGTTGTCCTTTTACATTGTCAACATTTTTTTCCCAACCTTTTCAGCTTGTAATTCATCTACATGTTATAAATTTATGGTTGGCTTCTAGAGGACTTCACCTAGTTCGGATTATCTGAATCATTGAATGGTTTAATATCATAGGTAACCTGCTTGAAGATGATGAGAAACAAAGATGCTAAACTGAAAGATTTAGAGATATCAACAGTTGATGGGTTCCAAGGCCGGGAGAAAGAAGCCATCATTATTTCAATGGTTCGGTCTAATTCAAAGAAAGAGGTAAGCTCCCTCCCAAGATCCTGTTAGGTGAAAGGTTTCCTATTTTGGCCTTCACCTGTAAATATAGAAGTGTTCTATATGCTGCTATGTATGCTATGTNTACATGGTAAAATCCAGCATTGCAGGATCTTGGTACATCTGAATCTTTAAATTGCCAAATAAAATTAGTACTATAAGCATAGCTAGCATGATGGGCAAATACTTTGTTCATGTGACACTACAGTTTGTAGTTCTTGTCACAACTGAAACATGATGTCCCTGCTTATATGTAGATTATACAAGGTGGGTGTTCATGTTACCACCTGATCCAAACGCAATAGTCGTCAGCTTTTCTATATCGACCTATGCCTTTGGTTCTTTCAGGTGGGGTTCTTGAGTGATCACAGACGGATGAATGTCGCGGTGACACGAGCCAGGAGGCAGTGCTGCTTAGTGTGCGACGTGGAGACTGTGAGCAGCGATAAATTCCTGAAACGCTTGGTCGAATACTTCGAGGAGAACGGGGAGTACTTGAGCGCTTCAGAATACCAGAACAGCTGACTTGCGCCACATCCACCGTACCTGTGCTCTACGCAAATTCAAGTTGCTCCGGGAAACCAATGCTCCTACAGTCCTACCCAATGTGTAATGGTGTTGTCAATGTTCTTGCACAAGAGGCAGCGGAGTATAGCATTCCCCATATTCATGTCCATGGAGAGAGTAGATTGGGATTGATGTGAAACATTGTAATGCTACGGTTCCTACCTATCTTTGCATTTTTGTTAGGAAGAATATATATATCATATAGTATATTCTTATGTCGTTCTTTTTGCCGTTGCTGGTGTCACTGGACTGAAATGTTGGAAAGCAATAGAGCAGTGGAGAATGTGCTGTTTAATTGTGCAGGTCTGTAGAAGGTGCTCCGCGCCTCTGCCTTTTGCCGGACCTTTTGTCCCGGTGACGCGATCCCTGCGCTCGCTGTATGGACTATTGCGGGGAAGATCCGCCAGGATATGCTGATGCTATGTGTAAAATAGACAGGGTGGACCACACTAGGGTGTTCAGCTCGTCTATTTGTCTCTTTTCCATGTGTTTTGGTTGGTGGGATGGGATAAAACGGAGTCATGCTTGGGTTTGGGTCACGAGAATGGAATATGTATTGTTTTAGACTCTCTCCAACAAATAAGAAGTGTTTGGTTTTGGGTCACAAGAATGAAATATATTGTTTAGGGCGAGGGAGCACCACAAGTCAGTGATGATTAAGGTGGGAAGAGATGTGAAACGAGGCTTAACTCAAAGTTGTGATTAATTCGGCTTGAAAGCAGAAAAGAAGACATTGAAGGGAAAAATAAAAAAGAGAAAACGAGGGCGAGGGGTAACCTCACCAACAGATATCAGCAATGTGATCAGTTAGCTCGAAGATGTGACGACTTAGAATGATGACAGATCGAATAGCTTCTGAACTCATATGGCTTTCTTTCTAATTTCTGCACTTGTTCCGAACACTAACATAATCGCTTACACTGCCATTCTGATTGAACAATATGGCGACGTTGTCGCTCATTGTTTTCACACGAAGCTCGTTCTCTAACTAGTTTTGTGTGATTGTGTCCGTGTACATGTACACGAGTAAAGGAGTATGGGATATGGACTTGTGTACGGCCCAGCCAAAGCCCGTTCCCGTTCCGTAGCTTTACGCCTACTTGCTTCTTATTCCCAAGCAGACTGAAGCGAGCGGCCAGAATTGCTGCTGGCCGTAGCGGGCGAACCAAAACCGCGGCGGCGAAAGATCGGGGCACGCCATGTCGGAGGAGCAGTTCCTCGCCGCGGCGGTGGAAGCCGCCAAGAACGCCGGCGAGGTTCCACTCCCTCGCCGTGGATTATTTGCTCTTTTTTTCCCTTCCTCTTGGGCGGCCGTCTCCTAACTAGTTCTTGATTTCCTTTTTCAGATCATAGTTAAGGGATTTTACCAGACCAAGAATGTGGAGCACAAGGGACAGGTGCCATCTACTCTCCTTCCCTTGGTTTCCCATGTAGTCGATGTCGGTGCTGATGCGCCATTGCGTCCCATGGAGTGCATCGGGATGGATTTACTCACGGTGCGGGCGTGCGGCGTTGCCCGCCGGTGGCAGGTGGATTTGGTGACGGAGACGGATAAGGCATGCGAGGACCTCATCTTCAACCACCTCCGGAAGGTGTTCCCGGAGCACAAGTTCATCGGGGAGGAGACGTCCGCGGCGCTCGGCGCCACTGCCGACCTCACCGACGATCCTACCTGGATCGTCGACCCCCTCGATGGCACCACGAATTTCGTTCATGGGTAAAGTTCTTTTTCTTTATATTTGTTGTTGTTCTTTATCCTCGGTAGGGTCCTTCGTTGCATGTTCTTTTCCTCTTATATCTGAAATTTCAGCTTCCCCTTTGTGTGCGTCTCGATTGGCCTCACCATTCGAAAAATTCCCACTGTCGGAGTTGTCTACAACCCCATCATGAATGAGGTATCAAATGATTCAACGCAATGCTCATAATTGTATTGTCGCATTGATTGGAAAGATGCTATAGAATCCATCCCTATATAGTTGTAGTCATGTAGAGTAAAAATAAGAAGGTTGTTTTCTTGTAATATCAGATTTATATCAATATTTTCGTATAAATAAACTCTTAATTTTAACAGTCTGTTATGTTTTTCCCACTGCATTTTAAAAAGCTTGTTAGTTTAATCTCATGCTGCCTGTTCCATATAGCTTTTTACGGCGGTTCGTGGAAAAGGTGCTTTTCTGAATGGTTCTCCAATCAAAGGTATACCAGATTTGGTAATAATCAACCGAAGCAATGTGTTGACTCTTGCAGTGCTTGCACACTGTTTTTCTATAACTGCTCGTCTTATTTGAATATGTGCATCTTCCATATGCAGCATCATCTCAAGATGAGTTAGTCAAGGCTCTTCTGGTAACAGAGGTAGGCAACTTATACAATGCAGTTTACACACTGCCACACTGGACATATAGTCATATTTCTCAGTTCAAGTTTGTTTAACTTGAGGGTGATAAATTTATAAGTATATGTAGGAACTTTATGGCGGCTTCTCCTTTTAAGATTTCATGATTTTGTCAGAAAAATATAATTTGGAAAGAAAACTTTCTTCAACAAAATGAGTAGGAACCATCTGAATAATTGAACAATAACTTGCATTTGTTTCCTGAAATTCTTCTGGTAGAACATCCTTCCATACAGTTGAATTAGAGAGGCAACTGGCCAAGTGCCAACATGGATAATACATGTGAATCATTGAAAAAAAATTAACCCTTGTATGCTCCTTTTTTTAATCACCAGGCATTCTTGATCCTTTTATAGCTATCTTGTTTTTTGTTTGAATGGCCAGCCTCCATGTAACTGCATATAATACATTTTTTGGTCTGTCAAATTGAATTTTACATCCTAGAACCTCTTGCTAAGATGAACTTACTGGAAATATTTAACTGATTATTGTATTGAATTGATCAGGCTGGAACCAAAAGAGACAAGACCACTGTGGATGATACAACCAATAGGATCAACAAACTACTGTACAAGGTAAACCCTGTGAATTAACATCATGCGCATTGAATATGGTTTAACTTTTTAACATTCTTGACTGGGTTTTATTTTCCCCCCTTTTTTCAGATTCGTTCCATACGCATGTGTGGCTCCTTAGCATTAAACATGTGTGGAGTTGCCTGTGGTAGGCTAGATTTGTGTTACGAGATGGGATTTGGTGGCCCCTGGTATGGTTAACAACCAAATTAATAATAATAGCTTATATCAGCTGCCTGTGCATCTCAAAATTGCCAATTTTCCCCTAGGGATGTTGCTGCTGGAGCTGTGATCCTTCAGGAAGCTGGGGGCCATGTGTTTGATCCGTAAGTCAGCAAGTTTGGTCAAACAGAGCTTGTTGTAACTGTAACTTGGTGGATGTCTACGACTGACTGACCGTTCCTTTCTTTCTTCTGCCTTGCAGAAGCGGGGGAGAGTTTGACCTGATGTCGCGAAGAATGGCGGGATCTAACAGCTTGCTGAAGGATAAGTTCGTCAAGGAACTGGGGGATACCAATTGAAGCAACTGCTACCCATAGCTCAAGGAGTAGAATAAGAAATAAGATTTGCCTTGCATTGTCAATTCGTAACATATATTGCGGCAATTCTTTCTGTGTAATTCCACACAGGAGCACTGTATTGCACAACTATCTAGGACGCAATAACATTTGGTTGTTTTTTCTGGTGGGGAATGCTTATGTAGATGCAACAGTGCCAGTTTCATGACTTCATTTCATATGCTTGGATTGAAGGGGATTAGCCTGGTTTCCGGACACTGGAAGGGAAATTAAACTAATTCCTAAAAAAGAACATGTTTTCCTCAAAAAAAAAAAAGAAGAAGATGTTGATTGCTGCCTTTGCATCCTTCTGCGTTTTCCTGAAGGGAATATGTGACAGCTCTGCACTTCTGCAGTTCTGCTGCTATTGTGGCATACTGGCATTTGAAGCAGTAGATTGTTTGTTCTTGTTCGCTTTGAGTTTGAAGTGTAATTTTTTTTAACGATATTCGCGTACTACTTTTGGTGCTCGAACTTATCTTGATGAGTTTCGGTATTCTCGAAGTTCACTACAGCGAATTTGTGCGCCAATGTCATGGAATTTGGTGACGAGAGCGCTGTCAGCAAAGCAAGCAAGCGGCAAAGGAGAACGGAACATATGCCTGCTTTCTCTCGGGGCGTTCAATTCAAGCACTGTAGGGGGGAGAGCGGAGTGACCGAGGACACTCGTCACATCCATGGAAGCGGCGGCGGCGAGCTCGGTTGGGGCTGGATTCGGACCCCGGTTGCGTCCCGCCCTCGGATTCAGGCACAGCCAGCGCCGGGGCCCAGCTTGTTCGCGCCTGCATCCGCTCCGGCCGGCCTCGGGCCGCCTCTGCGGCGGCGCGGGAGCCCGTCCCGGCGGCGCCATCGTTGCCGCGTCTGGCAACCAGCGGCAGCAGCAGCTGGGAGAGCTCGAGGCGGAGGTAGAGGCCGGCTCGGCCTTGGGTCATCCGAGGAGCAGCCCCCGCGAGGTGACGCTCACCAGCTTCAATCCCCGTTCCTTGCTCTCTAAGTCTCAGTGGCTCGTCGTTCTCAATCAATTCCACCTCGTCGTCCGTGGCTGNTACATGGTAAAATCCAGCATTGCAGGATCTTGGTACATCTGAATCTTTAAATTGCCAAATAAAATAAGTACTATAAGCATAGCTAGGATGATGGGCAAATACTTTGTTCATGTGACACTACAGTTTGTAGTTCTTGTCACAACTGAACCATGATGTCCCTGCTTATATGTAGATTATACAAGGTGGGTGTTCTGTTCATGTTGCCACCTGATCCAACCGCAATAGTCGTCAGCTTTTCTATATCGACCTATGCCTTTGGTTCTTTCAGGTGGGGTTCTTGAGTGATCACAGACGGATGAATGTCGCGGTGACACGAGCCAGGAGGCAGTGCTGCTTAGTGTGCGACGTGGAGACCGTGAGCAGCGACAAGTTCCTGAAACGCTTGGTCGAATACTTCGAGGAGAATGGGGAGTACTTGAGCGCTTCAGAATACCAGAACAGCTGACTTGCGCCACAGCCACCGTACCTGTGCTCTGCGCAAATTTAAGTTGCTCCGGGAAACCAATGCTCCTACAGTCCACCCAATGTCAATGTGTAATGGTGTTGTCAAGGCGGCGACTGTAGCATTCCGCATATTCATGTCCATGCAGCCAGTAGATAGGGATTGATGTGAAACATTGTAATGCTACGATTCCTGCCTATCTTTGCATTTTTGTTAAGAATATATAGATCATATAGTATATTCTTATGTCGTTCTTTTGCCGTTGCTGGTGTCACTGGACTGAAATGTTGGAAAGCAATAGAGCAGTGGAGAATGTGCTGTGGAATTGTGCAGGTCTGTAGAAGGTGCTCCGCGCCTCTGCCTTTTGCCGGACCTTTTGTCCCGGTGACGCGATCACTGCGCTGTATGGACTATTGCGGGGAAGATCCGCCAGGATATGCTGATGCTATGTGTAAAATAGACAGGGTGGACCACACTAGGGTGTTCAGCTCGTCTATTTCTCTTTTCCATGTGTTTTGGTTGGTGGGTCGGGATAAAACGGAGTCATGCTTGGGTTTGGGTCACGAGAATGGAATATGTATTGTTTTAGACTGTCTCCAACTAATAAGAAGTGTTTGGTTTTGGGTCACAAGAATGAAATATATCGTTTAGGGCGAGGGAGCACCACAGGTCAGTGATGATTAAGGCGGGAAGAGATGTGAAACGAGGATTAACTCAAAATTGTGATTAAGTCGGCTTGAAAGCAGAAAAGATCAAAAGAGGACATTGAAGGGAAAAAATAAAAAAGAGAAAACGAGGGGTAACATCACCAACAGATATCAGCAATGCGATCAGTTGGGTCGAAGATGTGACGACTAAGAATGATGGCAGATCGAATAGCTTCTGAACTCATATGGCTTTCTTTCTAATTTCTGCGCTTGTTCCGAACATTCTAACATAATCGCTTACACTGCCATCCTGATTGAACACTATTGCGACGTTGTCACTGATGGCAGGGGTTTGGTTCAAGTGCCACATGTACGAAATGATCCTTGTGGTGCTTCATCTTGACTTTGTTTTCGGTTGCATGGTGCCTACACACCGGTTCTAGCAAGTTTCCGTTAAGACGACGTATTGACCCATTTAATAAATTAACCAAATCAGCATAACTAATTAACTATCAATTTCGCTAACTATTGTGGTTTTGTGATGATGAGTGATTATTAGTATGAGAACCAGTTTCGTGTGAGAACTATAATAACTCATCATAGGATCCTCATCTGATGGCCAAGGATAGGTAGGTAATTTTTACACTTAAACCCTCCACCATCCCACGTAAGCCCCCCACGCCTAATTCTATCGAGCCAGATGAGGATCCTACGATCGAAATTGGAGTTCTCACGTAAAGCTGGTTCTCGTAGAATATGTTGTTGAGTTACAACAAATCCTATAGTAATGTTCATATCACAAAATTCTTTATTTGTATCGGATTTGTGTCCGTGTACACGTACACGAGTAAAGGAGTATGGGATATGGACTTGTGTACGGCCCAACCAAAGCCCGTTCCCGTTCCGTAGCTTTACGCCTACTTGCTTCTTATTCCCAAGCAGACTGAAGCGAGCGGCCAGAATTGCTGCTGGCCGTAGCGGGCGAACCAAAATCGCGGCGGCGAAAGATCGGGCCACGCCATGTCGGAGGAGCAGTTCCTCGCCGTGGCGGTGGAAGCCGCCAAGAACGCCGGCGAGGTTCCACTCCCTCTCGCCGTGGATTATTTGCTCTTTTTTCCCCTTCCTCCTGGGCGGCCGTCTCCTAACTAGTTCTTGATTTCCTTTTTCAGATCATAGTTAAGGGATTTTACCAGACCAAGAATGTGGAGCACAAGGGACAGGTACCATCTACTCTCCTTCCCTTGGTTTCGCTCGGTGCTGATGCGCCATTGCGTCCCATGGAGTGCATCGGGATGGATTTGGTACTCACGGTGCGGCGCGTTGCTCGCCGGTGGCAGGTGGATTTGGTGACGGAGACGGATAAGGCATGCGAGGACCTCATCTTCAACCACCTCCGGAAGGTGTTCCCGGAGCACAAGTTCATCGGGGAGGAGACGTCCGCGGCGCTCGGTGCCACCGCCGACCTCACCGATGATCCCACCTGGATCGTCGACCCCCTCGATGGCACCACCAATTTCGTGCATGGGTAAAGTTCTTTTTCTTTATATTTGTTCTTGTTCTTTATCCAGGGTCCTTCGTTGCATGTTCTTTTCCTCTTATGTAGTTATGTCTGAAATTTCAGCTTCCCCTTTGTGTGCGTCTCGATTGGCCTCACCATTCGAAAAATTCCCACTGTCGGAGTTGTCTACAACCCCATCATGAATGAGGTATCAAATGATTCGACGCAATGCTCATAATTGTATTGTTGCATTGATTGGAAAGATGCTATAGAATCCATCCCTATATAGTTGTAGTCATGTAGAGTAAAAATAAGAAGGTTGTTTTCTTGTAGTATCAGATCTATATCAATATTTTCGTATAAATAAACTCTTAATTTTAAGTCTGTTATGTTTTTCCCACTGCATTTTAAAAAGCTTGTTAGTCTAATCTCATGCTGCCTGTTCCATATAGCTTTTTACGGCGGTCCGTGGAAAAGGTGCTTTCCTAAATGGCTCTCCAATCAAAGGTATACCAGATTTGGTAATAATCAACCGAGGCAATGTGTTGGCCCTTGCAGTGCTTGCACACTGTTTTTGTATAACTGCTCGTCTTATTTGAATATGTGCATCTTCCATATGCAGCATCATCTCAAGATGAGTTAGTCAAGGCTCTTCTGGTAACAGAGGTAGGCAACTTATACAATGCAGTTTACACACTGCCACACTGGACATATAGTCATATTTCTCCGTTCAAGTTTGTTTAAATCGATGGTGATTATAAGTATATGTAGGAACTATATGGCGGCTTCTCCTTTTAAGATTTCATGATTTTGTCAAAAAAATATAATTTGAAAAGAAAACTTTCTTCAATAAAATGAGTAGGAACCATCTGAATAACTGAACAATAACCTGCATTTGTTTCCTGAAATTCTTCTGGTAGAACATCATTCCATAAAGTTGAACTAGTCAACTAGAGAGGCAACTGGCCAAGTGCCAACATGAATAATTCATGTGAATCATTGAAAAAATTTAACCCTTGTATGCTCCTTTTTTAATCACCTGGCATTCTTGATCCTTGTTTTTTGTTTGAATGGCCAGCCTCATGTAACTGCATATAATACATTTTCTGGTCTGTCAAATGGAATTTTACATCCTAGAACCTCTTGCTCAGATGAACTTACTGGAAATATTTAACTGATTATTATATTGATTGATCAGGCTGGAACCAAAAGAGACAAGACCACTGTGGATGATACAACCAATAGGATCAACAAACTACTGTACAAGGTAAACCTTGTAAAGTAACATCATGCACATTAAATATGGTTTAAGTTTTCATCATTCTTGACTGGGTTTTATTTTCTCCCCCATTTTTTCAGATCCGTTCCATAAGGATGTGTGGTTCCTTGGCATTAAACATGTGTGGAGTTGCCTGTGGTAGGCTAGATTTGTGTTACGAGATGGGATTTGGTGGTCCCTGGTATGGTTAACAACCAAATTAATAGTAATAGCTTATATCAGCTGCCTGTGCATCTCAAAATTGCCAATTTTCTTCTAGGGATGTTGCTGCTGGAGCTGTGATCCTTCAGGAAGCTGGGGGCCATGTGTTTGATCCGTAAGTCAGCAAGTTTGGTCAAACATAGCTTGTAACCGTAACTTAGTGGAAGTCTCCGACTGACTGACCGTTCCTTTCTTTCTTCTGCCTTGCAGAAGCGGGGGAGAGTTTGACCTGATGTCGCGAAGAATGGCGGGATCTAACAGCTTGCTGAAGGATAAGTTTGTCAAGGAACTGGGGGATACCAATTGAAGCAACTGCTACCCATAGCTCAAGGAGTAGAATAAGAAATAAGATTTGCCTTGCATTGTCAATTCGTAACATATATTTCGGTAATTCTTTCTGTGTAATTCCACACAGGAGCACTGTATTGCACAACTATCTTGGACGCAATAACATTTGGTTGTTATTCTGGTGGGAATGCTTATGTAGATGCAATAGCGCCAGTTTCATGATTTCATATGCTTTGGATTGAAGCGGAGTAGCCTGGTTTGTGGACACTGGAAGGAAAATCAAACTAATTCCTAAAAAAACATGTTGATTTTTTTTTCCAATGTCGCTGTATCTGTAAACTTATGATTTATTTCTTTTTTCTTAATGAAATACACGCCAAACACATTCCCTTATAAAAAAGAACATGTTGATTGCCGCCTTTACCTACATCCTTCGGCGCGTTTTCCTGAAGGGAACATGCGATAGTTCTGCACTTCTGCTCTTCTGCTGGCATTTCAAGCAGCGGATTGTTTGTTCGCTTTGAGTTTGAAGTCTAATTTTTCTTAACGATATTCTTAAAGATATGACAAAGCGGCCTAGTACCAGTACGTGGAGAAAAAAAGGCTCGCAGTTTTGGTGCCCGAACTTTATCTTGATGAGTTTCGGTATTCTCGCAGTTCGCTACAGCGAATTTGTGCGCCAATGTCATGGAATTTGGTGAGGGAAGCGCAGTCAGCAAAGCAAGCAAGCGGCAAAGGAGAACGGAACATATGCCTGTTTTCTCTCGAGGCGTTCAATTCAAGCAGTAGTGGGGAAGTGCGGAGTGACCGAGGACACTCGTCATCCATGGAAGCGGCGGCGGCGAGCTCGGTTGGGGCTGGATTCGGACCCCGGCTGCGTCCCGCCCTCGGATTCAGGCACAGCCAGCGCCGGGCCCCAGCTTGTTCGCGCCTACATCTGCTCCGACCGGCCTCGGGCAACCTCGGCGGCGGCAGGGGAGCCCGTCCCCGCAGCGCCATCGTTGCCGCGTCTCGCAACCAGCAGCAGCAGCAGCTGGGAGAGCTCGAGGCGGAGGTAGAGGCCGGCTCGGCCGTGGGTCCTCCGAGGAGCAGCCCCCGCGAGGTGACGCTCACCAGCTTCAATCCCCGTTCCTTGCTCGCTCAGTGGCTCGTCGTTCTCAATCAATTCCACCTCGTCGTCCGTGGGTANTGCAGGTGAGGGAGGAGATGGCGCGGTGCTTTGATCTCGTCCGCCGCCTCGGTCGGGGCGCCGTCTACCTCGGCTCCTCCAGGGTCCCGGCCACGCACCCGCACTTCATCCAGACCACCGAGCTCGCCAGGGAGGCAAGCACTGCTACAACATGCCCCTTCCTGTTGGTTTTTTAGCATTCACAAATGACAAATCACAACATGTTGCTGGTTTCAGCAGCCTAGTCTTGTCATAATCCAGTGAAGAGTTAGGGAGCGTCTATATGATAGTACATGTTCATCCATTTTTACTTTTAAAAGGTGGGAACGCCATAAAAAATTCAAATCAGACATGAGCCATAGCATCCAATCCGGCTAGAAATAGCTGTACAGATGCACAATTGGTGTCTTGCAATATATGAACTCTTTGGAACAGCTGGTGCTGAGCTGCCTGTCTCTGATCTGCATCACAACAGGTAGCTCGGCTGCTTGACTGCACCACATGGACTGGAGCTGGACCTGGGCTCATGGATGCAGCCATCCAAGGCGCCCTTGAGGCAGGCAAGCCAGTCGGCGGCTTCAAGATTAACAAGGAGGCTGGCGAATGGACAAGCTCAAACTTCCATCCTTACCTGCCTCCAGAGACCTACCTCACCTGCAGGTACCTGAATCCTGACAATTCAACAATAAGGCTGAACTAGCGGATTCTCAGATTGATGGATTCACTCTTTGATAAGCTGATTTTCAGGTTCTTCTCGGCGAGGAAGCATGGACTAGTGGATGCTGTGGTCCGGAGCAGTCCTACTGAAAGAACTGCTGTATTTGCATTGCCTGGAGGGGTCGGGACAATGGACGAGTTGTTTGAGATCTTGGCACTGATTCAACTGGAGAGGATTGGTTCAGCACTCCCGGTCCCATTCTTGCTTCTCAACTACGATTCTTATTACTCCAAGCTGTTGGACTTTCTGAATGGCTGCCAGGAGTGGGGCACTGTGGCTCCAGGGGAAGTGGAATCGCTCTGGAAGGTTTGTGACAGTAATCATGAAGCTTTGGAGTACCTGGCAGAGTTCTACAATGTACCTCCAGCTGAGAGGAAGTATCAAATATCACCACAGTTGAAGCAACAAAGAACTTGCACCACGAGCTGACAGCTGATGGCACCAGCCCTTTGCAAGATTTTCCACCGCTTTAATTTTTGCTTTACTCTTCCTGTGGACTGTGGAGGTGTGCTTAAGGCTATTAGCTATGGAAAGAAGAAAACATGTAGAAGAAAGAACATTTTTTTACAACAGTCACATGTTGTACATTTTTAGTTAATTGTTTAACAGAGGAGATGCTGAATGTGAACATATTATGTTGGAGACCTTGCATGAGATCTTTCTTTGAGTCACTAGCTGTTGACCAAATCTCAAAAAATATAAAGTGTAGTAAGCAAGTGCTCATGAGATGTTATTTTTAATCTACTGCAGCCCCATCTGTTCCTGGAGAAATTTATTTGTCAATGCAGTTATTCAACTCTTGGAAGATGATTTTGTTTTTGAGAACTTATGCACGATGATGAACGATGTAACTGTGATTCATTATCAGGTGCCTTAAATTCTTTCCTTGCTTCAAGGCCGAAGCAAGGTCTGTTGTCCAATGACTTTTTCACGGCAACTTTACATTTTTGATCACTCTATTGAAGATGTTCACAGCAAACAAACATCAAACAAGATACAGTCTGGTAGCTGATTGTGAGCTGGTGAGGTTTCAATACAAAACAAAGGCGGCAATAACTCTAAAGCTAGATACTGACTACTGAGCTGTAGATATTATTTTTTTAATAATGGAACAAACTGTTCCAGCCTCTACACCATCAAAGATGCCCTGTTTGGAACAACTTAAATTCATGAAAATTATGGCCAAAATAAGTTTACTACGTATAATTTTCACTCCAGTAATAACTTGCAGCGGCTCTGTTTAGTTCTTCTAC
>JAZFNS010030199.1:0-12319 GCA_037127165.1 Alloteropsis angusta | reverse complement strand
TTCTCTCTGCGCACGCAACCCGGCGCATACAAAGTTTGCATACTACCGGGAACTAAACAGACCCTGAATAGTATGATTCTAAATTGAGCGATCAGTCTACTGGTCCAGATTATCATTTATGGGGCGAATGAATGATATGCAATGATGAATGCACGCTTGCCGCTATGATTACGCACAATCTACTGTACCAACGCCAACTATTCTTTTTTGGAGTTGCAACACCAAATATCCTCCAAAGCATTTGCTGCCTGATTGCTCGTGTAGCAGCAGTACGTGTCAGGAGTCTATGCGGGCAAAAATCCTACAGCTAGAGCCCGGGCCTTATTTTAGAGAGGCACTCCTTATCTAACATATTAAGTGTGCAAGTGACCGGCGTCCTCCGGACCTCGCTACGTCACCCGGAATTCGCGTGCCGTCTGATCCCCATCCGACGGCCCCGAGAGAGCCACGCGCGCGGGTATTTTTACAGAAAAGCCCTCGTAGTTTACATATATCAACCCGCGGTCCAACATAATGTGTGTTTTTTTGCGGAGAACCCCCTGGCAGCCCAAACCCTTTCGTCTCTTCTCTCTCCCTCGCTCTCTCATCCCCGCCGGCGCCGCCGCTTTGGGCTCCCGCCTGACGGGTCTCGACCCACAACCCCAGGAGGCTGTGGACCGCCCTGCTTCTCGCTCCCCCGCCGCCGCGCCCAGCCGGAGGCATACGCCGGGAGCCTGTCCGCCGCCGCTCCTCTCTCGCTCTGTCCTTCCTGCCCGCGCCGCCGCCGGATCCACGCGTCGCGCGACGGCGTCGACCAGGTGCGCCGCTGGGAGCGCCTCGCCGACATCGCGGCCTCCGTGCTGCGGGGCCCCGAGGACCGAGGAGATCCACGAGGGACAGCTCCGCCGCGCGCGCAAGGCGCTTTCCGACCTCGCCCTGCTGCTCACTCCTCCGCCGCCGCGCCCAGCCGGAGGCATACGCCGGGAGCCTGTCCGCCGCCGCGAGGGGCCATCGCTGCTGGCCTGCTGCCCCTTCCTCTCACCTCTCCCGCTTCCTCTCCTCTTCTCCTTCAACTCGCCGCCCGCTCCCTCTGCAGTGCCGCAAAAGCCCCTAAAGGCGGCGGTCTTGGCCTCCACGGCTGGGGAGAGCAGCATGAGGAGGTGCAGCACGGGCCTCCCATTCAGCAGTTTCAGGTACGTATTCATCTTTCCTGAAACCCCAGCTTTTTATTTGGGCTGGTTCTTATTCTCCACAATGATTTCCCTCCCCTAAGGTGGGTGCTTTGTTGCGGGGGTAGATTGGGCTTTCCTACCACATATTCTTGATTAGGAGAACTAGGTTTCGTATTGATTTGGCATAGCTTTAACTGTTGGAATTGGATGGGCCGTAGTGTTGTTTTCCTCAATGGCATCCCTGCTCTTAGATCTGTGATTGAGGGGAAGACCTCCTCGATTGGGCTTTCCTAGCACAGATTCTTAATTACGAGAACCTAGGTTTGTTATTGATTTGGCATAGCTTTAACCATTGGAATTGTCTGGGCAGTACATTTGACTGTTTAGCATTGTTCACGTGAAAGTTGTAGACTGGTTTTAATGCTGAGCCAAATGAAAGGCACCTGCAGCATGTTGTATAGATCAAGGATAGCTTAATAAATAACGTGCTTTTAAGTTTGCCCTGAGCCATTGACTTATTTTAATTAACTTAAGCTGAGATAGATTTAAGCCACTGAACAGAGTTTGCTGTCTCCTAAAGCATCTTTTTGTGCTATAGCTTCATTTGACAATCTGCACTAAAGTAAAACCATTCCACATGAAAAAAGGTTGGATTCATTATTTATTTTTCATAGTTCCTGTATATGTTTCAGAGAAACTTCTGTAATTATGTTTCATGCATTCTAATGGGAATTCTGTTGAAGTGGTCTCCCTGTTATGTATTCTATTAGTCACTGGGATTAACTGCAAACTTCGACATAACTTAATAAGCTTGTAGACTATAAAAAGGGATTGAATGGGCACTCAGAAGTTACCTGAGTGCGTGTTTTCAGCCTGGCACTCATTCAGGAAAATCCTCATGTTATTTTTACACAACACCATAGAGAAATCTAGATGCCTTTCCAGAGATTTATGGGAACAAGCTCTTAACTCAGGTTCTGTCATGAAGTTCTTAACTCAGATTCTGTCATAAATTTAGTTTTGTGTTATGCATCTCTTTACCCTGCCACTTCTCATATTGGATTATAGGCCATATATCTCTTTTTTTGTCCACTAAATAAATATGTAACATCATGTTTTCTATATCATTTATGAGATTCTAGGCTATAAGTATCATATACTCTAANTGATTAGTTTTACCTCACCTTTTTTTTATCTCTATATCGTTATCTTAGATCTGAATAACAGCTCGCCTAGCTATAGGTAAACAAAGTACACATTTGCAACCTTTTTGTGTGATACTAACTTTGAGGTCACAACAACACGCCCTGATGATGCTCATGGATTTTGATATAAACTTGTATCTAAATCACAATGCTATTTTGTATTTTAGTATATGATTATATATTTTCCTTTGGTATTTCTTTAGTTGGTAAATTGTGTAGCTTTCTTACCAGTAGTTTACGACTTTTGGCTATGCTTCTTCAAAGAATGCCTGGTAGTCCAACATGGATGGAGAAGGAGAAAGGGTCTGATCCAGTAGTGAGCGAGGGCTTGAACCAGCACCTTACACGTATGCCAATTGAACAACGCTACTTGCTATCTAAACATATCAGTGTAAAAAGTGTAAAAAAATTATATTTGTTATTATGCAGTTGACATATTTTGGTGGCATTTGTCAGCTATCTGAAATGATGGGCTTTGGAACATGTTTATACTATTCTTGTGTTTTAAACTATTGCCTTTTTGGTGGTGTGATCAATGGCAACATCAAGTTTCACGAAGGTATGATTCTCTTGTGATTAAATTATCCATATCACCACTATATTCATAATTAATTAAGCAGTGCAAAATAAGATTCCTATAGATGGCCAGTATTCTGAAAATACCTGATAGAAATGAAACTGAACATGTCTGTTTTTTATGACACAGCGTGCGCAGTTCTTAACGTATATACTGATGTTTTGAACTTGGTTGCATTCAGGTTAGTACTCGGACATTTGATTACCTAACGATCGGGATAATGCTACTCAGGAATCAGGACACTCAGGTTTTTCAAAGNNNGTGCTCGCAGTTTCCATTTATGCTCCGGTGCTGGTAAGTGCCTTAGTTATCAGTACTATTGATTNAGCACCTGAACCTGATAAATGAAATGCTATAGTACTGCTATCTCCTTTATTTTGGCAAACTATCCAGTAATCATGATTTTTCTTCTAAAAAATTTTGTCTGCTTTAATTATACCATTCTCCACTACTTGAGCTTCACAGCTGTAACAATTGTGCGTGATAGAGTTGCCATCTTAGGATCCGATGTTTGCTGAGTTCATTGTTGTAGTTCTCATTGAACTTCACAGCATATCCCCTCGAAAATTACCATGTGAATTATGGCGTCAGAAAAAATTCCTTAACTATTTCTGCCATCGCATTGAAAACCAAGAGATGCTAATTGCCGCACTTGCTTTGTTTTCTTTTCCAGTTTTACTGTTTCAGATTGTGAATCCATACAAAGTATGCATTGACGATAGAGGAGGCACCGCTTAAGATGAAGAGTTACCTTGCTGGAACAACTATTATCTAGGATGTGCAATGGCTCTTCTATTTAGTCTCAATAGTTGCAGCAGCTACTTCTTTGAAGTGCNCCTTACTCTTGAGTCCACTGCTTTTACACAAGAAGCTTCTCTTGTAGACAGGAAGCTATTGTAGTTTATGAAAAAGATTGTATGTGTAAATATCTTTGTAGGCCCACTAATTTTAATGTACAAGCTTTTCNNNNAAGTGTAATTGAGTACCGTCTGCTTGAGTTGCCCTGCTTATTTGCAACATTTGTGTAACTTAATGTAGACAAAGTTATGGTTTCCACTTCTGCATATGTTTTGTTTCCACTTTTGCATATGCCTTAGGTGTGTTTTCCCCCGTCTGTTTTTGCACTCAAGCTGAACCAGGATTCTAAATGTAGTACATTTGAGATTGAGTAAAAGCTAATTCTTCAGTACAATATTGATATTTACCTGACCGTCTGGGCGAATCATGTTGGCTGCTTACTCAAGGTGTTTCTTATCCCTTTTCAGCGGTTGTGTGAACAAACTGTATACGTACCTTGTTATGCAGAATTTGTTAATCAGTGCTTTTGGCACTGCTGGAAGGCAATTAGAGGCACTGGCTGTGTTCCAGCATATCAAGGATAGTGTATGTACCTTATCCTGAAATGAGATGAAAATGAGTTTTCATTGTTGAGTGTTTCCAGTTTCATGGTGCTTCTTTGCGCCGATGATTATTCGTTCGTTTTTCTTAGGGAATGAGCCCAGATGTTGTGACATACACTACACTTATGAAAATATTCATGAGAGCAAAGAAATTTGAAAAGGTCTGTAACTTTATCTCTTTTTTGCTAACTTTTTGTTATGACATACTTGATTAATTTGAAATGATTGATATTGTTCTTGAATAGGTATCTGAAATATACAACGAAATGGAGCGGCAGCGGGGTGGCGGTGAAGCAGGTAACGCGGGGGAACCTGGCGGAGGTCCTGGAGGAGCTGCGGGGGCGCGTGCGGGAGGCTGCATTCGTGGGGCTCGACCTGGAGATGAGCGGCGTCACTAGCGCGTCCTGGAGGGACACCTTCGCCCTCGTGCTGCCCTCTCTCCTGCAAGGCCGCGTCCTCCTCGCCGCAGCCCGCCGTCTCCGTCTCCGCCTCCTTCCCGGTGCTCGCGCCTGCTGCCACCACCGGCTCGCCGCTCCGCCCCATTGCACTCCGCGCGCTGCTCTGGGAGATCTCCACGTCATCATCGTCGCTCCAGCCGGCCTCCGCCGCCGCGGTGGCCTCGGCACAAGTGTGTCTGTGCTTAAGCATTAGTTGTTATTGTTAAGAAGTCAATTTAGTGAGTTTTGTTGTTCACATGTCTAGAATTTGCTGGACCAAGAAGAACTACAAACGTTGTTTATAGCATCCCAACACCAGATTGAACAATCGAAGGCAAAGGTAGGCCACCAACAACTCTGTTACAAAGTTGCATCATACAATGATACATTATTCCTCATTTTTCATCTGTTTTGCCACTGCAGGATACAAAACTTGATGTACTCAAAAAACAACTTGGTCATCTCATTCTAAAAAGGGACAGGTAATACTTTTTATTCCTGAATTGTTCATCTGAGCATTTTGTTTTTGGGTAAATAACTAAATCAAGCTAACATAATGAATTTTGTTTATTTCCAGCTTGCTTGATGACATGGACGAAAGGACAGCTGCTCGTTGAACAGCTCGAGCAGTGCGAGCAAATGTTGGAAGCGCAGATTGAAATATTTCAGGTCTGCATTGGAGAACTTACTTCCCAACATCATTCCACTATTGACCTGCAAATCATATGAGAACGTTTCCTCATATGCTATTGGAAACTTCGAGATTGAAAATTGCTCTATTCAGCCTTCCTAGACTAACAAATGCTAAACTGTATTTGTGTGTTCTTGTAGCCGGAGAAAGATAACCTTCAACAGAAGATCATACAAATAAACACTTCTGAGTTTAAGTATTGTTAAAATAATAATTAATTGTTTGAAGTAGTAGTAAGAACGTTGTTGTTAGTGATTTGAATGCTTAGCAGGCACGAAAAATTGGCGCGCCAGCGGCGCGCCCCAAACTCTAGTCAACCATGAAGTGGAAGCAAAATCTTGGTTGCACCGATATAATATAGTACTGGCGTCTAAACAAACATCGGGACGCTAATCGCGGCCGATTACAATCTGTTTGACCAGTTCATCTCAAAGAATAATGCAAACCAAAACCGAATAATGGCATGCTCAAAACAAACTTCTCTCTCAAGCGGCTACCCACTGATCGATCAGCTCCAGCAACCAAATGTGCTCGGTCTGTTCGTTCAACAACCACGCCGTGTGTCCTCGTGCAACTAACGGAGCTCCCCCTCTGCTCGGGTACCTGGTTTTGTCGGTCGGTTCACATATTCACCGTTCACCCGGCAGATTAAACAAACGCAGGCTACAGCAACGGTACGGTGCACACGGTGGCTGACAATAAACAATGACGACAGGTTCACGCGGCGGGGCAGGAGATCACACGGCAACAGATCGAACTTTTTCGCTCAGTCCACGCCGCAGCCTGACGGGAAGAGGGGTTAAAAATGGTTGCGATCCTGGGGGCGATTACGATCTCCGTGAGCTGTGACAGGCTAAAAGGCCGCCGTCTCCCAGCTGGGTAGGCGCTCGGCCTTGTCCTGAGTCCTGACCCTAGGGCCCAGGGAATTTTCCTCGCCCACTACTTTACGAGCACGGAGCACCTGATCGACAGAACCCGCACGGTTGGACGGGACGAGGGGGGCCGATCTGCCAGATGCCGATGCACCGCCGCTTTTTGGTTCTGGATCAGGGGATGGGGATCGCGATCGGGTCGGGTCCCGTGCCGTAACGACGTGCCGCCTGCTGCCGTCCGGCGCCGCCGTGTCAGCAAGTTTGCACCGGTGACACCGCCAAAATGAGCGGACTGAGCGAAAAGGTTCGATCTGTTGCCGGGAGCCGCAGGCTGTGGCCGGCGGGAAGCCGGGAGGAGCACTGGAGTAGGAGCGTTGCGCTGGCTGGCTAGAGTGCGAGTGAAGCAAAGCAAAAGAAGCGCGGTAGAGCAAAGGCAGAGCTGTTTGTTGTGGAAGGGAAAAGTTTTCTGACGCTGAGAACACTTGTGGTCTTGTTGTGGAACAGAGCCACAGGCCCACAGAGGGAAGACAGGAGAGCCACGGCCCACGGCCGGCCTTTGGGGTGTGATTTGGCTGATGACTAATATATGGCCCGCTAATAAAACCCCTAAAATGGGCTTTAGTTGGGCCAGATGTTCACGGGAAGTCGATGCTTCCCCAGAAACAACAAATGGGCTAAGGTACTACCGGTCTCAGTTTTTGTGTTTTTTCGGTCCCTTTGTTGATGTGGAATAATATAGGTTTAGTCTCACTATCACACCTTCACTTAAAAAGAATCAATTGCCACTCAAGAGCAAAAACACTTCTCTGGCGTCAAAAAAAAGGGGAGGAACACTTGATCGGCCGCCCCAACTCTATTCAAATGTTCGAACATCCAGATCTATAGTTAATTAATCTTCTTAAAGACGAAAGGTTCCTTGTTTAAACCCTATTGAATTACTGATCCATACAAAGACTGCTTTCGCGCCTTTCATGGCCCTTGCCTTGAGACGCAGGAGTTCAGCATGTGGTAGGTCCCGTCCATCGCCCCCTCCTGAATCCGGACTGCAGCGGTGCAACCACTAGACCACCGAAGAGCCAAGCACATCTAGAAAAGTATCTGCCTGATCATATGTCACCGGACAATTTATGGGCCATATTTGCCTGAAAAGATTGAATCTGATATTTTCTGGTTTTGGATTTGATCCATAATCTTTTTTATTGATGGATGGATGCAGACCGTGTGCCTCCCTGGGACCCACTAGGTAGCGCACAAAATCAAGAATCTATCGTCCCTGTTGTGCTTCTCAAAATGAGGTGAGATGGCGACTGCTGAACTGATAGCTGATATAGTATAAATTCAAACGGATCGGCGGTTGTCCCACTTGTTATCTACGATCGCCCTATCCTGTGCAGTTGTGTATGTGTGTTGC
This sequence comes from Alloteropsis angusta, assembly GCA_037127165.1. NCBI lineage: Eukaryota > Viridiplantae > Streptophyta > Magnoliopsida > Poales > Poaceae > Alloteropsis > Alloteropsis angusta. Next base: position 4,575 of record JAZFNS010030199.1, on the reverse strand, counting down.
AAAGGATTACCCCGTGCGAGCGACAGATGCTTGTACAAAGAAACCAGAGTGCCAACAAAGGCACCGATCTTTATACTATAACAACTGCTGAGCACAGCAGACTCGGTTATTTTACGAACTGCACACATCATACACGCGAACTCTGACAAAAGGTCCAATTCAGTACATGGAGACGCAAACGAAATCGGACTTGGTTCGGTGAAGTTCTATACGATTGTGTCGCTCTTGGGGCGACTCGGACCATGGATCCGGAACCTTTACCCTCGAAGAAAAAGCAAGCAATTCTAGCCACTGGAAGCATTCCCACAAACTGGGCAACACGTCTGCATTCACCACGCGAGAAAGAGTACGCAGAGACATCGACAGATTGCTCATTTTCCCACCACGTCCACAATCACCAAAGAAGAAGATCATACAAGAAGACAGAGCAGCGGTCGCTCTCCTCTCTCTCCCAAACCTCGACTGCATTATTGTTGTGGCCATCAGCCCATCACCCTTATCTGCAGTGTAGATTAAGTTAACTTAGATCACATCGACAGGCCAAAGTCATGCATACACATCCACGATCCAAAACGGGGGACGTCACACACACTGAGACACACCACACGATTGCGTCGTGCGAGGCTATGCTACTATTCTTCTGGAAGCTTAGCGCGCGGCCACAAGCGAGCCCAGTGGCTGCGAGGATCTTTGCGTTCCCCGTCCAAATTGGAAGGTTCCGCGGCCGGACGGAGACAGCGAGCCGAGGGGCCGCTGCAGCCGCACGCGTGGCGTGGGAGATCTTTTCGATGTCATCACCAGCACTGGTCGGTCTCCCATGTGCGGCGGGAGCGGCGCGCCGGGAAGGAGGGCGAGCGGCCGAGCGTCGTCAGGGGTTGAGGGCGGCGGCGCCCGGCCGCGGCGGAGAGGAGGAGGCGGCGGTCGTAGTCGGCGCGCTTGTCGGGGTCGGAGAGCGTGGAGTAGGCGGCGTGGACGCGGATGAAGTCCTCGGAGGAGGTGGAGGACGGGTGCGGGGCGGCGTCCGGGTGGACGGCGAGCGCCAGGCGGCGGTACGCGGCCTTGATCTCCCGCGCGCTGGCGCCCGGGCGGAGGCCGAGGACGTCGTAGAAGGAGCTGGACGCCGCGTGGTCCGGCGCGGCGACGGCGGCGGAGGCGGAGGCGGAGGCGGAGAAGGAGGCCGAGAGGGGCGGCTGCGCGTGGAGGCGCGGGGAGGACGGCGGCGACGCGGCCGGGGAGCCGCCGGGCCGGAAGGCGAGGAAGCCGGGGGACAGCGCGGGGCGCGGGGAGATCATGCTGGCGCTGCTGGTGGAGTGGTGGCGGGACGGGGAGGACCGGAGGAGCCGAGGAGGATCGGGATTGGCCGAGCCCTCGTGAGTTGTGAGTTGTGAGACGCCGGACCCGGACGCGAGCGGAGGAGATTTCTGGTGGCGGGTTGGCTCGCTGCAGGCTGCACCAGCCCTTTTATTTGTCTCGCGTCGCTTTCTTTGTTTGCGCCGTGGGCTCTGGCCTCTGGGCTATGGGCTGGGCGGCGCTGGTCAACGTTATCTGTGGGCTGCTCCTATTGGCTGCTGCGGCAGTTGACTTTTATTGGCAAACGAGATCGAGGGACGGGGAATCTCAACCCAGTGTAGCTCACGTCCTCACGACCTCACCTCCACGTATGATGGATGGATGGATGGATGGCTGGGATCGTGAAACTGAAACCGCCGCTACTGGCATGGCGTCCCTGTGGCGCCCACTCTTCCTCCCGAGTCCCGAGGGACCATCATCAACCGTGCGATCGGCACTTCGGCAGTCTACTCTAGATCGTCGTCACGCTGATGGTTGATTAACTGTACGATACAAATAACGGCCAACTTGCCGTTCGAAGGTTCGAAGGGCTGCGATGCATCCCTTGGCAGAGTAATTATTACTCCATCCGTTCCAGATGGTAAGTCATTTTAAGATTTTTGGAAAGTTAAACCATCTCAAATTTGACTCAGTTTTTACACTAAAATACAAACATTTGTCATCTAAATAAATATCTTTAGATTCATGATAACATATATTTTTATAATAAATTTGTTTGCTACAACAAATGTTCATAGTTCTCTTAATAATTTTGGTCAAACTTAAAATAGTTTGACTCTCAAGACTCTTGGAATAACTTATAATTTGGAACGGAGAGAGTACTACACACATCACCCTCGGTCGCTGTTAGTCCCTCTCCGTTCAGGATATAACCCGTTCAAAAATTGTCTTACCGGCTGTTTGTTTCCTACCTAAATTATACTCCGTATAATCTAGCTTATACACCAGAGACGTTATAGTAAAAGGCCATTATGTATCACCAAAATAATCTCAAATAAGTTACATATGAGTAAATTATTTCAGTTTATTTGGTGATCCATGATGATTTTGTACCATCATACCCTTACCCTATAAGTTAGATTATATAATCTTAAGTGGAAACAAACATACTCTTAATATAACAGTGTCTGAGTTTCCACTCCACCTTTATCTACAAACTGGCCCAAATGTCCTCCTTCTTGTTTTTATCTCCCCATCAGTACGAATGGATGTTTCTCTCTCTTTTCCGGTCATGCAAAATGTATTAGCAAATATTTTTTGGCGTGCAAACAAAATAGTCAGGCATTGCTGCCTGCATGTTTGGTTTCTAACTAGTTTTGCCACACATTATTGACTATAAAGTGACTAACTTTAGTTTTGCCATACTTTTGTGGCTAGAAAAAAAAATGAGAAACTAAGCTTAGGTAAAGTTTGACAAAAAAAAAACTTTATGACAGATGGGACAGGATTCTAACAAGTTAAGCAGATCAAACTGTAGCAATAACCAAACATTAACTGATAAAATTGTGGCTGCCTAAAGTTAGACAAGGCAACCTTGGTTGCAAACCAAACTTGCCCTTAAATGCACGGGACTAGGCAAAATTATAGCGAGGACAGATTGGACTTTGTATCCCTCTTGTTAATTTGTGTGAAAATTCCTTACCATTGCAATAGTATGGAACAGAGTGAGTATCACATTTAGGATAGGAATCATTTGGTGTTACTAGGTCATTCTCGGTTGAAGTTTATGGTATTAAATAGACTAATATGTCATTTTTTATATAACAGAAGAAAGATGTAAAATGGTTTTCTTGGGATGAAACCATGCATACACTCTTTTCAAGATACTTATGTCTTTCATTTAGCATAAAGAGACAGCTAAAATAAAATTATGCATTACGTGAAACTATTTCATCATAGTTTCAAACTTGTTTAGATGATGTGTTATTCTAGTTATCTGTGCAATAAAATCTTGTACTGGGTATGGTCTTAGAACTCTCTATAGGCAGAAAAACCATGACGCTTTTTACACGGGCTATTACAAAACATAACATGTCGATCACGGAATAGAGCCTATCTGCCAAGCCGTTGCGATGAGCTACTAAGGCCAGTCTCACGGTATAGTCCCATTGCACTGTTATCAACACCCCTTTGTTTTGTTCTAAATCAAACTATCCTAAGTTTGGCCAAAATTAGAGAAGGTAAAAATAATACTTACGACATCACTCAAGTAAATTAGATCAAACACGAATATTTTTTTATAATTTATTTATTTGTTTTGTTAGATGTTAGTTGGTCAAACTTTAAACAGTTTGAATTGAGACAAAGTGAAGTATTTACATATATTTTTTACGAAAGATAAAAGGTATATTATATTTCATGACAAGGTGAGCAGTAAATATGCTATTTGATTTTCACGGATATTTTCTACAAGGTCCATGATCTGTCCCGGCCCACTAGGCCAGTCTCCCAGCCCAAGCCAAACCCTATCGAGTCAATCTCACCGGAGAGGAGCCGCCGCCCGCCGGCTGCTGTTGCGGTTGCGGCCGAGGATCAACCGAGATAAAAACCGCGGTACCCAAGGTCCCAAGCCGTCCATATCCGTCACCCCTCGCAAGCGCCGCTGTGCTCGAAACCATCGTCCGCCGGAGTTAGAAATGCTACCAGTGCGGCCACCCCACACCACCACCACCTCGCGGCCCTTGACCTGGCCGAGACGGGGCTGCCTCGGCGCAGCCGCCGCGTCGGGCTGTGTCAGCGCGGCGGCACCGGCGTCCGCTCCGAAGGCAGGCGCGGCGGCACCGGCGTCCGCTCCGAAGGCAGTTGCCCTGCCGGGGATCGTCTCCTTCCCTATTCTGGTACGCATTTCGCTTTTCGTCTCCGAGATGTAGCTAGCCTGTTCGATGAAATGCCGCGCCGGAACTCATTGCCTCTTCATTTCGCATAATGATTCTCGCCTAGGTCCTACGTGTTCGATACAATGCCACAGCGGGGTTGGCTGTTGTCTTACACCGCGCCTGTAGGTTCCTTTTGAGGGAGCCAGAGGGTTGAAACCATTTAGATTTGGATACATGTGCATCTTTCGCGCTCAATAAAACTAAATAATGTCAACCATACATTGGCCTGTTTGTTGACAAATTATAATCTGAAATAAGCATACCTTGAGTGCTTATGGGATTAATCTGAAATAATCTGGGAGAATAGTCTGTGGTGTTTGTTGTCCATATGCGATTTTTCTTCTGATTA
>JAZFNS010001956.1:0-17858 GCA_037127165.1 Alloteropsis angusta | reverse complement strand
TCGTCGCGGCGGATTCTGCTTCAAGACACTGCGGCCTGTGCTAGCTTAAAGGAGAGGGAGATTGCACGCGTGCGTTGACAGGGTTATGTAGATCGAGGACGAGGAGGGAGGTGATGTGGATGGCGTCCGTTGCGTTGCTTTCCTGCACACTGTTCGTGCTGCTGACGCCGGCTCCCGGGCGTAGAAACCTAGTCTCGTAGTCACTCTCTTTAGAGACATTCCCGTGCAATTCGACAGGGACAAGACGTAGATAATTGCATTGATCCCCTTCCGTTTTCTCTCCGGTTGGTGGGGAAATGAACAACCCCAACAAAAGGGCTTGCAACATTTCCTTGTTCCTCTTCTTTCAAAAAAAATATTTCCTTGTTTCTTAGAACCAAATCGCCCGTCCGACTAGAAAATCCGGAATTTCATTGTTTCAGACCGAGTCTGTCGACGATTCTTTCTTTTCAAGTGGCACTATGTGATTATGGCACGTACATGATTGTTCGTGTTTCCTGGTCAAATCTGAGCTTTTGTGAACGAGTATGACTCGTCCTTGTGCTTGTATAGGATACTAATACTGAGATGGAGACACATTTCAGGACTATTTTACTGTCCAAATCTGTACGTGTTTCTGAATCATGTTCAGACAAACCTGGGCATGCAGAGAACATAACAGTGTCTCTCTGTTCATCACGAATTTTGTTGGACCAACAAAACACATCAAATTAACAGTTCATATATTATGCGCGCTGGTATTATCTCTTTTTTTTCCGGGCAGATCAGAGACGCCAAACACAACGTGCTAAACGAGTGCTAGGTCAACAGTATAAAAACTGCTGATTTCTTTGCCTGGACCTGCTGGTACTACAATAATGCTTCCGCGGATTAGGTTACAAGGAACAGGATGTGATTATGCCCCTGATTTTTTAATAAAAAAGGCGCATAATTTGAGCCAGCAAATGAGATGCTTTCTATTCAGTCGCGGCAATCTGTGCTATTCCTTCTCCAAATCAATGGCCGATCGAAATGGCCCCACCAGTACGATTGTACGAGGCATGAAAAAAAGGTTAACTCCATGGACGAACATAGACGACGATGACAGTAAAGAGATTGGGACCGTCTATTGATTAAACTGTACACGACCCATTGACACAACGGTTAAATACAGTCTGTAATTCTGTCTGGGTATAGGTGACAAAACATCATGTCGGAGAGGATACAACCAAAGAACTTGAGCTGAGATGACACTCTCGTGGATTCACATCAGGTTCCTGCTTGTGATGTCTGGGTATAGGTGTTTATGCATCTTGTCCCTGAAAATTTACGCAGAAATGGTGTCAGTCAGAAAGCACAGAGAATCGATCATCAGTGTCCGCGCAGTGTGCGCGATGTGCATGCTTTCTTGTTTGATTTGGTTCGAATGTTCGATCGGTGCAGTCATGGACATACCCTGGACTTCTTGCAGTAGAGGATGGCGTCGCGGACGGCAGTGTCGGCATTGCCGTGGCACCACTCGATGCTGGACGTGGACGCGCGCGCGGGGCTCGCCGGCGCGACCCTGGGCCTCGGCGGCGCCGAGAACCGCCGCAGCGCCCTCACCTTCCGGTACAGCGGCATGAGGAACCGGAGGTAGTGCACGAGTATCTTCCACGACGACGCCCGGCCGCGCGGCGGTGGCGGTGGCGGCCTGGCGGCGGCGTTCTTGCTGCCGGAGACGCCGCTCCTCCCGCTGGAGCACGAGCTCAGCGAGGCCGGCGTGCTGTGGGCCGACTGGTACAGCGGCGACGAGGGCGACGACGACCGCGTCGCGGCGGGCAGGTCGGCGACGACGCGGTACCCTTCGTGGGGGGCACCAGAGCGGCGGACGGGCTCGCTGGGGAGGAGGCGGCCGTTGCGGATGATCTTGCTGGCGCTGACTAGCACCGGGGAAGGAGGGTCACTGCTCCCGCCGCCCACGCCGGGCAAGCCGAACTCGAACTCGCTCTCCGGCGCAGGCGCCGTGGTCCACCGCATGGAGAAGAGCTCGGCGGGGTCCATGTCGATGAAGGACCTGGAGCTCCCGAAGGAATGGGCGCCGAGGTCGGCGGCGTCGACGAGGCCCAGGCGCTCGAACGACGGCGCCTGCGTGCCCGTGCCGCGCTTGAGCCACCCGCAGGAGAAGCTGTCGCCGAGGTGCTGCAGCGAGGCGACCTCCATGAGCTGCTGTCTCCAAGCGGCGCCGCGCCTGCGAGTCGTCGGAGCACGCGGGGGTGATGTAGGTGGTGAGCAGTGGGCACGGTGAGGAGGGGCAGGCACGCACAGATATAGGCAGAGGCGCCTCCAGGCCTGTGGTGTCTGGTGCAGTGTCCATGTTGCCCCCCGTGGCGCCTTTCTCTGCGATTTTATTTTTTATCTGCCTCTTTTTTTTTTTTGCTTATTATTACGCTTATTGGCGTGTCGCTGTCATAGCAACATGGATTCGAAGTCTTGTCCCGTGAGAAACGTATCGGGTTTTGATGTTCAGGTCGCTGTACACGGATGAAATTTTCAACAGATACAAGCATACAGAGTATGTACTACAAGGTGTATTTATATTCATGGGTTATTCTATTAAGGTCTTGTTTAGTTTCAAAAAAACATAAAATTTTCATCTAGAGAAATTCTTTTTTGCACACGGCCCAATGTATAAAATTTTCTTTCTGTATACTGCACACGGTCCAATGTATAAAATTTTCTTTCTGTACACGTGGCCCAATGCATAAAATTATCGATATTTCTCTCATCTGAACACCCCCAGTCTGACATGCAGGTAAATGAAAAAAAAACAGAAAAAAGGAAAATAAAATCAGAAGGCTCTCAGATATCTCCAATAGTGATAGCAAATCCTGCAAGGAAGCATCAAACGTACAAGGCCAACGTTGGCGAGTCATTTCGTAGCAGATTTTAGATTAGGCAAAACGACAAGCATCCAACCCTAAATTAAGTGCCCGGGCTTGTCAAGAACAAACTTATGTTGCCAAGAGAAGATTGAGCATAGAAAAGTTCATGAGGCCCAGGGTTTAGTCGGGTGGTTGAGATAATCCTGACAAAAACGCGCGACAACGTTGCCGCGGCACGACGACGTCATGTCCCAAGTCCCGACCGACCCCAGCTGCGATCAACGCCGCCACACGGTATCCATCCATCCAAAGATCACGGCAGGCCGGCCGGCCAATCCATTCCATTCCAAGCAACAGTGATCTTGGATTCGGCTCCGGCCGGGAAGAGCAGCTGCCTCCTGCTACGGGTGAACACTGAACAGGGAGGCGTGGTGGTCCTCTTCCTCTCCTCACGTTGCAGATCTGCGCAAGTTGCTGGCAAAAATCTGGGCATCTATGCATGATCTCTGCATGAACTATGCTGTCATCATGTCACGTTGTCCAATCTCGGGTTGGGGCCAAGCAATGCGGCATCCGGCATCAAGTTGCGGTGCTCGAATCTTGGAGCAGGGGACGTGTGTCACGCGATGAGAAGCAGAACTGCAGAAACGGACTTGGATTATTATTATGATGATCATGATGCATTCAAAATAAAAAGGATTATGATGATGGTTCATGGCCACGGGTTAACAATAGAATACGGTTCAAGGATCAAGAGCACGCATGGCCCGGCCGAAAAAAGGTTGGAGACCCTTGAACAATGGAGACTGTCTGTGTAGTGTACCCATCTCACGGTAACGACACGCGGACATACCAGCTCTCTGTTTGAGGCTCAGGTTCCACTCGTGCGGTCCTTCTGTCTGGACTTGGGTTGTGCAGCCAGCGACAGGTTCAGTATCGATGCTAGTTCTTGGACTGCATTAGTATTGACCTTGACCATGGTTAAGTGCTGTAGTTTAGTTTAGAACTTTAGATGCATGTGCGACTGGAATAGTAAAAGTAGGAGAACATGAATACTGGAAAAATGCAGTAAGATAGAACAACAATGTTCATCAAGGCAGTCATAACCATTCGGGAAGATAGACAAAAAAAAAACTAAAAATAGATCTGATGTATATGAAGATGTGTATTACGGCATTACGCCCTGAAGCCGTAGACGAACATAACTTGATGCTTCTTGTTTGACAATAAAAATTTAGCCTGTTGCTATTATACATGATTCAGATTCTAGACAGCACCATCAGTGATCATGTGCACAAGGTTAAGCAGTAATTTAGTTGCAAATGGAAGGGGTGTAGATGCAGCTGGGAGTGAGGGTAGGAGAGCTGCTGCCATCCAATTATGAGGAAACGACATTACAGTACATGATGTTAGGATACAAAGAGTATACGCTATAATGTCCAGAAAGACATCAGCAGATGGGAGGACAAAGACAAAAATAAAGCAGATGACCAATTCAAAATGTTAAAAGGACATAAAAGTATACTACACGATGTAGTTCAGTCATGTACGTTACCTCTTGAGCTATTGACGTACATGCCTGACTTTTCATTCTGTGGAGAGCAAATCGACATGCCGATTTTATTCTGCCCGGTGCAGGAATTGGCAGCTCAGCTGTTAAAAGCAAGGATAACAATTCTATGGGCTACAGCCACTCCAAAAGGAACCTTAGCTGTGCGTGCAGGTGAAAAAAGAACCGTTCAGAACCTTTTCGGTGCCACATTCTCTCTTTTTACAAATGGTCGGGCATAGTGATCACAAATAGAAAAAAGGTTTAATAAAAGGTGTATTCTAATTCTATTTTTCATAACAAAGAGATTTCCGCTGGAATTTTCTGGAGCACTTTCTGTTGCAAAAAGCATCCAAGAAGGAAAAAAGTTTACCATGATTCAACAATGATAGCCATTTTGTGCTCCAACATAATAGAGCCTTTTGTACAAGAACATGAACATCCGAAAAACTGAGGCTCACAACATAGTCATTAAATAGAAAAGTTAGTCTGGAAAAAGAGAGGAACAGCTGTGCAAGTATTGTGGGGGCACAAGTGGTAAAAAAAAGGGGGGCAAGGTGGCCAAGTAATGTGCCCACTGCCCTACACTGGATTTTACCACAGATCTTGTTCCAACCACTTGATATCAACATTAGTAGATAGCAGTTGCACATAAGTAAGAGCCGACCATACCTTTGGACATGGTGCATTGTGATAATCCTTTTGTGGAACACTGGGGGTACAGGTTGCCCCCACAAGGTTATAGCTTTCTAGGAGTTGTGATATGCCCGTCTCTTTACTCAAAGCACTTTGCATCATAACATCAACACGTATATATAGCCCCAAGAATGCACATACATTGAACTGATGCCGGTATCCCTTTTCATATAAAGGCTAAATCATTAGACATATCATCTCCAATTAAGAAACTAATTATTACTTAGAATGGTTCTCGAGTTGTAAAGTAGGTATTTCATTATTTTGACAAATAGTTGCAAAGTCAAAACACAAAAGTGTGCTAGGAAGATCATGAGAGTGGAATAGCCGATAGGAAACAAAATGCAAGCTAACTTTATACCATGTCTCTGTATAAACCAAACAGGCAAAGTTAAAAACAGAATACAAACCAATATTGCATATAGCTGGTTACCAGAAGGTAACTGAAAGGTCTTGACCATTTTATGGATTTCTAGTTAAATAATTAGGTGTTTGAAAATGGTATGGCATGGTTCCTGCTCTGTTTCCAGCCCTTCTCAAAATACAAAGGCTCGAAGTTGACATTAGTAATCAGCGTGCTTTGTTAACTAGTGGTAGTTAACTAGTTCAACTACACACTCCTATGGATCACGCAAGTGTAGCATGCTACAAGTGTTCCTTTCAAATAAGGAACATCGATAATATGCCGGCTGACCTAGTAGCTTGTAAAATCCAGTGGATAGCAATTAGACTACTAAGACTTGCATGCCCATGCATAACTGTAATCCTATATGATTAGTACAACCAACTAACATTCAATATCATCTTGCACAATGAATCGGAATAAAATAATTCTTCCAAAAGCCTTTTCCTTTCTAAAAAGGTGTGCTCCGAATTCAAATTAGAATACAGAGTGAGGATTTCATGTTCATGCAAGAAGCTAATATTCCAGTTAGGTTTAACCTTGGTGTGTAGAACCCTCCAAATAAACATGTTACATGAGCTCAGCTATGACACAGACAGTATATTCTCAACAATGTTCTGTGGCATATTCCATAAAAATCCCTTCCCTAAGCAGGTTATGTTCTTTACAACATTAAAACTGCAACATGTACACAACTATCATATGATACTGACAAATCGATCATCACTAAAGGGGCTGAGTATGATGGGCCAGTCATGTTTGCTTGGGCTGATCCGATTTGTATCTGGGCTTGCTTCTAATATGGATGAGGTATGAGGAATTAGGGCTGAGGACGACAAGCAAAAACAGTAACATATAGCGCACAGATATATTTCAAAAATGTAATTACCTACAAATGGAGGAAAGAACAGCAAAAAATCAGCAAGAGAATGCCCCAACCAATCAGATCTATGATTTTTCGGATTTAACAAAAAATATTAACTGCGTGAACAAGACAATAATACAAACACATAATCAAGAGAATCAGTAAAGAAGATGAAACTGCATGATAAAGCACTCTATGGCTATTGGTTAATGAGTAATTTGATTTGCTGGAGTTCTAAAAGCAAAAATCATACATGCACCAATGCATGTTGTGTCGCTGTCTAGTTTAACAAAAATGCTATAAGAGCCAAAGGAAAAAAAAAGTGAACAGCACAGAACCACAGACAGATTCAATAAGCAAATGTGCCAATGGTAACAGGAACTGAAAGCTCTACCGATATATTTTTATCACATCAATGGACAAGTATTCCTCAAATAGTAAATTAAATATCCATGGACGCTGAAAAGATTAAGGCTCTTATTGATTAGCCAGAAAACTACAGATGAACTACATCTTTAGGGACATATTGGAAAGCATTCCAGAACTTGATAGAAAAGATCTTGTAATGTAAACTCTAAATTGAGATGGAATAGAAAGGTAGAATCACTGNGATAGAATAAAATTTCCTCAGCTACCAAATGACCCGTTTAAAACATAAATACAGTGAAAACAGGTTATTGAAAGACAGCCTAGGATGATGAGATTCTTGCAAAAACAGCTTCCTTTTAGTTCTTAAAAATAAAAATGTAGATATAATTGGATTTGTACCATTGAAAGATCGCAAAGTTAGATATATACCATCCTGATTCCTGACCCACATGCCATTGACTCATGTGAACCCCACATGTATTGATGTAAGTGAGATAGCGATGGTATATATCTAACTTTGCAATCTTTTAATGGTACAGNATCCAATTTTCCCGAAAATGTATGTGTGAAATGTAAGGACATCAAATCATACAGGGAAAACAGATATGGAATAGGAAAGGAATGCTTGAAAAAGATAAGATCAAGTTCCTCAGGATGGAGAGGTACAGTAGCTTGATTGGGAGGAACTGCCTGACAATTACAGAAGTTCTAGATCAACAAAGTAGAGGTAACTTATAATCATGGAACTACTTTACTCTTATTTGTTTCTTATCTGATATAGTACCAGAGCAACTTTATGGTAAGCAAAAAGAAAAAAGAACAAGGATAAGGCTGTCAAAAAATTTTCATCCCTAGACCCCACAATGTGCCGCTTTACAATCGTATCAAGAATCTTCCATATTGTTATGTCACGTTGTATTAATGATCTTCAGAAAATAAGTGAATCTTCAAAACTAGTTGCAAATCAAGAGAATAACATACCAAATTGGCACCTACAACCAAGCGCTAAGTTTGTTTAAAAAGAACAAGGAGTCAAGGACTAAGTCTTATTTTAGGAGGTTCTCGAGCCTCAGCATCCTACAGAGTACAGACTACAGTACATATGATAAAGCTGGCATGACCAAACCGACCAAGCAGCTAGATATACAACTCGTCAGATGAATTTTGCACAAGAAGACTGTGCAAGTGCGTCCAGAATTCAGTGTTTGTTAAAGTTGCTCGTGATTCATGGAGTACCAAACTAGTCAAAAGAGAATGTCCTTTAGGGGTTCAAAGTAAAGTGGAACATAAGCCATATGAAGCAGAAAACAGCAACAGCTGAATCATGCTATAATGGTATGATGGCTTAGGCTTTTGTAGTTATTTGACTTATTTCTATTGCTATATGTCCCCACTGAAAGCCTGGAACTAATTACATTCATGAGTAATTCTCCTAGGAGCGCAATTATAGTATTAGTCTATTAGACTACACCACCATGAATCCACAACAGCAAATTTGATGCCAGATATCACAAGCATTCATTCAAGCATATTATCTGAAAATGAACCAAATAAGTGAAGCAGCAGCAATACAGACACATCTGGGGTCAAATACTTTTACAATATAGTGAGCATGCTCTCCATTAGCAGAGTACAGACAACCAAAAGTTCAAGCACGAAAGGAGTAAGAGGGTAAAACTACAACTACAATACTTACAGTTACAGCTGAATAGAAGTATTAAGAGATTAGATACATACAACAGCCGTAGTTTGCCTCTCCTCAAAGATGCTAAGCTCATATAATTCAATAGTCTGTCTTAGTGGGCACAAGCTGATACGCTTTATCCAATTTCCCTTCACCGGATCCCATTGACTTCCAAGACCAAGCAGTACCATTATTCCTCAGCTCGGTCCTCAATCTCAGCACCAGCATGACCAAAACGACAAACAACCCAGCAAAGATGAAACCACAAAGCAGGGAGCGGGCGAATTCTCCAATCCCCTTACTGACCACGTCCTCCATGTCTAGCGCAATTGGGAAGTTCCCATCCATACCGCCACTCGTCTTGTTCATCCTCATTATCTCCAGCGCATTAAGGATACCGCTTACTTCATCAGATCGACTCTGCTTCAAGCCACCAATGGCCAATTTCAGTATCCCCTCATCCTCCACATCGACAATAAAGTCAATGTAATAAGGATAGGCCAAGAATCCGGTGGCGCTGGAGATATCAAATTCCTTGACCGCAAGATTACCATTGACGTAGATATTGAAGTAGAGCTGATTGAGTGCCTTGCTAACAATGTCACAGAAGTGCATACGCACGAGGTACCGGCTGCCAGCAGGCACGGGGAAACCCCAAGTCACATTGGCCCCTGGTCTCACTGATCTCGCAGAGTTGTAGACGTTGTCCGGAGCCACCTCCCTGGTCATCTGCCTGCTACCCTTGGGATAAGCAATCCGGCCACTGAACGACCATACCATGTAGTTCCTCGGGTCCGTGTCGACGAGGAAGGCCCCATCGTTAACCCATGTCCGCCACAGCGTGTCATTAAATGGCGTGACCTTACGACCGGCGACGGTGATCCTGTAGAGAGTCTCAAAGACCTGTGACGAAAGCCCGTCGATCTGAGTAGCGCCCGCGGGCGTCACGAGGGTGCCGATGTCGCCGACGAGCTCCTCGGGGGCAGAGACGAGCTCGATGGCGTTGATGAAGGCGGTGGACCCGGAATCGGGGACGAAGGTGAGGACGAGGACGTCGGAGTCCACGGGGAGGGTGAACTCCTTCACGACGTTGGACGAGGCCGTGAAGTTGTGGAGGAGGAGCAAACCCGCGGCGCCCACGTGGAAGCGGGAGGACGCGAGGGCGGGGCCGAAGGGGTAGAAGTGAAGGCGGAGGACGTGGCGCCCGCGGCGGCGGACGGCGAGGTCGTAGGACGCGCGGCAGGAGAAGACCCGCGCGGAGGCGTGGAGCGGGGAAGGCGGCGGCGGCGGGGAGCCGGGTCCGGGCCCGCGCGCCGCGGCGGTGGAGAGGGTCGGGACGGGGGAGCGGAGGCGGGTGGAGGCGCAGCCGGAGTCCGGGACGAAGCGTCGGCCGTCCTCGGGGAGCACGGCGGGGGCCTCCGCGCCGCACGCGAGGAGGTGGTTGTCCGCGGGGGCGAACCGAGCGGCGGCGGCGAAGGCGGCGGAGCAGAGGACGGCGAGGAGGAGCACGGCCACACGGCGAGAGGCCGGTGGGGGAGCCATGGCGGTGGGTGGGGAAAAGGGGAGGGACGGGGTGGATTTGGGTGGCGATTTGTTGAGTTGTGGGAAGGGGAAGGGGGGAAATGGTGTGGAGGACAGCTGGAGATCGGCGGGCCGGAGTGGAGGAGGAATCAATTCAGCGCGTCGAGCTGGGAGAGACGACTGACTCTGGTCTCGGGTGGCGTGGCGGGGCCCTACGCGTCGTGGCCGTGCCGGTGGGAGGTGGTGGTGTTGGTCCGGTCTGGTCTTCAACGCGTCGGTCAGCACTCAGCAGTAGGCATGGATTGGGCCCAATGTTTTTTCTCGTGGGAAGTCCCGGTTTTTTATGGGCTGGATGGGAAGTACTATAGGCACAGGATTCGGCCCAAAGTTTTTTCAGCAATTCGACCCAGAAACTTCATTGCCATCTTTTCGTTTGTTTGCTTTCTTCCCGGTGTTTCAAAAAATACTCTTTTGCTTGAACGGTTAAACCTGCAGGTTCAACAACATAAGCTGAGATTAACTAGAGTTACTTGGGAATATTTTCACTCTAATGATCTGCTCGTTATATGTATGTGGGCATGTATAGCATGCTCAGCTTCTCAAGTGAACTTGAAACAGGCACCGGTTAACGTCCAAACTTTGTTCCATTCCCCAAGTCGTCGGATATTGACCATGGGCATGATAGCACTGCCAAGACTCTGAAGATAATGCCAGCACCATGGAACTTCTTAGACTAGCAGTAGAGAGTGCACGTCATTGTCATGCTAGTACCAAAGTTTCTTTCCCCCAACCCTGAACCGTGTTCCGATTTTTTTTTCCACATTTTCCCCTGGTCTACACGGCACCATTAATCCGGTTGAGAGATTGTTTATTGCTCTGGGCCAGTTGTTTGTGTTCCCCTTAAACAATCTTCCTATGACTAGAGCTGACGAATGTTATCTACAAGTACAGGCGTTGGAGAGTGGAGACCGTCGGTGAGCATCAGGCTGACGTCGAACACACGTTGACAAGCACTGAACGACATGTCCCCACGGAGAGGCCAACTTTTGCTGGCTCGTTCGTGTGCTTTGTTTGGCGATGCTGTCTGGCTTCGTCGTGTGACAACTTTCGCAAAGTTTTGTTCCCATGCATGTATATACTCCCTCCNGTCCCACAATATAAGCATTTTTCGATTTCTGCACCAACGTTTGACCATTCGTCTTATTCANAAAAAATTGTGAAAATATTATTTATTTTGTTATGATATATTTTATCATCGTATATATTTTTAATATATCATAATTGTTTTTATATTTTCTTAAATTTTTGGAATAAGACGAATGGTCAAATATTGGCACGGAAACCAGAAAATGATTATATTATGGGACGGAAGCAGTAGCTCATTCAATATTCGCTAGTCATTTTGTTTTGGCCTCATGCCTTACAACAAAAGGACATGGATTGCCCGTGACGCGGAGCGTAGGGACAGCAACAGGTTAATTGGCTCGCAAGATCTTGTTGCAGACCAGCGATTTCAGCAGGACATGAATTTCCTATGGTACAGCACAACAGTAGCAGCACCAAGCAACAGCTCGCTGGTCACCGCCCCTCGCCGCCGCTGAGCTGGGAGAACACCTTGCTGTTGGCGGCGCCGACGCCGGTGACGCTGACGGCCGTCTCGTCGGGGTCGCCCGTGGTGAGGAAGCTCGTGGTCGTGGACGACGGCACCCAGCGCGGCACCACGACGTCGTCGGGGAGCTGGGCGCCGACGGCGCCGCTGTCGTCGAACGCGTCCCGGCGCACGTGCGTCTCCTGCAGCTGCAGGCAGTACTCGAGGTTCCAGAGCACGTCGCCCATGGAGGGCCGCTCCTGGCCGTAGTCCGCCAGGCATCGCTCCGCCGTCTCGGCGAACTTGCGCAGCGAGTTCTCGTTCACCTGCCCGATGATCCTCGGGTCCGCCACCTTGTCCAGCTGCCCCCGCCGCTGCCACTTGAGGGCCCACTCGGCCAGGTTGATCTGGTCGCGCTCCAGCGCCTGGTCGATCACCGGCCGCGCGCACAGCACCTCGAAGAGCACCACCCCGAAGGAGTAGACGTCGGAGCGGTCCGTCAGCTGCTGCGTCTTGAAGTACTCCGGGTCCAGGTACCCGAAGCTGCCCTTCACCGCCGTGCTCACGTGCGTCTCCCCGAAGGACGGGCCGACGCGCGACAGCCCGAAGTCGGCCACCTTGGCGATGAACCCGTCGCCGAGGAGGATGTTGGTGGACTTGACGTCGCGGTGGATGATGTTCTCCGAGTAGCCCGTGTGCAGGTAGTGCAGCCCCCGCGCCGCGCCGATGCAGATCTCCAGCCGCTGCTTCCACGTCAGCGCCGCCGCCTCGCCGGAGTCGGCGGAGACGGAGTCGGGCCCGTACAGGTGGCTCCGCAGCGTGCCCTTCTCCATGTACTCGTACACCAGGATCATCTCCGCCTGCTCGTTGCAGTAGCCGATCAGGGACACCAGGTGCCGGTGCCGGATGCGGGACAGCACCACGATCTCCGTCTGGAACTCGGGGAGCCCCTGCTTGGACGCCCGCGTCGCGCGCTTCACCGCCACGCGGGTGCCGTCGCGGAGCACGCCCCGGTACACGTTGCCGAACCCGCCCACGCCCACCAGGTTGCGCTCGTCGAAGTTGTCCGTCGCCGCCTTCAGCTCCTCCAACGGGATGTGCAGCTGCGTGCCCACCCTCTGCATCGCGCCCGTCGTCGTGCCCTCGCCGGACCGGCTCGACGGCTCCATGGGCCACCCGGAGCTGTCCTGCGTGTACGGCGACCACGGCTGCGTGCCGCTGCTCTCCTTCTGCACCTCCGGCGCATGGCGCCTCCTCCTCCTCCGCCGCCGCCGCAGCAGCGCGATCAGCCAGAGCACGGCGCACGCGAGGGCAGAGGCGCCGAGCACGGCCGAGAGCGTGGTGATCAGGACCGTCCTCCTGCTCATGCCACGTTCGTGTCCGGCTCGATCCGAGGGCCGGAACTTCATGATCTCCAGCCCGTTCAGGAAGCCGCCCTCGCCGGCGCTGCTCTTGGACGACATGCCGATGCTAATGCTGAGGTTCCCGGCAGTCGGCGCCGTGGCCGCGTAGTCCATGTAGAAAGCCTGGTTCGCCTGCGTCTCGATATTTTTCGGCGACAGGTCCGGCGTACCAATATCCTGCCCGACGTAGACGTCGAACACGGTGCCGACGCCGTCGATGGAGCTCAGCAGCTCGTAGTCGCAGAAGTGGAGCCGGGCGAGGTAATGGGACCCCGCCTCCGCCGGGAAGCTCCACGTGAGGTTGAAACGCGGAGTTGCCATTGGTAACCCGGCAGCCGACACGTTCGCCGAGCGCTGCGTCTTGTAGACGACGTCCGGTGCCACCTCGCTGGTGTAACCGGCGTAGACGATCGGGGTGGTCGTCGAGTTGAGAGCCGAGAGCCCCGCGGCGCCGAAGAGGAAGGGGTCATCGGGGAGCCACGTCCGCCAGAGCGTGTCGTTCTCCTTGGTCACCTTGGGGCCGCCCACGTTGAGGCGGTACACCGTCTCCAGCGCCTGCTGCTGCCACGTGGCTACGTCGGCGGCGTCGCCAACCGGCGTCACCGTGCTGTTCCACAGCAGCTCCGCTGGAGCCGGGAACAGCTCGACGGCGTTGACGAACGCGGCCGTGCCGCTTTCCGGCGTGAACGTGACGCGGAAGTCGCCGGGGCCGCCTGCCGGGATGAAGAACTCCTTGACGACGGCGGCGCTCGGCGGCGAGAAGGAGGACAGCACGGTGTACGCGTCCCCAGCCGAGACCGAGACCGAGACCGCGAAGCGCGCGGACGAGATGCTCACGGCGCCGGATTGCGAGGCGGCGAAAGGGGAGAAGTGGAGGCGGAGGACGAGGAACGCGGCCTGCCCGCCGGTGTCGGGGACAGAGAGCTTGTAGGAGAAGGCCGAGCTGGACGCGCGCGCGGCGGCGTAGAGCGGAGAGGAGGCGCTGTTGGAGTCGTCGGCGATCGTCAGCGCCTGTGCACGCGATGTCGTCAGGTACTGGTCGTCCGGGGTAAAGTTGCGCGCGGGGTAGTCGCGCGGGAAGGAGACGACGGAGGAGGCGCCGCAGGCGAGGAAGAAGGAGAAGTCCGGGGAGAAGGCGGCGAGGGCGGCGGTGGGCGGGAGGAAGGTGGCGACGAGGAGGAGGAGGACGAGGACGGCCATTGAGGAGGGTGGTGGTAGTGGAGGCGTGCCGCGCGCGCGGGGTGGCGGGCGACGAAGGGGATAAGTGTAAGTGCGGCGAGGGCGACGACGACGACTGAGTTGGGTGGTGTGTGGAGTCGGGCACGGGGAAGGTGGTGGACTTGGATGGTGGGAGGACACGGACACGGTGATGGGAGACAGCGTGTGCTGGTCTGCTGGACTCGAGTGGAGTGGACGGCGAGCCGGAGACTGGCTGGTCGCTGGGTCATTCCAAATTCCTTTGTGCGTTCACTGGTCACCCATGCGTTCCATTCGGCTGAAAAGGCGCGGCTTATAGTAGTGTAGAGGTTTGTTCATTCTGAGACCGGAAAGAGAGAAGAGGGTGGCTTTCCAGGTTATGATAATTAGTTCATCTACCACTGTTCCTGCATGTGGTAATCTTTCATGAACTCTCGTTCGAAGACTTAAAAGGCAAAGTACAAGAGCATTCTCCATGATTGGAAGAGCATCTATTGCAATAGATTAAGAACCATACAGAAGTAAGCGTCGACTCATGTCACAACCTTTCACATACTCGCCCCAACCGCCCATAGCGATATTTTTCGTCACTTCTTCAAATACACATGTATAAATGGTTTACATGGTGACACTCATCACGAGTGCATATCTCAGCTTATTATTTCTATATTAACACATGGTAAATAGGTGATTTAGAATCATATTTTAGTTTAATTTTGGACTGTTTGATAGGATGCACACGAAGATAATTAGAGTAACATTTAGATTTTAGTTTATGTTATCTTTAATAACACAATATGTGGGTAATTTAGATACAAATTTTGAATGTCATTTTAAGTTACCCTTCATAATGATATGCATAAGTAAATTAGATAAAAATGATAGGGTTAATTTAAAAAAAATAATGCATAGCTCAATAATTTAGTATAGCTTTAGGGTTTATTTTAGAATATTCTATAATGGTAGTGGCGGGTTTAAAAAATGTAATAGATCAATGAGTATGAATATTAGAGTTTACATGATTGATGTTTCTGAATTTTTTTGAAAATTTCTAGAATTTATCTTTTTTTAGCGTGTCTCATGAAAACTAAAAAGGAATCTCCAATTAAAAAATTAAGACTACACTCCTAACAAACTATTACCTGAACTATCTCTCATTTGTTAAATATCGAAGATAATACCTATATAGATATATACTTATTATTTTCATCTGATTGTGATAGATTTTAGTTAGTAACTACTCCATAACGTTTTTGTAGTATTTAAATGTTCACTTTGCATCACATGTATGCATTTGAGTTTATTTAGTAACCCCTAAATTTGAATTATAATTTCAATATAGAAATCTATATTCTCATTATTTTCCTTATATCTTTATAAATTACAACGCACATCACGCATGCTTACCTTAATTTGTATATCATATACAAACAGTGTATGAAAAGCATGTTTTAGAATCTTATATTGGTGTAGATTTTTAATCAAGGTGATCTGGATTCAAATGTATGATTACTTCATGTTATTTTTAATAATGACATATGTGGGTAACATAGATGTAAAGCTAAGTGTTATTTTAAGTTATTTTTAAGTATTTGTTGTGGGTAATTTAGTTACAAAATTAGGAGAATATTTAAAACATTGTTTATAATGGAATAAGTGGGTTTGATGAACATTAAGGGGTTACTATGGTTTAATTTACATAGTGGCAGACCTGGATATTCTAGATATAGATTTAGGGGGTTAATTTAAGCGATTTTCATAAGAGCATAGATGGATGATTTTTTTAAAAAGTATTCCAATTGATCGCCAGATGTTTTGCTTTTTGTGAAAGATTTCTCTCTTTTTAGAGTGTCCATCTAGGATTTTAGGTGACTTCACTTGAAGACTTTAAAAGGAACCTCCAACTAGTATTTGTAAGATACTCTCCTATTTAGTTGTCCCTTCTGTTTTAAATTGTAATTCGCTTCAATTTTTCTAAATTATTTTTTTAGAGTTCAATTTTTCTAAATTAATTTTCCTAGTTACAAATTTTGCTATATATCAAGGCATACAATAGATACACAGTAGGAACTACATATCCCAAAACCAAAATAATTTGTAATTTAGGACGGAGAATACACAATAAAATTTCAAATCATATATCTACATACAATATTTAATCTAATCGTCACATAACGTAAGTTTTTTCATCGAGACCTCTACATATTAGCTGCAAAGGAAATATACATACTTTCTGCACAAGATAAACACCAAGCATCCATTGGTACGCTTATGTACACAGCTTCCAAATAGTACAAGCATACAACACCAAAATAGAGAAGTTGGGAATTTTGAGACGGAATTCCGAATAATGAGTCTATTTCGCTGAATATAGCCAGGTTTTGTTTTTTGGAACTTCACCTGATATGCACCGTTCCTACATGAGTGGACAATGTGTGTTCTTTTACATGGTTACTATTCAAAGACACGTTGGAAATGTTTTGCTATGTCTGATGTTTATGGTGACCATTTTATCTTAATTTGCTCAACCTTATGAGGATGCTCGCTGGCTGAGGTATACATGAAAATTGTCAATAAGGAGTATCATTTTTTTACATCATTAAATGTAACAGTTGCTGATGTTGTTTATTTCCCTGTAAGCAACATTGTTTTATTCCCAACAGGCCCATTGACTTCCCCACAGTTGACAATAGGCCCAGTCCAACCCAATATCATACTAGGACTAACACAACAATCCAACCCAACTTCCCACAGTTAACAATTGGCCCAGTGTCTTCCATGGCCCAAACTAAACGAAAATGCCATACAGGACATATGTCCTCAGAGTCCGCTATCTATAGCCATCAAATCATACATCAGACCGCCTACAGAGCAGAGAAGAAGTNCCCGTACATGTCCGCGCCAGCGACGACACCGTACCGCCTCCGCCTGGTCCCGGCGCCGCCCCAACCCCCGCACACGTAGGGCCCCGCCCCCGCCCCGGCGCATGCGTGCGCGCCCACACCTACGTTACGCTACGCCTCCATCGGCCCGAGCTCGCGTCCGTTGCCCCGCCGTCGCCGTCGCCGCCACCGTATATGTCGCGCGGCGACGCGTGACCAAACCCGGCCAGATTGCCTCCGGTGATCGGCGGATTCCACGGCCAGGCCCCATCTCAGGTTTCTTTCCGCCCATCAGTCGCCGAGGGCTCGCCGGACGTCCGGCCGGATTCTAGAGATCATTAGCTCCGATCGTATTCGTATCTCGGGCGTCCTGCACGAATTGAACCGGCATTATTATTGGCTGGTCCCGATCGATCGATCGCATGAATCCACGAACTGGCCTACGTAGTTAACCGACCCAGGCGATCGCATGGACCAGGACCAGTTCGTCCGTTCGAATTCGAAACGAGCGGCCGTACGTCCGGCTCCGCGCTCTCCCCATGTAAAGTTCTGTTGCTCCTGCATATGGTGCAGTATGCAGGTGGTTTAGGTGGATCGAAGCGCAGTTGTGCGTGACCGGTGACCCATCATAGCACAATGATTTGGCACGCGTGCGATCGACCAGGGCCACCGCCTTGCCTCTCTCTCATAGTCTCATATATAGCATCACGCGCCATGATCGATCTTGATCTCATCTGTGGTGTTCATGATTCCGGAGTCCCTTTCGTCCAGGCATGCATGCATGATCGATCTTTCGTCGCGGCGGATTCTGCTTCAAGACACTGCGGCCTGTGCTAGCTTAAAGGAGAGGGAGATTGC
>JAZFNS010039691.1:3037-13379 GCA_037127165.1 Alloteropsis angusta | reverse complement strand
TATGTGCGGAGGAACGTATATCTTAGACGCATACGTTATTAGACGTACATCTTCTAAATTAGGAAACCGGTACGTACCGATGGCAGTTAACACCCGGTACTGATGAGGGGTTCCCTAGTAGGGTGAATTTTCCTCACTTTTGGTTGGATGGAGGAACGAGTGGAATGCTCTCACTGAGACGGTCAAGGATAAATTTGTTGCTGACACGAATTAACTGACGGACGACGTTGTGTGGAGACACGTGGTCACGTACGTGGAGAGTTCCCAACAAGAAAAAAAAGGTCTGCATGACGAAGAAAACATGGCACACATAATGAAAACTAAATGACGACGGATCAAATCACTGCCGTGACTCTGCCGTGACTCTAGAAGTGGAACGTTCAACCAAATGGAACTAGTAAGTTGTTGTTATAAAGAACCACGGTAAAAGGTTCGTTAAATTTCTTTCCTTTCAATTGCCGTGGCACGTATGTAAGTTCCTTGTCTTTTCTTGTGACAATTGTGCGTAGTAGTATCTGAAACGTCAAAACTTGGCTTGTGTTTCAGTTCTGCTAGAGTAGTGAAGTTGCTAGACAGCTTGAATCTGGAATATTAAGTCGGAGAAAAATCATCCGCAAGCTAGTATTCGACAACCTAGATGTCTAGATTATTGTTTTATATCATAAGATGTCTAGATTATCGGTTTTAGGGGGCGGTTGTTCCCATAGACAACATACGGTAAAAGCCCAGTATATGAACCATCAAAATAATAATGGGTGGACTTGGAGAGGTGCCAAGATCATATATATTTTTTACTAGTATTTATTCTTTTTGTTACCGCCAAATTATATATACTAGTCTATGTCTATCAACCCATACTACGCACAGGCTAATAATTTAGAAGACATGAGTATTATGAATCTAGAAAAAAATAGAGCACATAGTTCATAATAACACCATTTAACTTGTTCTCTCTCATTTGTTGATTTTTTAATCGAGCCTCTATATGTGTGTAACTGAATCCTTAATTTGAGCTACAATATTAACATGAAAAGTGTACTCTCCTAGTTTCCTCCATATATGTACACATGGTCTATATGGTCGCACACATCATGCATATATTCCTTAATAAGCTAGTATTTTTATGAGGAAAATAAGTTAGTATTTTCTATATTAACAATGTTTGAAATATGTAATTACAATTATATATTGGTGGTAAGTTAGATGCATGCAAGTTTAGAGTTTGACCTACGTGATTATCATGAAAAAATCTATGTTATTATTGTTTTTACATGTATGTATGGTTAGGCAATGACACATATCGTGCATATGTCTTAAATTCTTAATAAGTCAGTATTTTGTATATTAACAATGACCAAAATAGGTAATTTAGAATTATAAATAGGTATTAGGTTAGATGAATGCAAGTTTAGAGTTTGATCTACATGTTTAAAATGTGGAAAAATCTATGTTCGCACTGCTTTCTTCTCAAATGTATGTATGCTCTACGTAGTGACACATATCATGCATATATACCTTGGATTACAATATTTTATAATAAATTAATCACAAATTTAGGTAATTTAGAAAAAAAATTGGTGTGATTTAGAATATTTATAATTCTATGTAGGTTATTTTTAATAACGGCAGATGAATGTAATTCTAACGTTATTTTTGTATAATATCATAGGTTGGTACTTTAAATGAATGTTGGGGGTTCATTTATGTTGTTTACATAATGGCGGAGATGAGTAATTTTTTATAGATTTAGGGGGTTACTTTAGACTATTTTTATCCTGGTAAAAGTGGGTATTTTTTAGAAAAATATAGTGGATTTGATGGCTCTGATGATTAGAGTCTATGAATTGATGGCTAGATGTTTATGTCTTTTGTGAGAATTTCTGGGATTTATCTTTTTTTCTACCATGTCATGTGAGGATTAACGAAAATAGCCTCTAGTTAATAATATTAAGATTGAATAATTTGATATATATGCGCATATTTGATATCAAAGACTAACCGAGAAAAATATAAACATGAATGGAACGAGTAACCACCCAGTGCGGTTGAAGTAGCATATATACATATATAAAACAATATGCGAAATCTGCTGATGATAATCAAACAACAGTGCAAAGATTTAATATCTAATGTGTATGCATGAAGAGTACTTGACTTGTGTATGAACGCGTGAGCTGACCAAACTACCACACTATTTGCTACTAGTTGACCACGCATGCATGCATGTCGAGTGAGCTGCATGTGCAGACTATATACTATCACTAACCAGCTGTACGCCTGTACGTCGTACTGATTAGGGATTTAAGGAGCTGCTAATCTTCAGTTGCCTGACTGCTTTAACCTCGCCGTCATGCCGGTCGTCCACTTCCTTCATCGGCCAAGATCCTCGAAGCTAGCTCCGCATCCATGGTGACTACTCAAAAACCCAAACCCAAAATATACTGCAGCTAGCACAGGAGCATGAGTCCACTATAAGAAGATGAAATCCAGACATATAACATATGAGGTATGTATCAATTAATTAATGTTATTTAATTAATGCTTTGACAGTGGTTAGAAATATTTTTTATTCTCTTAGGGGCATTTGTGTTCTTGCCTATTCTTCCTGTTGTGTTGGGAATCTTTGGATGTATCAGAAGACAGTTTATATATACTACTCGATCTCCTGCTTCCACGATCTGAGAAAAGAATANCTGAAAATGATCAAACGGCTATATACAATGGTAACTGCTGTCGTCTCATAAAAATGAGTTTTTTTTAATGATATTCCGTAATACTCTATACTAGTGTCTAAGAAGGTTCAGTATAAAATAATTGCACGACTGGNCTGAAAATGATCAAACGGCTATATACAATGGTAACTGCTGTCGTCTCATAAAAATGAGTTTTTTTAATGATATTCCGTAATACTCTATACTAGTGTCTAAGAAGGTTCAGTATAAAATAATTGCACGACTGTNGATTAATTGTATACTACTGAAGACATTAAACGTAGTATGATAGTATATAGTGAGTAGTATGGTAGTATATAAGCATTTTGGAAAAAATTAATTGGCATAATTGAAATATTGTATTTTGAAAAATCACTTTGATCCATGATATCTTTTTTACATCTCCAATTCATTCCATCCAAATGAAATTACTAAACCACCTCTTACTCATGGGGTTTATACTCTGTACTACTTATTGGTAGGATGAAGTAGCGTAAAAGAGCTCAAAACACACACTTGGAAAACTTGAAGGAAATTATTTTGAACAAGTACAAAGAGACTTGTCAACCACTTTTAGCTACTACTACTTCTACTAAAACGTTGACCCTGAGAAGGAACTGACACTTATGACTAGACTCAATTACCTAGCTATATATATATTGAGAAGGTCTACCTGAAAACAATAAGGATATTTGGAGTCAACTCAGTTGTCTTATTTGCACCTAATAGATATTCTTGTTTTTGGTGTTAGGCCATGACCTAGCAGCAGACATAGGATTAGCAATTGTCGTTCCATTGAATTACTTTCTAGTGTACAAGAGGGCAGCATTGACCGTCCTTTTTACAAAAAAGAATGGAAATGGGGCCAGTAGAGGTCCGACAATACGTAATTGGTAGACACATACGCATATGTTTTACAAAACTTTACAGACTGTAGATGTTTATAATGATTAGTAAGTGTTTTCATTTTACAGAAAAAGGAAACGAACACAAGTTTACAAAATCTCTTCTAGGAGTCTAGCTAGGGGCTGTTCAACATATCTCGTTCTGTACGGTTACACAAGTGATTGAACGACTTGGTAATGGTCAGGGTCTGAAGTCGACATAGAGAATTCTTCCTGGAACTGCACGAGGAAATGTTTCGGCAGAAACATGCAAAATCAATAAAGCGCTTGATCAAACCATGAGGGGGAATACCAGTGAAAATCCCAGTTAGAATAGTTTCAGGCAGTTGTCTGGAAAGTTGCACATGAGCATATCCCTTCTTCAGTGCAGCAATCTTTGGATTATCATATGTCCCGGAGCAGAGTTTTTGTTAGTTCGACAGTGCGTGTTGCCATGTAGGCCAGGTGCCAAGATACAGAATGCACAAAACCATCTCCATATTTAGTCAGTCTTCTCATTGTTGAGGAACCCTTCACCGTACCGGGCCTGCCCAAGTGTCCATGTTCCTGTACTGGGAACTTCTACCTCTCCTGGTCAAGTTGAAGATTTCAATCTCTGGATTCTCATCACATTCGCGGTTTCACCACAATGGAACGCAAGCAAGCATGGAATGCCGGTGGGCTGTCTGTACAGGTGGCATGCTGGTGACCACTGCCAGTGTGGACATAGGTTGCCAATGGGACAAACTATATTCATAGCCATGGACCGCCTAAACTGATAGAGAATATCTATTTGAAAGAATTGAAACTCAGTTCAGATTTCTTCCAATTCCAACCATGGAAAACATTTTCAAGGTGGACCATCCGGGCAGCAGTCTACCGGAAGGAACAGGCTACTTTTCAACGCGAGCCTTTTCGACCAGCTCATAGCCAGGGCTCTCTAAATTCTATAAATCCAGCATTGCTCACATTCTGCTCCTGCCACCTTTGCTTGTGCTCTCTCACACTGAAAACACGTCCATCAGTCGACCAGGAGCTCATCCTTTTGCCTCCAATTGAGTGCTATCAGCCTAGCCAACATCACATTCTAGCTCCCAAGCTTTGTGGCTAGTGTCGGGCAAGAAGCTCCGATCCATCCATGCCGACAAACATGAACCCCAAGTACTACACACATAAGCTCATTTTTTCCCCCAGATTAATTATTTGTAGTTGTGTGGATGATACGTGCATTCATAATTAGGGATTTCAGGTCACTTAATTGTCTCTTTCGTTTTGTTTCATGCTCCATGTATGTAGGTTCCTTGAGAAGGCTGTTCCGCTGGATGCTATTGCGCCTCATGTGAAGACTGAAGGTACTGCATGTTTACACCAAGATCATATCATGGCCTGTTTCTGTGTCCCTCGTTGCATTCTTGATAGTCCTTCATGTCTAACAAGTTCCTCCATGTTTACTTCTACTCCAATTCAGCTGCTCGGACCAGCGTTCCTCGCAATCCGAACATGGAGAAGCTTCAGAAGGGCTACTTGTTCCCGGAGGTACCCCTTGGACAAGCGTAGTAATTCACCATGTTATTCCACTAAAACTAACGTGTTAAGTTGAATCTCTCTCAGATTAGCATTAAGCATGAAGCTCACCTGAAGAAGTACCCTGACGCTAAGGTCATTAGCTTGGGTATCGGCGACACAACTGAACCCATTCCAAGCATCATAACGTCAGCTATGGCCGAGGTATTCTTTTTTTTCTTTATTTGGAGCTTGCACTCTTCTTCTCTCTTTTCCCCTGATCATGCGTGAATGGAAAAGTTTTGAACAAAAAGAAGCTCAGGCCGGTAAGTTCAGTCTAATTATATTCTTGGCCGAAAATAACCAAACACTTTAGTGACATTTGTGGCAAAGAATTTTCATCAGATATATAAGCAGGAGAAATGGTTAGCATGCAAGGCAGGGATACTGGATATGGAACTATATATCACATAATTATATCGCAGAAAATGCGTCGCTGGTCAATTATTCTGACGCAGCAGCCAGCAATTCAAAGTGTTGCTTGCAAACACAAGATCGTATCGATCATAACGTCAAAATTAAATCTAATCTCAAAGATAAATGCTAAAAATATTGAACAAGACTTGGCGCAGGTCTAGCCGTGATGATTCGTTTGCAACTTGTGGAAGGACGCTGGAACGACCAGACGACCTACTATACTGATCAAACTGCCTGGATATAAATAACGGATATCAGACTGAACTTAGTAACAACTTTGCTAAGAAACGTTTGTAGAAAAGTAATTTAGGCACGAGAAGATAACCATGGCACTCAATTCAGTACTACCTGCAATTATACTCTTGAACACAAGAGGTGAATTACTTGTTTGGGCTAGAAATAGTCGAAATGAACATTGTCCTAGGTTATGTCTGTCACTACTCACTAGCACCGAACTACTCCATCCTAAGTCAAATCATCTTCACTATGACTAAGCAGTCTAAGCTTATAGAAAAGAACAAGAACAACATTTACGATATCAAAATAGTGGATCCATTATAAAGTACATTTCCATAGTATATATTTCTTTGACATGGTACATGCCGATACTCTTTTGTTTAAACTTAGTCAAAATAAATAAATATAATTCAACTCAGGACAAATAATGCTAGCTTCGCGTGTGCTGTTCAGCCTGCATGTGCTCTCTCTGCACAATACCAAATCAGTTCCGATCCGCAACGTGTTAGCGTCATGTTCCCGATTCTCACACGTTTCGCTTACATAAAAGAACTTTCGCCTAGACGTAACAAGAAGATTTTACGTTGTGCAAGTATTCAGCAAGTGCCCAGATGCTTCTGCTCCACCAGCTGGAAAATCGGCTGAATTTACTGTGCAATTTTTTTGTTTTGCATGCTGCACTTTTTTCTACCGAGAAAGCTTGAAAGATCTTTCCTTTGTCAAGGTTTTCCTCTTATTGGGGACCCTGACGGCCTGGTTTACGTCACTACATCCACGTCATGGCCTCCTTGTTCTCGCTATTTTCCACACGTACTGCCATGGCATCTGCAAACTGATGTAGTACAGAACCCTAAACAAACTCACACCAACGCCACCCAGAGAGCATCTCCAGTTTCCAAACCACTTGGTCAATTAATGGATGCCAAACCTTTTTATTTCAAGATTTAGTGAGGACAACTAAAAAAAATTTTTTTTTTTTTTTTTTTTGCAGTATGCCCTTGCGTTGTCCACTCCAGAAGGATATCAGGGTTACGGGCCGGAGCAAGGACAAATGGTAAAGGCAGAGCCTGCCGAAACCTCTGCACTTAAATCTGATTCTTTCTAATGTACTTGATCTAGAGCTCTTATTATCACCACCTTATTACCAAAAAAAGAAAAAAAAACAGACAAAGAGATGAACACAATCACTGAAACAATATCTTGTTTGCTTCCGGAAATATGTGCAGAATCTGCGCAAGGTCATAGCTGAGAAAGTGTACCCGAACATGGGGATAAAGGAGTCTGAGGTGTTCATCTCTGACGGAGCTCAGTGTGACATCGCACGCCTGCAGGTACGTACATGAAATTAAAGCGACTGATCGAGCTTACTGAACTGACACTGCTAAAGATCTCACCTTCTTCTTCTTCTTCTTTCCCGCGCACGCACGCAGACGCTGTTCGGGCCCAACGTGAGCATCGCCGTCCAAGATCCCACCTTTCCGGTACGTCGTCTCGTCGCAGCCCATTCCAATTCCAATTCACTGGAAGCTAGCCCCGATCTGCATCTGCAGCAGCTGCTGAATTCATGTCCACATGCTACGCAGGGGTACGTGGACAACGGCGTGATCGTGGGGCAGACGGGCGCGGCGGACGAGTCCGGCAAGTACGCCGGGATCACGTACCTGCGGTGCGCGCCGGAGAACGACTTCTTCCCGGACCTCTCCCGCGCGCCGCGCACCGATGTCGTCTTCTTCTGCTCGCCCAACAACCCGACGGGGCACGCGGCGTCGGCGGCGCAGCTGCGTGAGCTGGTGGAGTTCGCGCGGCGGAACGGGTCGATCGTGGTGTTCGACGCGGCGTACGCGTGGTACGCGTCGGAGGGGAAGCCGCGGTCCATCTACGAGGTGCCCGGCGCCCGGGAGGTGGCCATCGAGATCTCCTCCTTCTCCAAGTTCGCCGGGTTCACGGGGGTGCGGCTGGGGTGGGCGGTGGTGCCCGGCGAGCTGCGGTACCGGGACGGCTCCCCCGTGGCGAGGGACTTCGACCGCGTCGTGTGCACCTGCTTCAACGGCGCCTCCGGCGTGGCGCAGGCGGGCGGGGTGGCGTGCCTCGCCACGGAGGAAGGCCGGAGCGCGGTGCGCCGCGTGGTGGGCGTGTACAGGGAGAACGCGCGGGTGCTGGTGGACACGTTCGCG
Organism: Alloteropsis angusta; assembly: GCA_037127165.1. Lineage (NCBI taxonomy): Eukaryota > Viridiplantae > Streptophyta > Magnoliopsida > Poales > Poaceae > Alloteropsis > Alloteropsis angusta. The sequence goes on along the minus strand of JAZFNS010039691.1, from coordinate 5,393 downwards.
TCGCTGGGCAAGGAGGTGTACGGCGGCGCCGACTCGCCCTACGTGTGGGTGCGCTTCCCGGGGCGCCGCTCCTGGGACGTGTTCGCCGAGATACTCGACAAGACGCACGTCATCACCGTGCCGGGCAGCGGCTTCGGCCCAGGAGGAGAGGGCTTCGTCAGGGTCAGCGCCTTCAACAGCAGGGACAGGGTGCTGGAAGCCGCCGCCAGGCTCAGGAAATTCCTCGCCTGAGTGCCGGTCGGCGTACACCGGTACACGTACACGTACTGGGGTGGGGCATAAATATACAGCGTACTTATATATTTATATATATGTATGTACGTGATCAATAACATTGTTGCGCGCTGATGATGCGCTGACCAGTGTACACTACACTAGTTATGGGGTACTCATCAATCCACCGAAATGCACGGGGTACACATGTATCTTCCAAAATATGATAATCTGGTTTGCAAAAAAAAAAACAAAAAAAAAACGATTGCGCTTCAAAACAACTCAAAACTCTGAAAAGGGGGCATAGCTTACTACCCTGTAAGTCCGATGGAAATGATCTCAATTTACGTTACTGGGCACAAAAATTTCGCATGCTACAATCATTAGTTACGACTTACGACACCCCCTTCTGTTTCCATAGCTTCTGCTACATAGGCATAAGCCGCTGCTGTACAAGGATTCATCATATTCAACCATGAATGGATCCACAGTAAAGACAACTTTAGTTTATTCAGATCAGATACAGAAAGATACACTGGGTTGTTTCACAGCACACAGCAGGCGCTTACAAGTCACTTTTTCTCAATTATTTTGTAACTCTTACAAAGGCCCCACTGTTTGGACAATTCTACTTTTACTCACTTTTACTTTCTTCCTCGCTTTCCTCGTCTTGGTTGAGGCTCAAGTGGTTCAGATTCTCCTCTAGAGGTGGCAAATCATCATCAGAATCACCCTCAGATCCTTCCTCGCTTTCCTCGTCTTGGTTGTTCAAGTGGTTCAAATTCTCCTCCAGTGGTGGTAAATCATCATCAGAATCACCCTCAGATCCTTCCTCTGTGCTTCGTCGTGATTTTTCTGCTTCCATGTCACAAAAAAAAAATTATGTAAAACCAATGACCAGGGATCAATTTATTAGTTAAAGATGGATAGATTGTAGGAAATTCAGTTGCTTTGTGAGATTATTACCATTCATTGCAGGTGCCTTTGGAACACCTGAGTTACTTGATAACCAAGAGTTTTGCACATTGATTATCTCAGAGCCATTTTCACAATGAGAGTATGCTTTCAGGAGCTCTCTGCATATAGTTACACAACTTAAGCATGTGAAAACCACTCCAAAACGCATCATGCAGAAAGAGCATGCCTAGGATGAAGAATTCAGGCTTCACAAACTGCTAACGGTTCGTCGTGTGTAAATAACATTGGATGTGGTTGCAACCATTCCAATATTATTTTGAACGATGACATCCTTAGCAATGTAGCATGACTCTGCATGCCTTCTTAAATTTGCTGGATGATGGTGAAATACAGTACAATTATATATGCTACACACTACCTTCTAAAAACTACTGAAATATGTTAACAATGTGGTTTTAGTGTATACGGGACAGATGGACTGTCTTCGACAACATCCTTGGCTGGTAAACATTCAGCTTTTAGAACTAGAAAATAACTTAATCGGTCTAGATTTCGTTTACAGATTGTAGTTTGCCCAAAATGGTAGTGTTGAGATATCCACTACTGTATGTAACACAAACAGGTAAATTGATGTCTAATCACTACAACTATGATACTTTATATATTCCACTGGACTAACCTGTTTACCGACAAGAATGAGTGACCCCACTTGAATTTCCCCAGCAGTAAATGTGCTGTATCTTCCTCCCCACTGCAATACGTGAATAGCATAAGCTGAAGCTTGATAATAGTTAACTTCTACATTGAACTACAACTTCAAGCCAGCAACATGTTCCAAAAATAGTGTTAGGTAAGCCTATAAAATTTTACCATATTATGAGCGCTGCAGATAAAGCCTCCACACAAGACAGTTCACATGGGCGTCCATAGTTCACAGGGTTAGCTGCTACCAACCATGGCACTGCAAATGTCAAAATAAACCACAAGTTCCATAAACATATACAAGCCTGATTATAATTGCATAGGCTCTCTCTTGTTTTGCAGGTGGGATCATATTTGGATAAAGGAAAATGAGAAAATCAAATTTATAAGAGAACAAGCAAAAGTCATAATCCAAAGTGGAATCCAAAGTGCAATATTTCAAAATCGATTTTGAATCACAGTAAATTTGACAAAATAATTAAATTCAGAAATAATAACTTTTTATACTATACACAATAAGGGG
>JAZFNS010037807.1:4042-16713 GCA_037127165.1 Alloteropsis angusta | reverse complement strand
GCCTGATGCGCCGTCTTGCGTGGATCGTCGTCTTCGTCTTGTGTCAATTTTGGTCGTCAACATACCCCTAAACAAGGCGAGTTTTGGTATACTCTCTCTGTCGAAGAAAGAATGCAACTATGAGTTGTGTGCCAATTAAATTAGATTATGTTTGGCCAAATTTCTAGAAAAAAATATATTCATAGTTTTGGCTGTAAAGGAATATATTATTAAAGTATATTTTGTAACGAATCTAATGATATATATTATATATTATAAATATTCATATTNTTTAATTCATAATTGGTCAAACTTAAGATTCAAAATTTTTAGAAAGTGAAAATTGCANTTTTTTTTAATGGACGGAGGGAGTACGATGTACAGCGTTGCTTAGAACTTCACGAGTAAAGAGATGCGTCATGGGGATTGCGTTCTCTAGCCTATCAATTTAACTTGATACGAAGTTAGTAGATGTTTATATTGATGAAGTTAGTAAAATTTAATGAAAAAATTACCATTAAAAAACGTGTTCTGTAAAAAGAGTACGGTTGTGCGTGTAAAAACTTTCTGAGAATTTCGACAATCTTAACATCCGTTAAGAAAACGAGCACGTACAAATAGTCTATTCTCTAGCGTGTGTCTTGTTTTTTTTCTCCTTCGCTACAAGTCGCAAGGATAGTTTGGGAATCAAAAGTTGAGACAGTGGGCGGATAAGGACGGTGGGCCCTGCCCCGTTGGTGGACAGGGACAGAACGGTCCGTTCGCCGGTTCGGATGCCTTTCAAAATTCCGTTCCCCGGATTTCAAAACTTTTGTTAGTGGGACAGTGGGCCACCCTCAGCTGACGAGTGGATCAAATTGAGCCCATTTGTAGAGATTCGTGAAACAAAATGGTGAAGCAAAATTGGCTCAAAATGGGCCGTTCTATATCTGTCCGGCCCAATATAGTCTTTCCGTTTTTTGCTCAAAACAATAGCATTTCCGTTATATCTGTGACTCTGCGTGTGCTCAATTATTATTTGTTTGTTGCTCTAAAAAATATCGTTTGTGTTGTTTTTCGTCGTGAATGCATGTCTTATATTCCCTGTTTAAGTTTCCCTTTCTGCAAATGGCAAGATCATTTTTTTTGTCCGTGACTCTGTAAGACACAAAAGTAGGTGATTCTCTTCAATCCTACAGCAGGTTCTTCACATTTTTTTTTATGAACTTATTTCACTCCCATACATATACACGCATGATTCCACAAGAGAGAGAACAAACAGCTACTCTCCAAATCTACTCGATAGAGTACAAGTGTACAACGACCCAATCAGTACCGATCACTTCAGTTGCTGTCGCGCTTGAGCTTCTGCTCCGCAAGCATGCCCTCGATGGCGGCCTTCCAGACCTTGCAGTGCGTCTGGTGCTCGAACAGCAGCTGCACCGCCGCCCCCTCCTCCGACGTGATCAGCGCCACCGGGAACGCCGGCCGCCCCTCCACCGTTGCCACGCCGCCGCCCTCTCCGACCGCCGAGACCACATCTGAAAAATCACCACCGCCACCAGACGGCAAAATCCGATCAGTCGTTCAATGAAGCCGGCATCAACACAGTTTTGCGGCCAAGCAGCTCGGAGCCAAATCTCAACAGCTTCGACAGATCAATATGAATATGATGGGACTGGACCGGCCCTGGCAAGGATCGGCATGTGTGATCGATCATTGGGTCGTTAGAGACAAGCGTGTCGGCCGGTGCAATCGGCCAAACGGCCCGGGTGTTGCGATCCAGTGCCGCCGCGGTACGGGCGAGCGGCTCGTCGTCTTCCCCGGCGAGTCCGGGGCGAGCGAGCGAGGCGACAAACAGCGTGCGCACCCACGCACATGCACGCGCGCGCGCCCGACGACGACGCAGCAGCAGCCCGAGAACAACGTTGTGAACTGTGCCTGCACGAGCTGTTACTTACAGTCCTTGCAGGTGGCGAACGCGCCGCGCAGGCGCTTCTTCCCCAGCCTCAGCACCACCGCGCCGCCGCCACCGCGCTGAGGGAAGACGGACACCGTCCTCACCCGCACCCTTCCTGCATCACACCAGAACATCATCAGTTGCAGTTAGTGTCAACCTGCAAACGCAACGATGCACTGCAAGTGCTATACGATTGATTTCTCTCTCTCACCACAAGGCAGGCAGACCCTGAGAGCCGTGCCCTTCTGGATGCCAGCGCTGATGCTCATGGCCATGGCGTTGCTGCTGGTGCTGTTGCTGCTGCTGATTCCCCTGAGGTCCACCGCCCTCTGCTTCAGCGCTGCAGCACCCCTCAGACCTGACAGAAGCATCAAGACAAGAACACCGTACCGCAATTAACACCAATGAATCTGAAGTAGTTTCATTAAAATTTGCATTGTGGTCCGCAATTACTACATGTGGCAGCGGTGGCCGTGAGGGTGAGTAGCTCCACGGAGGAGCGGCTGTCGAGGCCGGTCCTCACGGCGGACGTGACGCGGCCGCGGTTGGCGCCGGCCGACTCCGCGGCCTCCGCGCACACGGTGGCCACCAGCGCCGCGGCGGACGCGAGCACCGTGCCCAGCCTCTTGTCGCCAGCGCTTGCCGGAGGGGCCGGCCTCAGGTCGCACGCCGACACGATGCCCGCCACCGCCGCGGCCAGCTGCGCCACCGACACGGCCGCGTGCGCTTGCGCCGAGTGCAGCCGGAGTTCGTCCTTCCGCTGCCTCCGCCGGCTTCTGGTGACTGGCACGCTGTCCAGCAGGAACCCTCGCAGCACCGCCTTCATGTTCCCAACGTTGAGCTGTAATTTTTTTTTTCAGCCAGTGGAATCGAACAAAGCAGATTACTGTACTGTACCAATTCCGACAAGATACCAACTGTGCTATACTGTTCTTCCACTGCATGGGGTGTTTAGATTGGAAAGTTGGGGGTGAAAGTTGCTATTAGGAAGCGTGTTCTATGAGGAGGACACGTTTTTCAATGCGTAAGTTGCAGGTGAAAGTTGCCGAACTAAACAGGGTGGCAGTTACAATGAACGAAGTATACTATTTCAGTGTGCTACTCTGTGCTATGTGGACCAGTTTTGAACGCGGGAAATTCCCGGGTTCCAACCGAAACCTCAGAATTGGTTACTATTTTGTGTTCTCTGTTCTGTCCTTGCTTACCCAGGCAGGCTGGACTAGCTTGTGCCGCTGTCCCGAGCTAGGCTTGCCACTGGCTAGAACTCTCTGTCAGCCAAAGAAGGAAGTGCTCATTCACACTGAAAAAACTCCTCAAGTAAATCGCTAAGATGTGAGCCCAATGGCTGACTCACCCATGTCTGATTGAACAATTGGCTTGTTCCTCTGTTAAATTGGACCGTGTCAAGTTGCTTCTCTTCGCCTTTGTCTCCGTCTCCGTCCTCATCTCCTCTTGTTTCTTCTCTCTCAGAGTCGTCAGTTGATGATCCCAAGCTCTTGATTAGCACAAAAAGCAACAGTTACAAGGTAGTTAGAATACTATGGAAGATGTATACAACTAATAGATAAAGATGAAGTTAAGTAGTATTGTATTTTGTATGTGGATTGTAAACTAATGGAGTGACGGTAGCTGTCGACACTCTGTTGGTGAAAACTGAAAAGAAACAGAAGCTGTGGTCCCTGTACATAAACATACACTGGGGGAGAGTATTTGGAAGAGATCCGAGGAGGAGGGGCTCCATGTCCGAGATAGGAACTCCATGGCTTGTTCAGGGATGACCGGCATCTCTTCGGGGTGGCAGCACTTAGAATGCCGTGACTTATCTTTACAGCGAATCGCCGCCTTCTGCGCATCGATCGGTGCACTCTCTGCCTGTTTGAACATTCAGCAACAGCAATATATATGTTCACACCCAATGAAAGGGACCTAAAACAAAGCTAAGAGACATAGCATGTTGCAAAAGTATGCGGACACCACACTGATGAGACAAAACAGTTGAGCCTTTCTCTGAATTTGNTCACAAGATGCAGAGAAGCCAATTGCATAAGCAGTGTAAAAGTTAAACTAGTCTGATNTTTTTTTTTGAGGAAACAACTAGTCTGATTGTCAGTAGAACAAAGCTAGCATATATATTTATTTTATTCTGTGGGTATGACAACATGCAAAATATGTTATGACTTATGAGGCAAGGGATTTGCAGAATCACCATTTGGCAGGACATTGAATGACATCTCTGGAAGGAGGCCATCCCAAACTCAACCCCTCTCCTGAAATGCTCCATCAGGACTGCTCAAATCGGGCTTCCCACTGCGCTGAGCGATGCAAGAAACCAGATCAGTGAGCAAGTAGTGCTGAGAAAAAGATCACCTTGCTACCATCTATTTATACTTGATATTAAATTTGAGGGGGCAAGTTCTATCGTCCACTAAATGTGATATCAAAGTCCTACCTACAGTATAACTCCTTCACTGTTTCACGATTCGCATTCGTTACTATGGACAATCCACTAGGGAACAAGCAGTAGGCAACAATGGCAATTATTGAGTCCAAAAAGCATTGCGTAATTGACATTAGAAACAGTATGGATTGAGAAGTTTGTTTCATGTGAGAAGAGTCTTCTTTCCAATGTTAAAATATATGGACCGTTGGAAGGTACAAAGTAACTATTCCAGAAGCTGCATCTATGAGTCGCTGATCACTGAAACTTTGCATGTCTATAAAAACGCATATTGTTCAAATGGTTTAGTGACAACATCTTTTTATTGGGTGCTAGACTAATATTACTAGGATTCAAAAGGGCAATCAAATTGGAGGAGCAAACAAGGACAAAGAGGCCGGGTACAGTAGCAGTAGCAGGCAGCTGAAGGTAGCCTGAAGATAAGCACTCCAGAGAGGAGAGGAAAGGAGAGGAGAGGGGAGGAGAGGAGGTTACCTTAGTTGGAAGCCCTGGATGCACTGATCTTGTGACACCTGCATGGCTCCAAGTCTTTATATTGGGAGAACATACCGAAAAAAGCAGAAGCATGCGGCGTTCACAATGCACCGCGAGTCAGAAGGATTCAGTATTATAATTAGCACCCCCCACAAAATATTTTCTGAGTGTGTTATACTCGAGTGGTTATCGCTTCCATATCCCCTTCATGCTAGTATTTCCCCTTTGAGAACTCGTGCTGCTCAAGTAGACTAGTAAACACGGCGATGATGAGCCCAAGCACACTGCTTGTTTAGGAAATGGACTTGCCGAAACTGACCAATTGGAACTAGACTAATGTGGATGGATCAAGGAGATGGTCCTGCTAATGGCAATTGGGCGTGGTTTATGATTGCCACTTATAGCAAATGAGTAGTAAAAATATGCGACGCCGCTCGCATGCCTGGGAAAAATAGTAGTAAATCGGATGAGTGTCGCACTACGTGGAAATCGGTCCACAAGTTCTAATTACCAGTAACCTTGTGCAGATAAATTTACAAGAAGGAATGATGATTGTGATGCCGAATGCAGAATGGATTAGCAGTGATTGTGAATGAGTGTGCAGCCAAAAGGTGAAGCGAGGGCCATAACGATAGCTTTCATAGAAAGCAATTAACTAGCTCGTGACCTCCACTGTGACTGTGCTGCTGGGATAATCCATGATTCAACTTCACGCCCGGCCAGGTGGGACTGGGAGCTAGAGAAAAGAAAATCAAAACGTACTGTCTGTCTGGCTCTGGCAGGACATCTATCGTCAGTGCTGATCCTGTTAAGCTTCGAAGCTTCTTTCTACTTACGGTGTGATCAGATCAGTTGCGACCGGGTACCGTCAGTTGTAGCCTGGAAGAGAGAACCCGAACCGAGGGAGGTGAATGGGTTTCCTAATGGCTGCCGAGCTCATTGGATCAGCGACTCGTGATCCAGCGATTAGGGCGGAATCACATGCTGTTGCGCCCTAATCGACGCGTCTCGTGGAGATCAGCAGATCATCAGCTGCCTGTTAGCTCCTGATTGCCCAGCACTTAATTCGCGGGCACGGGGGTCATCGGGGAAGAGACGAACGATTGAACGAAGGCGGCGTGAGGAGAAATCAAGGAAATGGAGGAATAGCGGACACTGACCTGGCTTCTCCTTTTCGAGGATCTCTGCTGTTGGGATGGACGAAAGTGGCGAAGCAAAGCAGCAGGCAGCACGGTTACTCTTGTATAAAATCAAAAATCAAAACTAGCATCAATTTCTAATCGTTGCCGTAATCGCGGGTTTCAAGGCGCGAAATCGTGTGGCCGTTCCTCATAGGGATGGAGAAAGAAACGTGGGCCCGGCCCACACGGCCATACTGAGTGACCGGTGGTGCGTTGTCGGCTACCCAGCGTCTAGTCTACTACGCCTTATTACCTGGACTGGATCGAGACCGCGGTCAACAACTACACGGCGAACATTCAGAAATCAGAACCAGCTCCTCTTTTCACAAGAGTGAGAGTGTTTTTTTCGTTCAAAAAAAAGAGTGAGAGTGTTTTTGCAAAGATTGTATGGATGCAAGGTGCTGGACTTGGTGTTCAACCACCTTAACATAATGTCAAAAACGCATGGCCAAGACAATAAAAGATCTTAAAAGAAGCCCAAGACATCATACAAGTCAAGCCAAGAGAAAAAAAAATCACAAAGAAACGAAGTAAAAAAAAACCAGGAGCATAGACTATTGCTAATACACTGTTATGGGCAGAGAGAGCAATAGTCGGCGATGCTGAGGCAAGCGAGAAACTTGGGTAGAACCACCGGTTACTGCGGTAGGATAGACCAATAGTCGGTGGTGCTGAAAAAATGAAGGTTCAGTTCTAGAATGGTAAACTATTTGCGGTGCTGCAACCAAAAAATGTTGCGATGTAGAGCAATAGTTTAGTGGTAGTGGTACCAAAAAAATGTTGCGGTGCAGAGCAATAGTTAGTGGTAGTGGTACCAAAAAAAATAAATGTTTGACTCTAGAACGATAGACTACTGCGATGTTACTAGACTAGAGCATTTTGTGGGCTGGACCGGGTTTAGGTCGAGCCAAAAAAGCCCGGTGTTTTCAAGCCTTTACAATCCTACCCACGCTTGTCCCATGAGAAGTTATAGGCAGTGTTCGCCTAGTCGGCCGTTTAGCCCGTTTACATACTGGCTAGCCATTTCCGTTTAATCAACTGGTTAGCCCATTTAATAACGGTTTAACCCATTTAAATGGTCATTTAGCCCGAATAAAGAGCTAAATGGTAGGTGATCGACTGTTTAGCATTTACCGTTTAGGTTAATATTGGTTACATGCCACTTTTTTGGGCCGGACCTGAGTTGGGCCCGGGCTTCTCTCTTTTTCAATAAGAAAACAGTTCATTTAAATAGTTTTGGACCGGGTTTGGGCCTTTTTGGCTTCATTTGCTCTGTCCAAGCTCATCCGAGTAAGTTTCGTGGCCAGGCTCGGGCCGAGCTGGGCTACAAATTCTCAGATCTAGGTGGTACAATTATCGATTGTTGTGGTGGGGGCAGAGTAATAGCTGATGGTGCACAGAAAGTGTGAAACGACTAGTTAATAGATAGCTGGCCATTTTGGAGCAATAAATACCCATCCATCCTTGCATTTGAAGGGTTTTAGAGTTTAGGAAAGTTATTAGGTGTGAAGTTCACCATTTTATGTGATCCATCCACCAAAACATTTAAGAGAAGATTAAGCAATTACCAATAAAGTTTAGATTTTGATTAATGCTTCATTTTAGGCATTAGTCTAGAATTTACTATGGTTTGCATGCATCTTTGCTATCGGCAAGTGTTGTAGATTCTGTGCTTGTAGTCTAGTGTAGCCATCCAACAGAGCTTTATGAAGAGGCAGCTGGTGTTTGAGCAAGGGAGGAGAGGTACTTGACGGTTTGTTGAAACTCTATCAAGTGGATAGCAGAGGTCCACGGCAAGAGACCAAGCGAAAACCCACTCGTGTTGTGGGTAACCCCGTTAGCTACCATGGAAGTTGTCCATCATGAAACTTTACCCTAGTGAAGATCCATTTCTCAAGAATTAGGGATAAGTTAGCAAAGTTCTCGATACTTCGTAAATAATCGATGTGCCGAGTTTGCGTTTCTACCCTTTACACTTCCGCATTTATATTGTGCACTTTACATTCGATGTGTACCTTTAATAAAATTGCCTTGTGTAGTTGATAGAATTGAAACATAGGGTGCAAAACTCTTTTACGGTAGAGATAACAACACAAGGAAAACTTAGTGTACATCAAAATAGAAATTGAAAGGTGTTTTCATATATTCCTGGAACCTTAGTTTTTAGACAAACATAATGTGCCTAAAAGGAGTCCTTATGACTTTATATAGGTATTGTGCCTACAGTTTTTATAGGAGTATACTCGTATGTACCATAAGTTTAAAGACCACCTATATGGAATAAAATATTGATTGCATTTCTCGTTTCTCTCCACATTTTCTCTTCTTGCTTTTTTTCTTTTGCGCATAAACATTGTAGGTTGAGAAACAACTATTGCCCCTGCCCTTGGGACATCCATTCACCTCGTTTAGAGTGACACAGTCCCTTCGCCCTTGCTGTCGGCTCGGGCTAGGAGCTTCGGTATGAGCTTGTGACAAAATCAAAGGGACATCACGCTCGCACGGGGTATGAAGAACATGAACGAATACGAGCTGTCACAGAACTGCAGCTCTGGAGAAGGAAGAAATGGACTAGCATCGAAAGAAGATCTAATACTCTAAGGAGGTGGAACACCTTCAATCTGGACCGTATGTTCAGTAGTACCGAGATCTGTGCCGGTTCAGAAAGGTGGGGTGATGTCCCATCTGTGTATTCCAATACGTATAGGTACGAAAGTAATTCTGTGATATTATAATGGACTGCTGTACTGGTTGCAGGCTGTCCGAGGGGATAGGAACGCTCCCCGGATTCAAATTTCGAATCCTTCCATTACTGAGCATTGTTCCTTCCTCCGTTTCCGCCGGTGACTGAGCGGAGAGCATCCTGTTCTTCCCCTGTTCGTCGCCGGCGGCGGGGGTACATTGCCTTGCTCGGAGCACATCCTGTCTTGATGAGGTCTTGCTCTGTACCATGCTGAAGTCTACTTCTATTTCATTTGCGGCGTGGAAGCTTTCCGGAAATACGGCGAAAGGTACACCTGGGTCGAGGGGGCCGGCGGCGGATCTGGCTGAAGGGAAGGCGGGAACTGCGAAGGATGATGGGAAGGTTCTGGGGAAGGTGGAGGTTAGTGGCGAACTGAACATTTGCCTGTTCAATCTTGTTTGGTTTTTCCTTCTGTTGTGTGTTTTTTGTTCATTGAGTGAGATTTCTGGAGCATGGCACATCTAGTTCGATTTTGTTCCGATTTCAGGGCACAGTTGGTTTTGGTGCTAAATATTGTGCTAAATGTAACGTTTGTCGTGTTCATGTTGAAGGGTTCTAGATTGTTTCGTGAAATTGATAGTCGGAACAGTAAAGGGAACCATGTTGGATGCGCCGTGGTCGTTTCAAGCCACAGTCAGGCAGCGACCTCCTTTGAGAGTTCTGGGTCTAGGTACTCTTTTTCGTTTTGATCAGTTTCGGATTGATGGCATTGTACGATTACATGTCCAACTATTTGTTAATCTGCAGTGATGTTCATGGTTCACAAAGCACGGCCACTAGTTCTACGACTTTCAGAAAAAGGTTAGTAACAGGAGAGGTTAAGTTCATTCATTATCTTAAGTACAGAAAGCTAATTGGTTCTATGAAGTGTACATGATTAAGTTTCACAATGTTCTATGCACACCTGTTCCGTTTTCTGGCTTTGGATTACTATCAGAAGAAAAACATTTTCAGGGTTGCAGTGGCAATGTAGAAGGCAGGTATGTTTGCATCTCTGATTGGACCAGCTTTTATTTAAATACATTAATTTGAAATACAGATTGCAAAGATTGCATTCCAATCCATGTGCAGATGTTTTGAAGTTTATTCAGTAGGAGCTGCTTCAATTGATGATGAATCTGATGTTCCAGGAGCAAACAGGTACACAGTTCAATTACCTGCTATGATAATGGTTGAACTGGTACAAAATGGGAATGTAAGGATGTTTGGAAAAAATGAATTGCTGTAGGAATGCAGAACGTGAAAGAGGAAGCGAAGATATAGGGATGCAAATGCTGGCAGGTTGTGACAATGGGGCAGAATTAACAAACTGGTTTGGAACGGATAGGTATGTTAAATCTCAAAAAAGAAAGGGAATGTTAGGTACAGTTCGCTGTGTGTACTAAAAATAAGTAACTCCTTTGGTTTGCCAGCTTGGATTTATCGACGTGGGACAGTAGTGAGGGGATTGGTGATTCTGAGTACATGCTACCATTGGTGATGACTAAATCAGATACAGACAGGTAAACACATGTTAAGTACATAATTGTTAAATGTATGGATAAATGTTGGAGAAAAGGAACAATGCCTTAACTGTATGATGAAGTTTTGTTAACTTTTTGTGTGCATTTTTTGTGTTCCAGAGGGCATCAGGGCAGCCGAGAACTGATAGACCTCAACATTTTACCAGAAATGAGTGATGTCAGTGTTGGGTTTATTCGGAATGATGCGGATGAACGAAGCAATGGTTTGGATGTGGTTGAGCCATCAAATGGTGCTTGGAAACGAAGGTGAGTTTTGACCACATGTGACGCAGCGGGTACAGAAATATGTGAACCGTTCATTTGTTGAGTCTAATATGTACACAATGTATTGTAGGCACGTTGTGACTTCTGGGCCAGCTCACAGGGACACAATCATGAGTAAAGAAAGTGCATTGTAGCAGACACTATTGAGGTTCAAGGACAGGAAGACGGAATGCATTGTGAACCCAGCTGTTGGTACTGAATTTGATGATCTTCAGGAGGCATATGAGTACTACAATTTATATTCCNATGTGGTTTTGGAATAAGGAAGGGGAAGAAAAGATATTCCAATGATAGGAAGAATAGGAAGCTGCGTGATGATGAAAGATACCAACTAGGACAAGAGTTCAATTGCAGTTGTGGGGTGAGTTTTCTGAATACATGAACGGCTCAGTAGTCTGTTACATTGTATAACCTTTTTGGGCAGTGTCCATTTTAACTTTGTATATATTTTAATTCTTTGCTGTGTTTTGCAGGGGAAGGCAGGTGAAAATTTGAAGACTACTTCGACAAGAACAGATTGTGGAGCCATGTTGAGGCTGGGCCGTACTCTGGATAATGGGTGGATTGTAGTTGCACATGTTGCTGAACATAACCATGCTTTGTCATTGTCTTATGGGGAGAAGAAGCAATGGCCTTCACATTACCATCTGGACAAGTACACAAAGAACCTAGTGCGCATGTTGAGGGAGAACAATGTAGGTCTGACCAAATTGTACAGCATACTAGGGAATTTTTTTGGATCCATGGAGAAGGTGCCAACCACAAAAAGGAGTCTAAAGAACCTTTGCCAGAAAATTAACAGAGAGCATGCAGCAGATGATATCCAGAAAACACTGAAGTTGTTTGCAGAGATGCACAAAAAGGACCCAGGGTTTGTTTACTGTGTTGACCCAGATGAAGATGGTAGAATCAAGACATTGATGTGGACAAATGGGCAAAGCCGTATGCAGTACCAGAGCTTTGGTGATGCTCTGACATTTGATACCACATACAAGACAAATATGTACGACATGCCGTTTGGGTTATTTGTTGGAGTGAATAACCATTTTCAGAGTATCCTATTTGGAGGTGTTCTGATGACAGATGAAACCATAGACAGCTTCAAATGGGTGTTCAAAAACTTTGCAGCGTTGATGGGCGGCAAACCTCCAGGAACAATTCTAACAGGTATGTTATTTGGGTTGAAACTTTGAAATCAATACATTAGTGTAACAGTATGCCAATATTTTTGATGTTGCCATCTATTGCACTTTTGTTGCAGATCAGTGCAGGGCAATGGAGGTTGCAATAGCAGCAGAATGGGCAGAGGCTATTCGTAGATGGTGCAAGTGGCACGTGTTAAAGCGTGTAAGTGAGTGTGTTGGGCCTAAGTACACGCAGGTAACTGATTTCAGGGACAAATTCCATAAGATGCTAAATGAAATGTTAACAATTGAAGAATTTGAATCAGCTTGGGCAACTTTGTTAAATGGCTATGGACTATCTGAATACCCATTCCTAAATCAAATATATGAAACACAGAAGATGTGGGTTAAGTGTTTTTTCAAAGGTGTTTTTTGTGCTCGGATGACTAGTACACAACGCAGCGAAAGTGCTAATCACATGTTAAAGAATATAGTTCCTCCGAACGCTCCATTGCATCACTTTGTATGCCAGTACGACAAGATGCAATACATTAGAGAAGAGGAAGAGAACTATCAGGAAAGGAAGAGCAGGCTGGTACATTACTGGGCCTTAATTGTTCTTCAGAATTTGAAGCAATGTTTATACATGATCTTAGATACTGACACCTCTTATTTGCTGCATTCAATGTGCAGAACACGAAGTGCAACAAGAGTGGAGGTCCCCTAGTTGTGAATGCCAATGATATTTACACTCTGAAGATGTTCAAAAAGTTCTGTGCTCTTAAGGATGAATCAGAGTTTTACAAGGTTGAAGAAGTGCTTGATGGTGAGATGTACAGAGCAGTACACTATGATCTTGAGAAAGTAGAGCGTTGGTGCAAGGGATTTTATGTGGTCAAAGTGTTTGATGAAGGATCAATGTACAACTGTGAGTGCAGTCTTTTCGAGCATTTCGGGATGCCATGTGCACACATGTTGCGGATTAG
>JAZFNS010031080.1:8219-26976 GCA_037127165.1 Alloteropsis angusta | reverse complement strand
AAAGTCAAATTTTACAAACTTTGACCAATANGTTAGTTAAATTATATGCACATTTAGTTAATAAACTTTATACCAATATATTTGTATCCAAAGAAATTTTGAAACGACATTAATTGAGTGTTTCATAATTCACAATATACTATAAGAGTAATTAGGAGTCAAAGTTTACATCGAATGACTTTCTCCAGTCAAAATACATATATCATTCTTGGACGGAGGGAGTAGTTTACTAAATCCACATGATGTTTTGGTCATATGCATCTGTATATAAATCAAGCATAATATTTTCATATTAAAAAATATTGGATAGAGAATAGGGATAGGGGGGTCTATATGTTCCCTAGTCTTGCAAAATCTTAGTGTTTAGTCCTTATATGTGAATTATGATACATATATGAAAGGGACACCATGTGGTATTGTGGTCCTATAAAATATATTGCTCAAATCTTTATCAAGCACGTATTTTGGAGAAAGATATTTTGTTAGGCCCACCTTGTCAAATACCTATATGCTTATGATTAGATCAAAATACAAATGATTTTAGGTCACAATTTATTACCACGGTTGTATATACTGCCCTCACTTTCATGTTGCACTCAAATATGATATAAATGGAGTCGTATCAAGATTAGATGTAGCCATGGAAACACCATATTTTAAAAATGTTACGTATATAGTGAAAAATTCTATCGCTTCACAAATTTATGATGCGGTTTTTGATGATATTGTCTAACAAAAAGACTTAAATCTCCATGATATTATGCCATGGTTTCCATATGTTAAGTTATAGTTACAAAGATTAGCTAAATTGTAGGAAAATACAAAGTACCCATATTAATATAATATGTTTACTCGTACACCATTATTTTGTTTTTAGTGGCTTAGGCTATTGCCAAAATTGATACTAGATTATAGTTATTTTTATTAATGTTTTGATGGTTAATCTTAAAATAATTGTAATTAGAAAGTGTTTTTAAATACAAGTAAAATGGNTAACAATTTTATGTCATAAAATAATAACATATTATCATGATTTTGGGCAATGAAACCCANAAAAAAAGGAGAGTGTGTGAATCTGGGTAAAATGGAGAGTGTGTGAGGAGCATATTATCATGTTATACCATCCGCACGTACCAAGTAAGTGTGTGAGGCTCCAAAATAATTTGACCGTCTCAATCTCCGAATGGTTCTACATGAAAAAAGATGTTACATATAAAAAATGCTCTTATGGATTTACTAAATGTTTTGTTTTGAACAGTCAGATGGGCAATACGGTAATTATACTTGTTCCCTTAGACATGCAGGCTCGGTACACGTGAGAGCGTGTGGCAGCATGCACTTGCAAACACTGAGAGAGGGGATACCGAGGCAAGGACCACATGGGCTTGCATGTGACGCTAGTGATTCGGAATCCCTGTTCCTTTTCTGTTTGTCAGTTCCCGCGGCTGATTTTTTAGAGGTCCAAAAACAATGCCAATTTTTTTTTTACGAGAACTTCTCCGTACGGTCTCATTCGGCAGCGACCAGCGAGGTACAATCACTATTGTACTACTGTAGACAAGTTCTTTTTAAATATTGCACGGGATATTCAAGGAATATAACGTTAATGCATGACAAAATTTGATTGAATCGTATCATCAGCCTACGCCGAATATTCAGAGTATCTTGGTTAGATGTTGCCTTTTTTTTTAGCAAAACACAATTAAGACCGATCGTGCAATCGAGAGGTGCCTCAAATGAATTGATGTGAAATCCAATATTGCACATTTTAATACAAACAAAATTAGATGCGATCCCAATCAATGTGGCTGCTCATTAGGTAGGGTATAAAAGGTTAGCAAATGGTGTTCAATGTGGAATATACGGCTACAAAAATTATAGTAGTATATATCCAAGGGAATTATGCAATTGATGCACAACCAAATTCGATAGAATCGGCCGGCGATGAATATTCTTTTCCAACGGTATTGAATACACTAGCATTTATCATTTTCGATGTTGCGATTCTGATAAGCAGTAAACATATAGTAGTACTGGTAATAATGATCCATATATTACGTGCATTATCATGCACCGTTCTGAATTGGTAGGTTCTGGATTGATGACTGTGTTACCATCAATTTCTGTCGTCTGAGATTCCTGCACCTCTTTTTTTTTCTTTTGAGAAGACTGACACACATCTCTCTTCTTTTTTTTGAAAAGATTGACACACCTGTTTATCATGGCATTAGTGAGGGGTGACTACTCCCTCCGTCCCTAAAAAGATGACAAATTAGCTGTCCTAAGTACATTGTTTTTCTATGTATTTAGACACAATGTATATCTAGATGCTTAACAAAATCAACTTATCCAGAAAAGCTAAAGTGTCTTCTAATTTAGGATGAAGGGAGCACATAGTAATCCACCAATAGAATGCAGCAACAGCGAGATTTTCAGTTATTTGTGCCAACGAATATTCATTCATGTAATTAAATTCTTTCACATGGAGTATCAAATACTCATATACTCCTAGCTTAGGATTCCTAGCTACCGCGCCAAAATGAGCTGCTTTTACTAATCTAGTAACTGCGTTTTTTTGCCGGGAAATCTCGTGCTTAATTTGCTTGTCATTGCACAGCTGAAAAGCCGGTGCAAACAAAGGAATCCCGGGGTGGCACGCATCAGACGCCTTGCGCGCGCGCGCGCCAGCCGAGTCACCAGCCATCATCGGCAGATGCATGGCGGATCGATGGGCTACATGTACACGCTACGCATCACACCTTTGTCTCTGCCCCAGCGATCTCGATCATCTCGCGTCAAATGAGCCGACCCGTTTCGATCCATCCATCGACGGCCGATCCATCCATGCGCTCCAGCTCACGAGCACTAGCCCCAGCAGTGACGCCCGTGACCTGCAGTCTCTTCTCTTTGCTCGATCGCTCGACCACCAGCTATAGGTTATAGCTAAGCTGGGTATGCGTTGGCTGCCAAACTCTCTAGCTCCAAATGGCCAGGGTTAATCGAGTGATCTGGGACGCCTAACCCGGCCACATTTCGCTCTGCCGGTGCAACGAACCTGGCCGTGTTCCCGGCAACGTTGCGTCCGAGAACGTCGGGCGGCGCCAGGTGCGCGTCACTTTGGTGTCTGATGGAAGCAAGTCATGGCCAAATATAATTCAGCTGGCAGCTCGATCTGGGAGAGAGCGGACAGCAGCGGCGGTTTCTACAAAGCGTGGCGCTGCATGGCCTGCATTAATTGGACACCACTAGTTAGTGACTAGTGAGTGTGCTTTGCTTGGACGAAAGGTATGGTGGATCCGATCGAGCGGCGAGCTGAGAGGAGCCAGCATCCTGCCGGGTGCCGGCAGGCCATGCGGGTTGTGACGCTGACGCATGCTGCTGGATTATTTGTTTAGGAGTTTGTTGATGATTCTGTTATGTGAGTTTGCTGCTTACATGCACGATGGGTATATGCAACGAACTGGGGTGTGGTCTGGGGGTAGTGCATTTGCGGTGCTGTGATGTCAGCTGCGCCACACTTGCAATGCATGAACTTCACATGACCCTTGGTGCTTTTCTTGTAAGAATTCGCATTTGTATATGTGCAAATTTGCAATGCAATGGATGAACTTCACATGACCCTTTGCATTTTTCTTGTAAGTTTTCTCTTTGTACAGTCGTTTGTTTTTTCATGACGCAGCATGCATGCATTTTGTTTTTGGTGGAATTGTTTTTTGCTATTGACATTGGAAAAAGGTTCATGAACGAGACTTTTACTCTTGTCATGCGTAGCAAATTATTTAGACCAGAGTTTTCCTCGATAAATTCGTTTGGGTGATGAATTAAGTTGGATTTAGTCTTACTTTTTTGGGGATATATATTCCGACCCATCCTTTTCCCCCCATGGACACGTATAGTGATTCATGCATGGGTTCAAGTTTCAACCGTCCTTTGCGTACCCACACCGTAGTTAGGAAAGAAGAAGAAAAAAAGAAAAGGAAAACGCAACGCATGGCCACGTCAAACCCACGAGCCTGGGACTGGAATCAAACTAAATACTAAGTTAATGATTCGCAAGCCTAATGACAACGGAGTCGTTGCAAATTGCAGTGCCGGGGCTAGTTGTTTCCGAATTCAAACGACGACAGACGTCGTCCACATAGAGATCGATCAGCGTTTAAACTACTGTAGTGGTCAGCTTCACGCTTACCTTTCATGATTGTGATGGACACTCTCTCGGCCGAATTAGCCGCGCCGTAACCATAGAACAGCCTGCTCTACAAACATCGTTCTCACAGATGACTTGATTAATAAATCAGTGTGTGAGACTACTGACTAGCAGCAGCAGCAGCATGCATGCTTAATTCTGAATCGGACATGAGTCGTCGTGGAAAACCAACGACACCGGTGACCGGCCTGGCCTGCTTTTGAATCCCATTCCCATGATGCAATGCAATTACCGAGTCAACGTGTAATCCCACAGGGGAAAAACTTTGATTAATTACTACGTGCGCGCGGTCAAAGCGACAAGCGTAAACGTGTTTGCGTACGCTCCAAGGTAGCCGTCGATCGCACGGTCCACAAAGCGTGACAGGCAGCAGCAGTGACGCAAGCACGCCGGCGGCCGGCGGCCGAGGCTAATGTGACCTCGCGGCGCCGGCGGCCGTGTTGGCCCTGGCCCGTCAAGGCATGCAGGCGGCGCGCGGCCGCACGGAAACCGCAGGGCAGGGCCACTGGGGCCGCAAGCTCCGCGTAACGCGCGAGTGCGCGACCCCAGTTGCCTTTTTGCTACGCGTCCGTCGTCCATTCTTCACAGCACATTGACCACACTGCCCTAGAACTCTGCATATTTGGCATCGGTGCCACGTCATCAGATGCACCGACAAGAACGCGCTTCTTCACCATCTGATCTCGGTCGTCATCCGCCACCGGGCACCAGCAAGGATCCTACGTGAGGTCTTGGGTCTGATCGACAAATGTGCTGTACCGAGTACGTAGCAGCGTCGCTGGGTCAACTGCGTTTTGGCCCCAGTTGCCAGCCAGCGACTCAACTCGACATCGTTTGAAAATACCTATACATATTTGTCCGCCTCGTTATTGAGACATGCATGAGACCCTGTCTCTTCTTAGATTTCGCCGTTAAGATGCAAAAAGGACTTCAAACTATTGCCGCAAGCCTGCACTGCAACAAGTGCCATAGAGACCAGCTGGCCATGATCAAAAGGACCAAGATCTTCCATAAAAAAAGTGCCCAAAATCTTATTAAAAAAGGGCCACTATTATTGTTCATACAAACACATAGTAATAACCAAGAGTCGACCAATACGTCATCGACATTCGACAGAAACGTGCAGGACGGAATGAGCTCGCGCGAAAAAAAAAACCGGAGTGAGCTCTTATATATATAACACTACTGTTGCAATCCTTACTTTTTTAAAAAACGATTCTACTTATTTTTATAGTAGAACCAAGCGGTTTCTATAACACCGTTCAGATCCAAACGCAGCCGAGTCAGTCCTTTCAATTTTCAGCCGTCCATGCTGCCGAGTTAAAAGAATATTTGGTTCACTTCAACGTGATGTGGACACAAGTAACAGGAGATAAGGATCAAGGAACGCACATGATAATAGGAAACCACTAGATGCCTGTGCTGTGGCCGATGGCATCACACACAGGAGCAAGAACAACCCGTGCCTTTGGCGTTAGTGAGCAAAGTGGGTAGGATTTGTACACTACGCCAGTGCTTCGGACCTTGAAAGATTTTGGCAATGAAATGCCACGTCTGGGTTCCCTGCCCTCGCTCCTATCGCATCGGCGCGGTTGGCAACTTGGCATTGCGCGTCCAGCATCTTCCAAAATTCCTGGGTGTTCTTGTCCAAGTGTACCCGAGCATACTTGCTTTAACGACGATCCTCCTATCCTATGCTCATAGTGCATGTTGCTTTCGACTAGGGATTGTTTTGGATACATGACCAAGGGATGGCTTTAGCTATTCCAGATTCGTTCTCAGTACCTTGTTAAAAACACATCATTAGCGCAAGGCCGCCAACTAATCACTCATCACTCAAGATAATTGTACGCTACATTGGGTTACAAGGATTATGTGCGCCATCAACATGAGCTTCACAAAACTCCAACTTTTTTTCCTGCACAGCATTTTTTTCCTTCTCCCAAAACCATAGCCTAAGATGTTAGCGGCTTCTAGGAACTTCTGCAAATGATAGAGCCCCACATCCACATGGGCAACACGAAGCCTGAACCATTCCAAGCAAAACAGAGCGAACAGATAATGCCCTATCCTTTTTCTAAACTAGCAAAATATTCCCAATCCTCGGGAAGGAAAAAAAAAGGACACTAGCATACAACTCAGATGCATTGCACGCATCAGGCTCCAACACAGGCCGCAGCAACTCAGTTTTGTTCACAGATCTCATCACGCCTTCCCAAACAGAACCAGAGACTGGTGTCATTCACCAACCTGTCAAGTGCCTAATTCAGCTAAGTGATGCACCAACCAGTGGCATCCCAATGCTACTCAATTCATTCGGTGATCTATCATCATCATTCTATCAACACGACCAAACCAAGCCATGCCGTCTCCCTTTCCAGCACACTGCAAAGCTCCAACAGAAGGGCTGACACGGGGAAGGAAAATGGTGCCAAATGGCATGCGCTGCGGGAACACCAACCCTGCATGATTCAGAGTCAGAAAGGCAATTATGTGAGTCCATTGGCATTATAGTTGACAGGGAAAAGATGCCACAGTTTCACAAAGAAGCATTGCACCGTGACACGCTGGCCACTGGAAGCAACAAGCCAACAACAGCTTGCCTATATTGGCATAGCCAGAGCGATAATGTTCATTAAAAGATGGCGAGAGCTATACACGTGAAAACTTTGTTTCAGGAAGGGCTATAAAGACATGGATGATGAAGCAGCACGATCTGAAGCATCTAGGTACCAAATCACCTCCTTTCTGCGAAAGTAGGCACTGTGCTCTCTGCATGTGAGGACATGTCAAAACAAAACAGATATTTTATGCTCGTACCTGAACATGATTGGCCCATCACTGCTCCAACTGAAGCCAAAAGAAAATGATTACTTCAGTAGTGTGGCACAAAGCCAGTAGACACATGCATATGCACATCTCACAAGTAATGGAATTTCTTTAGGGTATTTACACCAGTATTTCTGTTCTGCTGCTTAGGGTATCAGGAAATGTGCAGGAAGACTACCACATTAATGTAATACTTACACTACCGGGCAGGAAACCGTCAGCTGATGCCCCAGATGGTTACTGGTCACAAAACAAAGTACAATTCGGAATTGAGCGCTATCACTGTCAATGAAAAATAATGAGGGAATTATGCACAAAAACATCAGAATTACTAATCAAAGTTTGAAAAAAAACAGACGTTGACAAATGTTGTGTCACCACTTCATGTAGGAAATATTAATCGTATGATAAGCCTGACAGCTCAAGAATTCATAACTACTACAGCCGCAATCACAATCACCACGAGAAATTCTTTTCAGATGTCAAGTTTTGAAAGGGTACATCATCCTTTACAATATAGCCCATCATGAATAAACAATTGATACGAATGTAAACTTTGCTTCCTTTATTCTCTTAAATTTAATTCTTGGAACCTTTTCTCTTGTCTGTTTTTACCCTGAATTTTATTTATACAGCTAGAAACAGCACATAAATAGCTCCTTAGGTAAATAGTTAGTTAAGAAAAGCAAATCTTCAGAGTCTTCAAGAAATACAGATCGAAACATTCCAGTCATTTTTTAAAGAATATGCAAGTCAATTACACTATCAGACAGCATTTGAATCCATTGCCAAATTAAGCTGCACTATGGAAGCTTTTCTACGAAAGGTACCCCATGTTTCAGCCTATGCTCCTAATGGCTCATTGGTTCAGGGAGTTACTACCTAGTGCTTGGACCATCTAACACAACCTGAGCAAGTTGTTTATGAATAATATACAAAAGCACACAGAATAGAGTAATAAGGCTTTACAAAACCATGTACCCCCAGAATGGTTTGTTCAAATAACAACTAAAAGTAGTGTTTCGTTGCTTTATCCAACATCTTGATGTTCCACAGTGCCAGCCAGCGCATTGATCAATCAACTTTAGCTTTGGTACCTATTAGGTAGTCTTTTTCAGGTGTCACAACAGGTACCATCCAAGTACTTTGGCGAAGTCATGAGAATGCTGTGATGCAGCTGACTCTATAATCTTTTGATATAGGTAGGTTCTGCAAAAATATGTATTTGATCACTTGTGCCTAGATACCCTAGTGGTTGGTTACTCAGCATACCATAGGTAGTGTAATGCCCTTTTACCAGCAGGAGGAAGTGTATATGTTTCCAGTTGCAGAAGACAAGGCAAGCAATACACTAACAGTTCTGCTTGAGTAAATGGGTTCATCTCATTCCCTGAGCAGCAACCAGTTTATATGGGGTATTTAAATAACTTGAGACAATGGAAGGATTTAAAAACTTTCATTATAGATATCTTGATCAGCCAATAGCACTTCTACAAGAAAATGCAAGCTCAGTGTAAGACAAGCAGTTCACAACCACTGTAACGAATTTGTTATAAACAGAATTAACATATGAACTATCGATAACAAAGCACTGAAGCACAGAACACAAAATAGATGCTATTACTAAGAAAATATTGAAAAAAAACCCTTCTGCACATAACAGTAGAGGTTGAAAGTGAGACCGGTAATAATATTTGTAATAAAAATATAGAAATAAAATAAATCAATATTCACATTTAAATCATGATTCTTTGAAAAGTATGTCTAGTGCCAAAGAAGACAGAAATTGAAAGGAGCACTATCCTTTCAGTGAGCCACAGACATGCACACACTGATTAAATCAGTCAAATTCAGATTGCTTATGTCTTATGACTCATGATGCTCCTACGATCCTACCTGATAAGAAAGCAAGCTTCACTTGAAAGCATGCCTTTGAAGATCCAACTAAGGCTGGAACATGTTGAAGTGATGTCAATATAAGGTGGTAGTGTTTTATTCTAGCACAAGTACCATAGAGTCAGCAGTCATGAATCATGCAAGATCTGGTAACAAGCCTGTGAAAGATATAATTGTGATGCAGGCAAAATGCCAGGAGTTTTGCTGACCTTAGTTTTTATTACCTAGATAGTTATTTTTGATATCACCAAGAATGAAACCCAACTGAGAAGCCACAAAAAACCTACAAAATTGTTTCAGCTATTCCGATCCAACATAAATTATTTTCCCCTGCACTGAGTGGAAAGAAACCTTGTGATTTATTCTTTCATACTCATAAATTTATTCATGTATGGGTCAAATGATTAAGGGAAAATGCCTTGGCGTGAGCATTCAGTGTGAGTTGCTTAATTCTGTTGCAACATGCATGTGTTAGACATGAATGAAGCCTCACGGCAGGCTTCATTTATTAAAGAGCCAGTGAAATTACATGACACCATCGTAGTAAGAAGTTCCATAAGTAACCGTACGGTTACGTCTTCCATTCCTATAAAAGTAAACGAGATTGAACAAACTGTTCCTTTCCCTTGAATCAGCATTAGCGGTAAAGATAGAAACAAGCAACCAGAAAAGAGTTAACAAGAAGACAAAAACAGAATAAACAAATCCAAAGTTAAGGGGTTTATGTTCTGCTATCTATTTGATATTTGGGTTGTAACATGAACAAAAATATACCACCCGCAACTGAAACATTCAGAGATTCAAAAGTACCTTCCATTGGAATGTTTACAAGGTCACAAGCCTGGAGGGTCTCTGAAGAGAGGCCGTTCCCCTCACTTCCTAACACTAAGCACAGAGGTTCATTCAAGAGTGAATCGGCTAATTCTTTAGATAGCGAGAGGATTCCTTTGGATGCGTCACTGCTACTTTCTGGATGACCTGCCATCATCTTCATATTATATTTAGACATCAACTCATGCAGGTCATGCCAGGTACCAGACACAATAGGAAGCTGCAAAGAGGCTCCACGGGCTGCACGAAGAGCCTTTTCATTGAAAGGATCACAGCAAGCTGGGAGAAGAAATACCCCATCCTGTTTGCATTTGGGTTTAAAAGTTGTTAGAACTTAAAAGTGCAGAAGTTGGACAGCAAATACTAGAGAGTATTCAATTTTTTCAACCGGATATAGTTAATACACATGAATCCTATGTTATGTATCCCATGAAAGATTATTTTATACAGTAGCATCAGATAATGACATTCCATCCTATCTTACATAAGAGCAGAATCATTTTCTCTATAGCAAAGTAAAAGAACTAAATTGCATGGCATATTTTCAATACCTAAATTGTTGTCAACTTTATAATGTGACAGTTTAATTTGTCTTATAAATCAAAGAGGTTTGAAACATCAAACAAAGAATCAAAGTACAATGGAAACTCTGGTCTCAGACAGGAAAAGCATATGGTCTGTGGCTATCAACTGTCAACATTATGCAATGTAGCAGTAGTACAGTCTGAAAAACTTCAACAAGTAACACTTAAGAAAGAAATGGTATACCCAATTGAAAGCACAAGCTGATCTCATCAACGTTCCAAGGTTACCAGGATCCTGCAAGATAGTTGCACTAAGGTCAGCTCAAGATGAACTGCACAAAATTTGCAATACGTATACATCATCATCAACGAAAACAACATACATGGATTAGAACCATGGAACTATGTTTTGTATTCTACAGCATAAACAATGACAGCAACTATATATGCACAATGGTGTGGTCCTGTGGTCCTGTATTTCCTCACCTGAATCCCATCAAGGACTAGAATCCTCTTTGGATGATTGAACACCCCATCAAGAGCATCCCCGTCCTCATGGCTCCCGAGGTCGCAAAAATGCCTAGGCATGTGCATGACGGCAATGGCCTCGGTGGAATCAACCGATTGCATGCCGGACACCTTCTTCATCACGGAAGCGCTGACATGCACGACATCGCCAGAGAACTCACGCAACTCCTCCGGGACTTGTACGCCGTCCAGGAGAAGGAGGTAATCGATCGCGTCGAACTCAAACCTACACATCTCCCTGAAGCAAGGGGCAGGAGCACAGGAGGGTTAGGAAGACAAGCTTCGCAGGACGGGACGGGTACAGATGATGAGGGCCTCTGGAATCGCGGGGAGTAGGGGAGTACAGGATGGGGGCGAGGCCGACGAGGAGGAGGCGGCGGCATGAGCGGCGGTACGCGGCGGAGAGCCGGAGCTTGACGCAGTGCTTCACCAGCGGGTTCGCCACGCTCGCCACCTGCTTGCGCTTTTGCCCGCCCCGGGAGGAGGCCGGCTTCGCTGCTGCGGAGGCCGTAGCAACGATGGCGCGGCACGAGGCTAGGCGACGAGGGCAAAGCGCGAGCTCCGGCCTCGCCGAATAGCTGGCCGCCAAGGGCGGCGGGGCTCGCGCCAGTAGCAGGAGCATCGCGGTGGCGAGCAGCGAGCGGGGGCCGTGGTGTTGCGTTGCGACTTGCGAGCTCCGTTTGTTCACTTCGGCGTTTGTTTGTTTGTTTGTTCGGCCTGTTTCCTCGTGGGCTTTGGCGCCCCAATCTTATCTGCTCATGGACTCAATTGCATGTTTGCACTCAACGGTCTGGATGGGGGGCTCTAGCATTCCCCAATTCCAACGCCCTTCGTCAAAAGCATTTGAACTTGAACCACATTTGATATGTTTGTTTGATTGACTCTCGTCTCATCTATGATTCATTTGAATTTTTTGCGCATTTGTACTTTTTAGCCATGCTAGCTCGTTGACCATTGTGCAAAACATCTTGCATATAAAAAACGCTCAGCCACAGCCACCTGCGACACCCCGCCGGCGGCAGGTCCGCTCGGCACACGGCGAGGGCGAGTGCCAACATTTCGCCGATTTCGTTCTCGTTGTCTTGCTCCAGCAACCTGGAGGAGTAGAGGCAACATTCTTCCATAACAACGTAGCTGCTTGGTAAGATTTGAACCAGTTAAGTTATTCACGCACTCTGCCACTTCCAAATCTCATAGCTCCTGCGCTCATTGTTCGTGCTGAAAATTGAACGTTGGGTGTTTTACAGGTTTACAAAGTTCACAAGTGTTCGTCATCTATCAGAAGAAAATTCAGAAGTGGCATCTTTGCAAGGACCATATTTCAGCATCCTGAACTGCAAGCACACAACAGAACATGGGACAACTATGGGCAGAACAAAAAAAAATTCTTTCCTCCTCTTGCTAAGTACAAATCCTTGTGACTCTACAAGCTACCAACCGCAGAAGCAAAGCACCGGCAGGATCAGAATTCTATCGTNCGCGGAGTCAGTTAGGCAGTTTAAGACGACTCTGCTCCAACGACTTGAGAAGGTGAGACGCAATCTCCACGGCTCCATGTATTTTGCATTAAAACAATGATCCTGAAACCAGTGAAAGCTAACGGTTAGATGTGGGGGAAAGAACAGAGAATGGATATATTCGGTATTGCAGGGATTCAAATTTGTGAACTGAGATGGTACAACCTCTTAGGCACAGCTCACTCGTCTCCCATTGCGAGTTCTAGCGCATAGTCATCTCTTTCCTGGAAGAGTAGAGAGTCCATTTCGTCTTAGGACAAGTGTCTGAGAATCTATAAACTGCTTGTACATCAGAAAGTAATTATTACTCACCACAGGGCCTCGTGCAAAATATCTCCCAAATTGGAGCCAATATACCTGCGAAGTGAGAATCATTTTTTAGCAAAGAGAGTTTCATAAGCTTATTTCCTACTACGTATGGAGCTAGATATAAATTGTTAAAATTCAAAAGCTGCTTAGACTATGCGCTTGCCTCATCTTCATCTTGAGTCTCCACTTCGACATCTCCAGATGGGAAGCCAACACACAATAAGGCATAGCCCTGAAAAGGAAACCATACATTTCAGCAACCCCGAGGTACCATAGTTGATAGGCAGCATTGGACAATATTTTACAGTTGAATAAATGATTTGCATTGGTAAATCTCTATGTTGCTGGACTGAAAATAATTAATCCCTCCATCCCAAATTACTATCCATTTTAGCTTTTCTAGGTTCATTATCATACGCTATGTCTAGATTCATAGCAATGATAATGAACCTAGAAAAGCCGAGACAGATAGTAATTTGAGACGGATGGAATACTTAATTAAAAAAATATATGGCCAGATTTGGAACACAAAAGATACTAAATCGTGGGTTACATTGTAACCACAGTCGCTCACGAACATGAGGTACTTGCAGAAAGTGTCTAAAGTGGACGACAGGTTAACAGCTCAATTGAGCCTCTCATTTTCTAGACCATGTACATGGGGAACAATAATATGGAGTCCAGTACTTGAATCACTTCAACTAATGGAAGAAAAGATGGGTGTACCTGATCTTTTAGTTCTGCAGATATCCCAAGCGCTTCAGGTTGTCTTATCTGTCCCGATTTTATCCGAACCGCACAGCTTGTACAACAACCTGATTACCAAAAGGAGTTTTTCTTAGACAATCGTGCGTGCGTGTTTACGAGTCCAGGCCTGTGCGCCTAATTTTGTGCATTGCCTCTCCAGCCCAGCTCCATGGTCAATGCCAGAATAGATACAGACGCAGACACTGGTGCACTCATGTGAACACTTGGAGAAGATGAACAGCACATAAGTTTTGCAACATGGCAGCTACTTGCCTCTTAATACAAAGACGCAGTTACAAAATACGTAAAGATCTTTATGATACAATAGAAATAGTACAACTGTTCCACTTCTTTGCCATAGTAACATGCACTAAAGAAAACTAAAAATGTACTGAGTAACATATACTTATGACATTTAATACACGGTGATGACAAGATATTCATAAAAACTACATGCTGCTAGGTACTAGCAATTCATATGAAGATTTGTGTACCAGACTAAAGTGACAAGGCTAGAAGAGGTGAACTAGACATGTAAGACAAAATCACTAGTTTGGCTATTACTTCATGGTCAGCACACACCATATATACAACACCAAGCTCATGACCCAGTGACACAACATGTACATTTCAGGTTTTAACACTGCAAAAGAACTTGGTTTAGCTTCAAACTCGACATAGATCCTGGCTCCATACTCTGAGCTTCACCAATATTACAAGCGACTCTATGACCCAGAAGTGGGTGCAGCATGCCAAAACCTGGTGGGCCAAAACTCTTCTAGATGCAGCTAAGTTAGTTTGCAATAATGAAGCTATTTGTAGATGAAGTACAACAACACCTCTACACAATCTGATAAACACCACATTTACCAATGGGAGTGGAGTATGCTCAACTATGGAGGAGCACAGCTGGTTATACATTAGAAGCACCTATCTTGCACCATTCTCATAACCATGTATGGACTTTGTGTAAGGAGGAGGAGGCACATTCACTATTCAGTTTCCACCACCATCTTACACAAGTGTATTTTGGAGTGCTAACTAGCTGAGAAGGAAGTTGTAGTAAGGTGATTTTCAGTTTTCTGCCAACGGCCATCTTGAAGACAGTTAGGATGAAATAAGAAATGAGGATGCTTCACGCAGGAGGAAACATACACACTCGTCATCAGTGAATTTATTGATGTAATGCAACTAACTAGCCATGCATAATGAGTCCACCAACGGCTTACTTAACAGACACATTCATGGTTTCTCCATGAATATTCATTGGGTCATATCATGCATTCCAGCTTGGGAAAGTCTAGTGCTCCCATGTGCATCCGCATTCTCCATTTCTGCTCTCTGTGTAGCTGAGCTGTGTACTGAACACTGAATGCAGTATGTATACCACACTAACGAGATACTGCATTACATGCCAGCTGATCTTGCTGGATTGTTTCCTTTTTGCCACTGCAAACATCTTGCCCAATTGTTGTAACTTGTATGTACTCGCAACTGATCTCAGCAAAATGCGGGCCACCTTAACTTGTGGTCTTCTCACTACCGTGCAAATTTTAAAGAGTAGTAGCTCAGAAAAAGAGCTGATAAGAGGCAAGCGCTGGTAATAGGAAGATGAACATGCATGTGTCGTGGACAGCAAAAGAAGGTACAAATATGATTAGCAGACATCCCCTAAATTAGTTAGGTAACTCTATGCAGCAAGCTGATTAGCAGAAAAGTGTTGGATTGCGTCCATTCATCAGAATCAGTAACATGTTCCGGCCTCGCTTAATTCAGTTGCTGTCCAATAGTATAGGGTAGGTGACAGTAGCAAACAAGGGCAACAAGAGGGGATAGGCTAGGAGGATTTAGGATACAACTTACCATGGCGGCACGCGAACGGCAGCCTGATGTCCTGCGCCTCTGCGGTGTGCAGAATGTACTGGTCCTGCGCCCATGAGCCCAAGTCACTAATCATATTCATAACAGACTTTCTTCCCCGGAAAATAGAAACACTGGGATAGAAATTAGAATGCGTTCGGCGCGAGGCTAGGTACCTCGGGCACGACGAATTCGTGGACGACCCCGCTCTGGCGGTCGTGGACGGTGACCTTGTGGGTGGGGACGGGAGCGGAGGCCGGCGGCCGGGGCGCTTGCTGCAGCTCCGAGGCGCGCGCCCTGGTGTCCCGCGCCGGGCGGAGGACGCCAGCGCTTCTGTCGCTCCTCCACAGGGAGGGCCCTCTCGGCGCCCCGATGCGAGCCCTGCACCAACGCGCAAGGATTGGCAGTTTCAGTTTCAGCATACAAACAACAGTGAGCCATCAGGTGAATTACGAACGGCGAATGGTGATCGTTCATCTGGTGAAGACGACGAGCACAGTGCCCGAGCTGAGCACGAGAGGAGACGGGGGAAGAAAGTGTGAACGCGTACGTGGTGGTGGCGGCGGAGCAGGCCATCACGCGCGGCCGTCGGCCTTCTGCTCCGTTGACGGACGGGACGGGTCCGGGACCGCGGCGGGAGGGGTGCTCGGACGGGCGGGCCCGGCTTCGTCGCCGACTGCCGAGGCCGGCGCGGGTGTGGCGGGAGGGAGAGTCCGACGAACTGACGACTGCGAGAGCGAGCGGGACGGAATCCTCGCGCGACGCCGCGACTGGCTCGGGGTCGGAGCAGATAAGGGAATTCTCCGCCGCGCGCTCTCCGCCGCAAACCCGCAAAGGCCCCCAACTGCGGAGAAGCCGTGGCGAGGCAGTCCAGTCCGGTGTGGCACGGAGAGAGAGATCCACGAGTAGGACGGGCCAGGTTCCACACAAAAAAAAAAGAGTAGCACGGGCCAGATCCGTGTCGGTCGGCTTTGATCCACACGGGCCCAGCCCGCGGACAGCGAGGAAAACCTTTTGGGCGCGCGTGAGCGAATGAGAGTCCAGCCCACCAAAAAAGGCAAAAGCCCACACCGTAGGCCCATGTCGCGGATACGTCTTCGGACTTTGGGTGCCCCCAGCCCGCCCGCCCCCTCCGTGCCCGAGCCGCCGCTGCCGCCTGCCGGCCTGACCTGATGCACGGCGCACGGTCAAATAAAACGTGCCGTGCCCGTGCCGCGGCGCACGCAGCCCGGCCTTTCCAATCCGCGGCGGCTCATCAGCATCACTGGAGAGCGCTAAAATTCCGCGTGGCCTCGTCTCACCTTTATCTTTTTTTGAGGGTGTGGCCTCGTCTCACCTGCTCCGACGGATGATCCACAACGTGACCATGACGTACGTGGTGCCGTTGATTTAGCGTGACGGGCAGACTTGGACAAATGTTCGTTCGGGCCCGGACAAGTTCAAGATGGTCGAGGAGATTAGATGGTACTGTATGTGAAAGGATATAGGAGTAACAAGTAGCATAGTAACACGGTTTGCTCCCTACAAAGATCGAGGTCGGCTCCTGCGCAAACCGCGGCGGCGCCCACTGTGAAAACTGAAAACCAAGCCCAAGATGAGCCGCGATGATTCCTTGCCGTGCTCGACTCGCTATCATCCCAGGACTCGGTGGCTCGGTAGCTGGCTATGGCTCTTCGAGCGCCCGGAGGAGCCGCACAGAACCTCGCCCCGCCCGGCCGGCACAGGCCACAGGGCCGGTGCTGCTCATCTTTTTTCCAAACCAAACTGACAAATGACAACGTTTTGGCAGGTTGCGAAAGCGTGCGCAATCATGGTCCGTCGTCTCGTCTCCCGTCGGTCCTGGTACCTGACTGAATTCGCAGACGCAGACAGTTGTGACACAACCGAACAAACAAACAACATCAGCTCTCGGAAAACCGGTGGTTCAAAGTCGGTATCATGGGACTAAGTACTGTATTAGTTTATGGATCTTCGTTGGCGCCTAACTCAGTAAGGATATAGTACTAACGTGCAGTGTCAATTTTTTTAAGTAAAAATATGTTTGTCGTACTACCAGGCCATTCATGCAAACATTATATAATGAAACAACATAGTAGTAGCTTGGTAATCGCTCGACCAACAGTAACCAGGCCATCCAATGAACGGACGGGATGTTTTTAATTAAAGCATCTTATGTGCCCTAAACAAAGCACAATGATTAGGTCTGGATTTAATTAAGCGCACACATGTTGCTGGTTTCGGATGCAACTATTCTCTAGCCTGCCTGTTGCATCTTCCTCCCATGTTGCCGCGCCGACTTGCATCACGCTCTTGCACATCTGCTGTTTGTTTCCCTTCCAGATTATGTAAAAAAACAAACTTATGCTCTAAGGACAGCATGGAAAAAAATCACTACAGCATCTAGGGTGGTATTTCACTATAACTTACAAACTTACATAATTTAGGTTCAAACAAATACAATCTTCAATTCAAAGTTTCAAACTTACATGAGCACAAAAGATGAGCACATAATCTAGGTACAAACTTACATGAGCACAAACAACCTTGAAGTCAAACTTACTGAGAGAAAACTAGTCACGGGATCCCTGAAAAGATTGGTCAACCACTGCCTAGTCATTTTTTTAAAAAAACACCCCACTGCCTTTAGTAAGTACGAGGCTACTATTTTTAGTTGGAGGAGATGCTAACCACTACCAGCCATTGAGATTCTACCGGACCATGTCAAGGCATTGTTCAAATAACATATCAGGTTATTTGAGAATCTCACATTTTTCAAAATAAAAATATTGTAGTTGAGTATGATGTTTCACAACATGATATCTGATTCTATATATTTAGAAATAGAAAAATCAACCATAGGCTAATACCATGCTTTCAAAATACCAAGGTACTAGTTTGGCAATTGAAGATTTTTTTCTCATAAACAAAACTAACATTCTTTCTCTGTTCATGTTTTGTGAAACAACTGGCACCACAGAAATCTGTATAATCCTACAAACCCGAAATTTCCTAATAATGTACTGAATAATACTTTTGTTGCTTATTTATGTTTACCAAACTCTATGTTTACATAATTATGTTTGATCGAAGCAGCCGATGCTGAAATTGCTCACTACTTTCAGTCACAAGTAAATCTTACAACATGTCACTGTACCATATCCTTTTAATAGGACTATGCAACACCCAACAGGTACCTAAAAGGCCAAAACGACTCTTCCTTTGTGGGCAGAATGTTCTCTGAACTTTCAATTACTTTAAGATTTACCCAGAACTTACTGGTTCATGGTTAGCTGAATGGGCCTTTAAACAAGAAAGAACTATCCAGCACTTGCTCTTTCTTTTGTTCCGTGAACCTTAACAAGTAGTGCATGATAAGATGATGGAGATTCATCCTGCCGGTTTAGTGGTTGGCCTGCAAAATATCTTCAGGAACTGAACAACAGACAGACCATCCTCAGCGGTCAGGACTCAGGAAGGCTTCACATGGTTCTGGATTCACTCAGGGCACA
>JAZFNS010031733.1:3863-21095 GCA_037127165.1 Alloteropsis angusta | reverse complement strand
TTTTTTTTTTTTTTTTTTTTTTTTTTGCAGGGTGACCAGAATTGTCCTGGAATAATTCCACTAGCCATTAAGGATGTCTTCAGCATGATCCAAGATGTATGGCACTAAATACTTGAGTTACATAATATTAAGCAATCCCGCTTTTATGATTATTTTTCTAAAAGTCATAATGTCTTTATTCAAATGGATATATTTCTTATTTCTTAAATGTTTAAATGGAGGAAGACTTTACTTTTGTGTGGGTGGGGGGTGGGGGTAAGACAATCAGTGGGTGTTGTGCTATAGAGAAGACTTCTCACACAGGCCAATAAAACCCCCGAAACCCTGCCCCACCCATACACAGCGGCTCCGTTGCCCGTGCGAGCGCCTGACGGTCTGGGCCGAGCCTTAGACCTGTGCTTTGGTGTGGTGGCAGGGGAGGGTATTTTTTTAACCACAGCCTAATTCGCTCCCATGGGGAGTCGAACCCAGGACTAGGGCTGTCAAAAAAGCTCGAGGATCATAGATCGGTCGAAATCGACTCGCTAAAAGCTCGGCTCGAGCTCTAAACGAGCCGACCTCGAGCCCAATCTCGAGCTCGCGAGCCTTAACGAGCCGAGCTCGAACAGCTTGTTAATGTTTTCATCTTTCAGTTGTTGGTATATTTATTTGGGATTCTTTTTTATAGTATTTAAAATCTCATATTAGTGAAGCAATTCTTAATTAAAACGTAGCATATATGAGCATAGGGATGATTCGTGAGCTATTGATAAGAAAAAAATAAGGTGTTGATTTGCTTTGCCGACTCGAATGGACAGAAACTATATTAAACGAGCCTATACGAGCTNCTCGAGCCTTCTCGAGCTTGAGTCGAGCCGAGCTCGAGCTTATCAATAGGCTCGGACGGATCTCAAGCTCGGCTCGAGCTTCTATCGAGCTCGAGCTTGCGGCTCCAGACTCGCTCGAGCTCGGCTCGTTTACAGCCCTACCCAGGACCTAAGGGGTGCTAACTTAGACCATCTAACCAGTTCAGCTAGTGGCGCCTTCTTATCACTTCTTATGATCATGTGTGTGTTTCAATACTACCAAATGACATTGTTGATCCCCGCAAAAAAAAAATGACATTGTTGATAACACTGTACATTACCCAAGCAGGCAATGCTCATACAGCTTAGGGGTGTTTATTTCCTCTCTAGGTTATATAATCTAGCTTATGGTTGAAGGGCAACATGGTAAAAGCTCACGATGGACCACAAAATAATCTGAAATGAGCTACCCACATGCAGCTTATTTGGGATTATTTTGGTGGTCCATGGTGATCTTTTACCATATTGCCCTTGGACCATAAGCTAGATTGTGTAATCTTGAGTGGAAACAAACAGGGCCAGCGGTGTGTGGTTTTGTAGCCCAAGATGCTAGTGCTTTAAGTCTTGATCTGTTTAATTGACCCTTTCTTAAAATTTAGATTCATGAGAGTGTTCTTAAGTACGGAGAGTTTTACTAGTTGGCTTTATACAAAAGAGAATCTCTGGTTAGTTTTTCAGCAAGAGGTGAAAAACTCGTAATCATGTGGTTAAGGATTTTGAGAGCCAGAGTGTGAAGATTGACATCTCCCAGAAAGTTGTGGTTACAAAGTTACATATGAGTGGACTCACATATACTCAAGTTTTGGACATCAAATTTCTTGTAAATTTTACTGTGTCGAGCTGTACGCTGTGCTCGGTGCTGCTCAATTCTATACTGTATTTCATCATCAATCTGGCTATCACCTAACTGTACCCTTATTTTTTCTATCTTGACCAACAGAGTCCTGGAAGGGAATTTTTGCTCCGTGTGTCGTACCTTGAAATCTATAACGAGGTATACTTTCTGAGCAAGTTAGATTATTTTTACCATTTTTATAAATTTCTTGTAGTGCATGCATTTGGTTTTACTTTATTTGATTACTCAACAGCCCTTTGTCTAACTCACCCTATGTTTTTATCTTGATTGGCTTGGCCATTCTACCTGGAGTGCACTTCCACTTATCTACCCTAAGCAAAATTTAATCTCATTTTCTATGGCAAGGTTATATGTATTGTTATGCACTTTCAGCTTGGGTACCATGTGGATAGATTGATTCTGTATATCTCATTGCAGGTGATAAATGATCTACTTGATCCTACTGGCCAGAATTTGCGAGTGCGGGAGGATGCACAGGTTTAAATCTCTAGAACCTTTTTGGTATATTCTCATGATATACTAATATAGTNAATATAGACAACTGACATATAGTTTTAACTGAATGATTTAATTCAGTTATGAAAACNAAAAAAAAAGATTTCTTTGCTCTTAATACTTGGGCAGTTATCTTGGTGTTTACTCAGAATTCTTATCTGGACGCGGTTTATTGCCTTACATGTACATTGTTTTTGTTTACCATTTATTCTGAAAATGATTAACATGATATGATCTTATTTATCTCAATGATCGCATGCGTCATTATTTTTATATCTTGCCTTCCTAAGTTGTTTGGCCTTTGGTCTATGCAAATGTACTTTATAGCTTCATCCATTGCAGTTACTATTTTGTGTATGAGCTTATCTATTTGCTTCCTTTCTTTCTCTCTAGGGAACATATGTAGAAGGAATAAAAGAAGAAGTAGTTTTGTCTCCAGGACATGCTCTTTCTTTTATTGCAGCCGGTGAAGGTGACTACATTATCTTTCCCAGCATCATTCACCTGGTTACATAGATGTTTTTCACCCAGGGCTTCATTTAACTGAAACATGACAATGAGTTCTACAATAATGTGAGTTTTTTTAGATATAAACTAATACTATGCAATATGGCAGAACATCGGCATGTTGGCTCTAACAACTTCAACTTATTTAGCAGCCGAAGCCATACTATTTTCACATTGGTGAGTTCATAATTTCCTTAAGCATTTAATGACTAACGCATTTCTGCAAATGTTTCCCTTTTGTTCTTTCTTATGCCCTAAATACCCATGAGTTCCTGGAATCACCTGCATGATATTTTTTAACCACATTTGTGATATGCTGTATTCCTTTATTTGACACATAGCATATCTGTGCTCCTCTTCAGATGATTGAAAGCAGTGCCCGTGGTGATGAGTATGAGGGTGTCATGTATTCGCAGCTCGTACGATGTTCTGCCCCTGACAAACATTCTGTTTAACATTCCAGTTGCCCCTGGATTTCTAATATCATATTTTGTGCTTTTGCTATTTTCTAGAATTTGATTGATCTAGCTGGCTCTGAGAGCTCTAAGACAGAGACTACAGGATTAAGAAGAAGGGAAGGCTCATATATTAACAAGAGTCTTTTAACTCTTGGAACTGTAAGTTCTCATTGCCAATCATATATGACATCAGGATTGCTATATTATCAGCAACTTTCATTTCAACTCATCTTCTTAAGAATTTGACCGTCTTATTACTATAACTTGTATCAAAATATTTTTAATCTTAAGTTCACGCGCTAGTCCTGTTGACTTCACATTTTTCTATTCTAAGGTCATTGGCAAGCTCAGTGAAGGGAGGGCAACACATATTCCCTACCGTGATTCTAAGTTGACCCGTCTGCTACAGTCATCATTAAGTGGCCACGGTCATGTCTCAGTAAGTACTTCCCTTTTTTGTCCCTCCGAGAGCCATTCCTTTTGGAACTCACTCCAGTGTTCTGGAGGAGGCATTGACGTGAAGCACTAAAACGACTTTTTCCATGCAGCTAATTTGTACAATTACCCCAGCATCAAGTAACATGGAAGAAACACATAATACATTGAAATTTGCAAGCAGAGCGAAACGTGTTGAAATTTACGCCTCTCGCAACCGGGTAAATGTTTAGGCATAGAAAACTTATTTCCTATGCCGCCATTCTAGAAAATGAATTGACAGGCAGGGTTCTTGCTTTTGACTGCCCAGATAATTGATGAGAAGTCTTTGATCAAGAAGTATCAAAAAGAAATATCCTCTCTAAAGCTAGAACTTGATCAGCTAAGGAGAGGAATGATTGGCGGTGCTAGTCAGGAAGAAATTATGATTTTGCGTCAGCAGGTAGGCGCTGTTCGCTTGATAGAAACTATGCTGTTACGCTGTTCTGTGCTCCTTGAAAATCGACTATTTAAAATAATCTTTGTGTTGGTAAGTGGATAAATGCTTGAAAGTACTATTCTTTCTTTTCCTTTTAGTTGGAGGAGGGCCAGGTAAAGATGCAGTCTCGTCTAGAGGAGGAAGAGGAAGCTAAAGCTGCTCTAATGAGCAGGATACAACGCTTGACCAAATTAATACTTGTTTCCACAAAAACCAATATTCCTGCCTTGACAGATAGTCATCAGCGGCAGAGTTCTGCCAGTGAGCAAGATGTAAGTATTAATTGCTATACTAGCTTACATCTGTATATATTCTTCTTTGTGCTTCTGTTTGCTGGATTATTTTTTCTGGAAATTTGAATTATCTGTAAATTTCAGAAGCTAAGCACTTCACAAGAGAGTTCGACACCTGTCCAAAACGATGGCACCACGAAAGACACCGTATCATCTGCTTCCCCAGACTCATTGGATGAGATCAATCAATTAAGATCTGCCAGTGGGGAGCATTCTTCAATTACTGGTTCCGGACCAGATTCAATGCAGGTAGATCACCTGCCTGTTCTGCCATTTTTTCATAAATTTTCCTTATTAGTTACGTGTTCTCAGTTGTTGTTGTGGATGTTAGTACTTAGTAATTCACAACAAATAGACTCACCACTGCAGTTTGGGTGCGGGTGTGGGTCTGGGGGTTAAGATGTCATGACTTGAAGGGGACTGGGATTCTGAAAGGAAATATATACTCTAGATTGAAATGAAGAGAACTTTTGGGAGAGACAATTCACTCTTTGTAGTTTGTAGACAAACAACTGTTAGCTTTATAAGGATCCATTTACAGTCCGCCTTGACTCAACTTCTGACAAATAATTTTGAAGCGAACCAGTTTTGTTTTTTGAACTCTGACGTCTTAACTTTAGTATACATGGAAACTATTGATAAATGTGAAAGATTGTCTGTTTGCTATGCTATTCTTCCATTAAAAAAACATCTCTACTGGCTGGACCATCTGGTAAATATTCAGTGGCCTCTGTAAAATTTGGCTGTGCCTTCCTACTGAACACGCTTTCATGAATGACAATCAATGCCAGTTGAATTGGATTTTTTTCTATAGTAAGTACGCTTTCCTTTTGCATTATTATTGGTTATAATTTATTGTGCTTGGCATATCAGGCGGGTTTCACGGCATCAGATCAAATGGATCTACTAATTGAACAAATTAAGATGCTTGCCGGGGAAGTTGCATTTGGTACAAGTTCGCTGAAAAGATTAATCGAACAGTCCATAGACGACCCGGAAGGGACAAAGGACCAAGTATTCCCCTTACTCTTTAGCATTTTCTTTAGTTTTTACCTTTTCCTCAGTGTCAATCTTGTTCCATTTGAAGATATAGCAGTGATTAGGGGTGCAATATATGTATCTTCTGGAAATAAACTAATATCTGAACAAATAGCAAAGTCTGTGAAACTTGGAAGCAGCAAGCAGACATAAAGCTTATAAACCTTTTCTGCTCACATGCATTGCTGGCAAATTAACATTCCACGTAGCAGGGTTCTTCAATCTATTTTGATATACATTGTCGCTCATAGTATTCATATACACGTTTAACAGATAGAGAATTTAGAACGTGAAATCCAGCAAAAGAGAAGGCATATGCGAGCCCTGGAACAACAAATCATGGAAAGTGGTGAGGCATCAGTTGCTAATGCTTCCATGGTGGATATGCAGCAGGTTATATGCCCAGCATATGGATTTCCCTCTTAATTGGCTCTCCAGCTTTTGTACCTTCAATAGTAACATGTTTGGCTTTGTGAAAACAGACTATTACAAAACTGACAGCTCAATGCGGTGAGAAGGCTTTTGAGTTAGAGGTGATCTTATTGAACTTCCACTATGATTTCCATTCACATTGAATTAACCTGAGGTGGCTTTTTAACAATTGTTCTGTATTTTTTTGGAACAGTTAAAATCAGCCGATAACCGTGTCCTCCAGGAGCAGCTACAACAGAAGGTTCTTCTCTCTCTTCCTCTCAATTATTGTTTCACATTAAAAATCTTCAAGTTAGTAAAAGTTTGATCCAAAACTTTTGTTAATTGCAGAATTTGGAAATCAATGATTTACAAGAAAAAGTTCTTCGCCTTGAGCAACAACTCTCAGTAAAAGCTGATATATCCCCTGAGCAGGAGACTAATTACACACAGCAGGAGACTATTGATTTGAAATCTAAACTTCAGTCCAAGGTTCTTTTACTGATCCTTGTGTTGTCTGTGTTCTTTCAACTGAATTTCTTTCCATGCGTTTTAGTCATTGTCTTTTGCAGTTTCTTTCATTTTCTATATTTGGCACTCTTGCACTGTATACCTACCTGTAGAATTTGTTGCATAGTCTTCAATACTGAATAGCCATGAGCTCTTTTACAGTGCCCTATACTACTCATCAATAGTATAGAGTATAGAGGAAGGACGATTTAGTAATATCCTATGATTGATAATTTTTTCCTCGACCCCGCGGGGCCGCGGCGCAAGTTCGAAATCTGCCGCCGTTTATTTTATGTCGCTGTTTTTTACTTCGGAAAGAATCTGCCGGCCGCAAGTTCGTCCGGTTTGTTTTTTTTATGTCGCTATTTTTCCTTCTGAAGAATCCCCCGCCGGACAGAACCTTCTGCCGCCGCCACTCTCGACCTTCCGTTCCTCCTCCCATTCTGTCTTCCGTTGTCGTGATTCCCTGACCGGACACCGCACCATCAAGTCCCGTCGTCCCCTTCCATTCCTCGGCGAGCAACAGCACACCGTCATAAAATTACATTTGTGCCATTATAACNCAAAATACCCATACTAGCCTATACTACCCACCTATACCACCTATACTACAGGAAAAGTTTTCAGCAGTATAGAAAAATTTAAGCTGTCCAATCATTTCACATTGGTCCTTTTTTATTCTATACTGGTCCATTTTTATTGTAGTATAAGGCACTGTAAAAGAGCTCGCCATCATTGCTTGACCTTTCACCAAATTTACTGCTACACCCTTCCTGTAATTCTAGTAGATAGAATAGTATGCATGCTCATTAGATGATTGTATTCAACTGCTTACTGTTTTATGCTTGGTTATCTTCATTCAAGTTAACCAGTTTTGCTGATGTACTTTAAACAGGAAGCTGAAATTGAAAGACTGAAATATGAGCACCTGAAAATTACTGAGGAACATCGTGACTTCATCAATCAAAACCACAAATTAAGCGAGGAAGCTGCATATGCAAAGGAATTGGCATCTTCTGCTGCTGTTGAACTTAAGAATTTGGCTGAAGAAGTTACAAAGCTATCTCTACTAAATGCAAAGCAGGCAAAGGAGTTATCAGTTGCTCAGGAGATGGCACATTCAAGGGTTCATGCTAGAAAGGGTCGTACAACCAGTAGGGGCAGGGAGGAGGTCGGGACATGGAGCCTAGATTTAGAGGACATGAAGATGGAGCTACATGCCAGAAGACAAAGGGAGGCTGCTCTGGAAGCTGCTTTGGCTGAGAAGGAACTTCTTGAAGAGGAGTACAAGAAAAAGTTTGACGAGGCAAAGAAAAAGGAATTATCTTTGGAAAATGATCTAGCAGGCATGTGGGTTCTCGTTGCAAAGTTGAAGAGAGGGGCCCTAGGCATATCTGATTTGAATGTTGATGAGCGATCAGTCAACCTAGCTGATATAACTAATGGCACAAAGGAAAACAAAGGTGACAAGAATTTTGCTCTTGTTGAGAAACAAATTTCAGATGACACTGTGAAGTCACTGACCGCAGAAGAACATCGAAGTCCAGAGTTTGAACCACTTCTTGTTCGGCTGAAGGTATATACTTTCTTATGATTATACATATTTCACTGTTTTTTCAAGTAGTGTATGCTATCAATTTCCTGTAACTTCAACCGTCATGCAAATCTGGATTTGGAAATCTGAAAGTAGATTGTGGGTGCAGTAGTGGTGACATAGTAATTACTACTCGTATTAACAAAGCTTGGTGTGCAGAAGGCAGTACATGAGGCTATCTTGTTGCATAATTGTAAAACCTGCGTGAAATCTAAGTGTAGCTATATGTAGACAGCTTTTGTGCTTAAATTGGTAGACACCTGTCCACAAATAAGCTTATTGGTGGCAGCAGCTCTTGCTGTCAGATACATGGTCCGCTATTTGATTTTGCGTCATCATTGATATTGGTGATTCACTTAGTCAACTCAATAATTCAAGTGACAGTTGCTGTTTGATTGCCGATAGTGAGTGATATGTGACACTTGTGAACCTAATAACTTGTGTGCAGGCTAAAATTCAGGAGATGAAGGAAAGGGATTCTGATCCATTAAGTGACAAAGATGGGAACTCACATGTCTGCAAAGTATGCTTCGAATCTGCAACCGCTGCAGTATTGCTTCCATGCCGACACTTTTGCCGTAAGCAACTGCCATTTACGTTGGTGATTCATGTATCGAGTTTGATGACATTTTCACTCTGACTAAGCACACACGTTTCCTTTTTTCAGTGTGCAAGCCCTGCTCGCTTGCCTGTTCAGAGTGCCCTCTGTGCCGCACCAGAATTGCTGACCGGATAATCACCTTCACATGAACTGTTTGCTAGCTTCAGGTGCCAAACACTTGACTACCTGCACGTTGGCGCTCAATGCTGTTTCTGTATTTTTCTAACGGGATGCTCTGTCTCTCTGGCAGGTGGATCTGAAGCATGCATTCTCTTGTAAAATCCTCAGGGTATATGTTTCTCTTTTTCCTTGTAGCAAAGAAGGTGCCTTTTATGTTCCTTCTGTGTTGTATCGCCATTCTTTGATTACCCTATAGCTTCACCTTTCGTTCTTTGTTGTATCGGGGAGTCACGAATGATGACTTCTCGCTCTGCAAATATGTATAGATATGTGACCTGACATTGTAACAGATTTTGATTTTTGCTTTTGCCCCGCTGAAGAAAAGCAGTCGACCACCTGATGTCATGTGTACAATCTGATCCTGCTTCTTGTCTTTTTGATTGGGCTTTACAGTTCGGCCTGTAATATATGCTGACCTTTCGGATGTGCCAGAATGCCGTCGACTAGGAAGAAGGGTGGGTTGGGAATTTGAATTTTTTGCGATCTTGGTGGGCCAATATCACGAATTGTTGTGTCCAGCCCGCTAAGGTGGCTGGTCCCATCAAGTACCGCCATGCGCCATCACTTCCATGTGAGTTTTTTTAGGGCCACTGGCCCACTACCATGTGAGTTGTGCTGTCCAGTCCGTTGGTTGCAGCTGCTAAGAGCAACTCCAGTGGGAGATCTCAAATGGGCTCTCATTCTAGCATTTAGGGTCTTTCTCCAAAAAATCAACTTCAGCAGGGCTNNNCCATGCCCACCTAAATTCAGCTCTAAACCCCTAGGAATGAGGGCTTGGGGCTGCAATTTAGGTGGACATGGAAAATGCATGCCAATTTAGGGGCCCTGCTGGAGCTGATTTTTTTGAAGAAGACTCTAAATGCTAAAATGAGAGCCCATTTGAGATCTCCCACTGGAGTTGCTCTAAGGATCTGTTGTGACTTGTGAGCCGACAACATCTAAGCGCCTGTGTAGTTCGCGAAAAGTTGGTAAACTTTAGAAAATGTAAAAGTAGTGAGGGGACCATGTTTTCCAATGTATTTTTGGAATAGTAAATTCACACAAGTTTGAGAAACTAAACATGTCTTGAGTTCTTTTATAGTACTAGCAAACATGAGCAGTCACGCAAGTTTGAGGAACAAAAACTAATTCTGACCAACTGAATCATACTTCATCTTGACGTTTTCATGGGCGTGAGGAAGAACAAGTCACCAATGTAGACATGTAGTGCCTGTTACTAGAATTAGGGGACTGACTATGTACATGTAAACTACTGCGTAGGGAGGAAGGTAGGTTGGAGGTAGTGCAAATTGGAGACCGTGTTACCCAGAAAGTACAGCTAGGGACGTAATTTTTTTATTAA
This sequence comes from Alloteropsis angusta, assembly GCA_037127165.1. Classification (NCBI taxonomy): domain Eukaryota; kingdom Viridiplantae; phylum Streptophyta; class Magnoliopsida; order Poales; family Poaceae; genus Alloteropsis; species Alloteropsis angusta. Next base: position 11,052 of record JAZFNS010031733.1, on the reverse strand, counting down.
CTATTCATATGTGCTTCCGCACGTGCCAATAGTTTGAAAGCCGAGCAATAAAATTTCGTTTTCATTTCACATCACACTTCTAGACGTATTTCATTGAATCATCAATTTGAGCTCACAGCTAACATGAGATTACTACATATATGTATACATATAGTTTGGCATATTTTTTACTTTATAATTTCTAATGACATATAGTGGTACCTTGATGTAAGTTTAGAGTTTTAGTTACTTGTCGAACTTGAAACTCCGTATATTTATTATTTACTATGTACATTTATATATGATCTACATGGTGAGATACATCATGTATACAGACACCAAGTTCATATTTTCTATATTAACAGTTAATGGAAGAAATATGTAATTTATAATCATATATTGATGTACTTTGGCATATTTTTTACAATGACATGTTGTTGTTTTTATGACATCAAACATAGGTAATTTAGCGAAATTAGGGTCATACTGTAAATTAATTTATAATTGTATAGGAAGGTAATTTAGTTGAATATTAAAGGGTTACTTTAGTTTATTTTTCATAATGGCAGAGGTGGGAAATTTATCTATAGATTTAGAAGGTTATTTGAGGCTATTTTTCACAATGTCAAAAGTGAGTAATCTTTTAGTAACGTCAAACATATGTAATTTAGATAATTTTCTTGGCTGTTACTATAAATTAATTTTATAAGGGCATATTTAGTTGATTGTTAGGGGTTACTTTAGTTCATTTTTCACAATGGACATATGAGTAATTTATCTATAGATTTAAGATGTTACTTTAAACTATTTTTGTAATGGTAAAAGTGGGTAGTTTGTTAGAAAGTATAATAGATCCAATGAGTATGACAATTAGTATATACGAATAGATGGCTAATTTTTTTCAGTTTTCGCGAGAATTTCTAGGATTTATGTTTTTTTTTCTAGATCCTACGTAACTTCATGTGGAAAATTCAAAAGGAAACTCCAATTAGTAATAGTAAGATTAATGTGCAATAGATCGGCACAAAACTTTTTTTACATCCGACTTTATAAAGTGAATTAGTCAGTCATAAATATGAATTAGCCATCCACTTACATACTCCGGGGCAATGCAATGGTCATGTACCTAACTACATATTAACATGTAACCTACACAAACAACTAAAAACTCTATCGGGATCAGTTACTAATGGTACGATTAGCTTGGTGAAGACAATTAGCTGGATAATTGATAAACTGGCTAGATTAGAATGTTTGATAGAAACGGGATGGGTTGGTGTGGATCACCTAGAGCTAAATTCTCTCTAAAATAATGTAAACTCTAATTGTAAGGCATGAAGCATAGTTGTCATCCAGAGGTAATACGATCACCATCTAGTTCATGTCTTCAGCTCTACACGCAAAGGGCCACGTCGACTCATATTGCACGGAACGACATCCGTAGGTCTTCAAAAGAATCGGTTGGATCGTCCATGATTCTTGCCGTTTGAATAGTATGATCATACGAGCAAGGTGCACACTACAGACCTATTTAGTTCTGCAACTTTTATCTGCAACTTACGTATTAAAAAATATATTTTTTTATAGGACACATTTCCTAATAGCAATTTTCACCTCCAACTTTTCAATTTAAACACAGCCATTGTACGTGTGCAATTGCAGAAACAGCACGGAGTTGAGCACTGCACTGGCAGCAGAGTAGTAGGCCAGTACCGACGGCACATTCACGCGAACTACAGGTAAACGGGCAGCATCTGACACAGTACTAGCAGAGCCGTCTCCTTCCGGACTCCCCGTCATCTCAGCCGTCCGAGCGTTTCGATCCCCCGAACGGCCGAACCTAACAACAAAAGAGGAGAAAGAGAAAGGGGAGAGAAGAACGCCGGAGCGGGAGCCTCACGCCACCTTGTTCCGCCCCCCGCAGGACGCCCCCGATTCAGATCTCTCCTCGGCGGCGCTCCCCTCCGCTCCCACCGACGACGCCCTCCCCGTCGGCCGCGGCGCCGGCGGCGAAATGGAGGCCATCCGGAAGCAGGCCTCCAAGCTCCGGGAGCAGGTCGCCCGGCAGCAGCAGGTGAGCGCTCCGAAAGATCTCCGCCACCCGATCCTCCGCTTCCCGGCCCCGGGCTCGCGCCGTAACGCCCGATCGCACTCTCGAGATCCGGGCGCCGTCGCTAGTCGGAGCTGTTGTTGATGACTGATGACGCCCCTCTCGCGGCCGCGCGCCCGCGCCGTGAATTCGCAGGCCGTGATGAAGCAGTTCGGGGGCGGGTACGGCGCGGACGGCGCCTTCGCGGACGAGGCCGAGGCGCAGCAGCACTCCAAGCTCGAGAAGCTCTACATCTCCACGCGCGCCGCCAAGGTAAGTGGTGGATGGTTCCCTCGTCACGGCCCTCGCCTGATTCCTCTTAGCTCCGTCCAGGCTCTGCTTACCTAATGCATCTGCTTATGTTTTCGTTTCCTCCCAGCACTTCCAAAGGGATATAGTTCGCGGCGTCGAGGGCTACATCGTCACGGGGTCGAAGCAAGTCGAGATCGGTAAGCAGCTCAATTCCTTCTCTCTTTCGGTGAGCCTGGATTTTTAATTTTGGGACGGGGAATGTAATGTGCTTTGTGGTGCTTAGGGAACAAGTTATGTGAGGATGGCAAGAAGTATGGCACCGAGAACACTTGCACCAGTGGAAGCACGCTGTCGAAGGCGGCATTAAGCTTCTCTAAGGCACGATCCCTGATGGAGAAGGAAAGGGGTAACCTGCTGAAAGCCCTGGGCACGCAGGTATCGACAGTTGTTTGCTTGCTTTTATACCTGTAACGTATGCGTCTGAATGCATGGGATTTTGGAAGACGAGCTATTGGCGCGATATGCGTTACGCTTGGAATATTTCCGAATTTGTTGAAGTAGGCCTTGGAAATGGCTCAGATATTTGACGCGTGGCAATTTTGTTGGACTGATTGTCAGTTAGCGCAGAATAGAACACTAGCATTTCTGTTGATGTATCCCTTATTTTTGTCTTCGTTTTTTACTGATTGGTTATAGGATAAAGATGAATGTTAGGGTAATTTGTACTAGTTAAATAGTTATTATTATCTTACATGTGACTAGAAAAGGCAACAGTTAAGTACTATTAAGTGTATAGAAATATCCACTGTCATAATCTTATGTTTATTGAAAGTCCAAAAGAAGAAGAAGATATATCATAGGAAAAAGTGTAAATTGGCTTTGCAGTCTGGGTGAGTTGATTTGCCCTAAGTGATTACGACTGTAGCTGGTTGTTACTGAGTAGTGGCTTGTGAAGTTATGCCTTTTTTACTCCTTTTTTTCCTATTGATATTCTTTCCTTTTTCGAACTTTTCATCTGTCACCTGTCTAATTTTTTAATTCCCTCTTGTGAGCTATTGACTTGTTTTGACAAGAGTGTCATAACGCCCTTAAGTATTTTGTTCATTTATCTTGAAATCAAACCTGGACATAGCTTTGTTTAAGTAATGTGAACTAAAACCAGGTTGCAGAACCACTAAGGGCTATGGTTATGGGAGCTCCTTTGGAGGATGCTCGTCACCTTGCCCAAAGATATGATAGGATGCGTCAAGAAGCTGAAGCGCAGGTAACTTCACTATCTATTACATAATAGACTTACCAAGCAATCTTTACACTAGTTCTTTTCAATTGAAAGTTACGTGGTAAAAAGGCAGGAAAAACTATTTTAGTGCACCTCAGATTTCTAACAATAGTGATAAAAGTTTTTGAATCAAGGCATACAATTTTTAGGGTTTTGAAAATTGTTAATAGAAGTTAATTTTTAGTGATAATAGAAGTTATTTTTATTCATCAGGCACATAATCGACAGCCTTTCTGTTTCTTCTGCACAGAATTCCAATCTAATCATTCCCTCTTTAGTTGAGTTGTAAGGCTATGTTGCACTGAGACTAAAGGAAATAGTTGCTTGTGAACTTGAGAAATGACTATATTAATTATTTGTGGAGCAAGTAGGTTGATTGATAACTTTTTAGCCGATATTATCTTTGTATTTGTTTTCCATGTGCAGTGACAGCTTAACTAGACAAACCCAGCACTGTAATTNTGAAATCACTTAGGCATGCTATACTGTTCCTATTGGGAGAACTTTCAGAATCTTCCCTNTTTTTTTTGTCCTGTAAGAAATTTATAATTTTGTTTTTTGTTTCTTCAGGCTATTGAAGTTTCGAAGCGCCAAATGAAATTAAGAGAGGCATCTGGAAATGGTGATATGATCTCAAGGCTGGAGGCAGCTGAGACAAAGCTGCAGGAGTTGAAGTCAAATATGGGGGTTTTGGGCAAAGAAGCTGTTGCAGCAATGACTGCTGTTGAAGCTCAGCAGCAAAGGCTGACATTGCAGAGACTTATTGCATTGGTACATTCTTTGTCTAGTTGGGTGGTCACCTGACTATCTTTCCAAGTTTTGAGATTTACTATTGTGTCTCATAGCACTTGTTGGCTTAACTAAAGGTTGAATCTGAAAGAAATTACCACCAAAGGGTCCTTCAAATTCTTGACCAGCTTGAAAGAGAGGTACTGATAGTTTCACATTACCTACTACGTTTGTATTAAAGTATGTCTTCGACGAAAATCCAGTTGGTACTAGTGTTCTGATCAAGCATTCTTTTTTTTCTAGATGGTATCTGAGCGCCAAAGAATTGAAGGAGCCCCTCCTCCGGCTGTTGAGAGTTCCATGCCACCACCACCTGCATATGAAGAAGTCAATGGTATATTCATGAGGAATACTGTTGCTGAACTGGTCGAGACTGTGGAGTACTTCTTGGCTGAGGTAACTTGCTTCATCACATTGCACAAGTTTTTAATCTGCTGGTCGTTTCATGACAATCATGCTGTGTATGGTCATTTCTTTGGCAGGTTATCCAGTCATACCGGGCTGAGAGCGACACCGAGCTCAACCTTGCAGCTGGAGACTACATAGTGGTCCGAAAGGTAGTGCTCTCTCAGAGTAACAATACTTGCTCCGTAGGCCTCCTCCAATGGTTTGAGCTAGTGCATAGCTCTAAGTACTTTAAGAGACAACTCTTCCAATGGTCTGATTTTTAGCACTTAGCTCATAATATGAATGACCCCACACGTCATCTCACATAACCTCGAAGTGCGTGTATGAGAGTTCTCTTGATCAAGAGATAACTATTCTCTCTTTTCTATTAAAATATGAGAAAATACTGTATGAGCTAGCCAAACAGTAACCATTGGAGGCCTTAGCTTAGCTTAGGTGCACTGACCAGTGAGCAGCTTAAATGATTGCCGACACCGCTCTCTGCTGCAACTAGCTCCATACTGACTGCTTTGCTCATTTTGTACTGCATTTTTTTCGCAAATTTGGTCACTGAACTTCTGTTGAAAACCTTCTATTCAGGTGTCAAACAATGGATGGGCCGAAGGTGAATGCAGGGGTAAAGCTGGCTGGTTCCCTTACGACTACATCGAGAAACGGGAACGTGTGCTTGCAAGTAAAGTTGCCCAAGTTTTCTAAGACGGTCCCCGAGCCATACACATCCCCGGTGTTGTACACTGTATTATATTCGTTATCGTCAGAGAAGATCTGTAATTTTGTTGAAACCTGCCTGTTGGATGGCTTGTTCCTACCTGGCCGTCTGCATTGCTCAAATCCGTATGGCAGGAACTGAACGCTAATTTTTATCTTTCATTCTTCAACTATCCCGTCAATATATACCCATTCATTTTTTTTCAAGCATGCAAAACAAATCAGAAACCAAACACCTTTATAGTTTATACAAAGGCTCATTTGGTTCTTATCCAACTGGTAAATTTCGTTGGTCCCATTTCATTCCGTGCAGCCGTGCATGGGTATGTTCAACTAGGAAGGAAGGCGCACTTCGTTGCGCCCTTCTAAATGAAGGTTAGATAAATGCTATAGAACTGTATCGATGTTAAATAAGCACCTTACTCCTAAATCTAAAAAAAATCCTCCATAGCTGACGGGCTGACTTCCTTTCAGTGCACGGCCCAACAATAGCCCAATGTATATAAACTCTACGCATCATAGAAATTGAAACCCTAAACATATCCTCTGTTCTCCACTTCTCCTTTTCCAGCGGCGGCCGCCAGCCCTGTTCCCATGGGGTCGCGTCTCTCCTTCTCTCTTCACGTTGCATCTTGACGACTTGACCCAATCCCGATCCTTTGGCCCATGTCTACACCCCTTCCCATGCATTTCCACGCAATACAACCGCAATCTAATTGATTCCAAACAAGATCAATGCGCGGAGGTCATCACTCATCAGTCTACCGATATTCTTTGGATCCACCTGCTTTTGCTCTGCGAAGTTTTACCCAGCTAGCTATTGTTACAGTGAATTAATTGTCTTGTTGGCTGTTGACCAATGCCTTAATTTATTCGAAATGCAAATTCTTGAGCTGTGATCAGTGAACTCTGAAAGGCCTTCTTGATTGGTTTGTGGTCACATTTTATAATGCATATTGTCTGAAATTTGTTTTTGCGAGGCACTGAAGTCTTGTGTGTTTTTGTGGTGCTTGTACTCCCATGCCCCTGATGGGGATCGAGCCGGGGCGAAATGTCCCACGAAATAGGGAATTGTGTTTTAGGGAACGATTGCCACCCTGACCTGGCGTTGTTGTAGATGACGTAGAGTTTCACCTTGCGTGCAACGGCTAGGTCCACGGCTGCGGCGACCTGGTCCTTATGGTGTCGCAGCCTGTGTAGCAGGGGTCGTCGCGCGCTGAGCGCATGTCGTCTGGGATGTTGGCAAGGATGAACTGCAGTGGCCACTGGGCAGCTGGGCTAATGTGGGTGGGCCAATTTGTTTATGGGACACGGGCTAGGAACATGTCAGGTGGGCCGGTAAAGCAAGAAGGTCAAGCAAGAAATTTGTAAACATACAGCCCAGCCAAAAAATTGCCTTCTACAGTAGATTGGTTCCTCTCTACCTTCAGAATCTCCCTAGGATATGAAGTTACATATTGACCATGCACTCGATTGCCCTGCTGAAATGACCAAAATTTGTCAAGACAAATGTACTAGGAAACTTTTGAATTCTTGATAGCAACTCAAATGCAAAGCTCTCTCCAGCTTGTCATTGAATCATTCCTGTTTTTTTTTAAAAAAATATTCAGGCAAGCTTGTGTTCAATTGTGGCAAGGGTTCGGATCACATTGGTCACTGACACGTGGGGACAAAGGTAATTTTTA
>JAZFNS010028902.1:242-18164 GCA_037127165.1 Alloteropsis angusta | reverse complement strand
GAAACATAAGGGATGAAATTCACACTTTCGCGATAGTTAAGGGATGAAAAATACACTTTTTCCTTTTTTTAAAAAAACTTTCCCAGGCCAACTAAGGACAAATAGTTCATTCTCCCTGGAAAAGTTCAAAAAAAAGAGTTTGCTTAATTTTTAAATTATAATATGTTTAGATACAATTTCATAGTGACCACTGTGTCAGGATAGAACTGTTTGGAATGCATGTCATAGTTACACAGCTAGTTATATAGATTTGAGATAACTACTTATAAAAAGAATCCTAAGAGTTTGAGATATCACTGATGGTCAAAAATCTAAAACTGGTTTCTATAGCAACCAGCGCGGTAAATGTGACACTGGTGCCACGTTATACTTGCAAACACAAGCTAATTTGGAATGATAAACAGCTCAACAAGGCCACATAATGCAAATAACTAACGAAATGGATCAACACAATTATCACGAAATAAGCAACACATCATAGGAGTTGAAGGAAAAGCGGCAACACATCAAAGGGGTTTAAGGAAAAGCGGCACATAAGATATGGTGGAATTGAATGGAATTCAGATGGCTCTAGTTTATTCTCCTTAGCTAATCACAAGGTACCCGCCTTTTTGCACACCACTCGTGTCCTCTGGGGCGCAAAAGATTCCAATAGAAATGAAAAGGAGAAGACATTGTTAGAAAGCATCTCCTTAATTACAACAATCTTCTCTCCGGAGGAGCACAGCAGTTGCAATCATCAGCATATCCTGTTGCCATCGCTCAGTGACAGAAAGTGCTACTCAGAAGAGAATATGCGCATGCACCTGCCTTTATCTTCCCTTCCAGGCCACAACAACGCCACTCGTTATCGACATTCGGGCGGAGATTGCACAATAAAACAGTGCATTTCAGTTCCACTCCTAGTACTGCAACAGACGTCGCAGTGAACGATGCACACTCACCATTCTACCTTTTGTTTCAAAAGGCAATGGTATGGGGAAGCTGCAACTCTGATTCCTAATTGCGCCAGCTGTTTTGCTTCTTGGCCTCAAATGTGGCTCCATCGTTGAGCATGTCCTGCGCATCTGTTTCCATGCCGAGCTTTGACAGAGCAAGGGCCTGAAGGTAGAAGGCTGTAGGCCACTCGGGCATGCAGACCTGGGCCTGCATTGCGTCCCGGAGGGCAAGTTCTGCTTGCTCATTCATCAAGTAAGAGAAACTGCGCCTAGCAAATACTGTAGCTGAAGGTGCTGACATCATTGCAACTAGCTGCATTGCAAACGGGTTTGTCAAGTTTCAGGAGATCCAGATGCAGAAAAGAATGTACAAGTTATAAATAAAATGTTTGAGGGGGTATTGAACAAGATTAAGGAAGCAAAATTGTGTCAGAAGTGTTATTAAACCCTTGAGCTAACAGGCCGAAGGCCCAACTTAGGAATATGGACTTGTGACCAGTTTGGCAATGATATGACTCTTTCTGTAGTAGTCCCCTACCATAATTACAGAGAAATGAAGAGAACACGGATGTTGGTACCTTGGAGTAGTAGTCAATGGCAGTCTTAAAATCTTTGTCTCTAAATGCAATATCACCAAACTTCTTTGTGTTCAGCATCTCTTGAACTTGCTGGGTCCACTCTTGAAAGGATAACTTCAGTTTTTTAACATGCACCAGACAAAATAAGCTTCTCAAAAAGCAAACAGGCAGGGCTTCATAATTTCTAAATACTTGTGCATGTGTAAACACAAAGGCAAAATAGCCGAAATCGTCCCAAAACTTTGCACAAGGAGTCCCGTTCGACCCTGAACTTTCAAAAGGGTCAATCTAGTCCCTAACTCTTGTTTTGGGTCAAACACGTTCCTGTGCTGACGTGTTGTTGTATGGTGGCATGAGACAAAGCTGAAATGTCCTTTTTGCCCCTGGTATAGGTAATTTCTTATGCTGAACATCTTTGACTCGAACACAACGCACGCACGTGCTGCTGCACTGCATCCTCTCATATTCCTCTAGCACATTGGCAGCCCACAACAGCGACTCATTTGTACAAAACATATCTGGATAAGGCACTGTTTTGGAGTTCCATAATTTACTACCATATATGCTACAATGTGGTTTTATAATACTATAAAAGGTGTTTTGGATGTAATGTAACACATGGGTAAGTATTTGATACTCCCTCTGGAATATAGTTTTGGAATATGAGAGGGTGCAGTGCAGCAGCACGAGAGGGTGCAGTGCAGCAGCACGCGCGTGCGATGCACTCGAGTCGAAGAGAGCAGCATAATAAACTACTTGTGCCAGGGGAAAAAGGACATTTCACCTTCGTCGCATGCCACCATGTAGCGCCACATCAGCACAGGGAGGTGTTTGACCCAAAAACAAGAGCTGAGGAACTAGATTGATCCTTTTGAAAGTTCAGGGACGAACGTGGGCCCTTGTGCAAAGTTTAGGGATGACTTTGGCTATTTCGCCAAACACAAAGAAATGGAGTAAACATCAGATTATGCCACAAAACGAAATGTGAAAGATACATCAAAAGTCTAGCCGGCAGTACAATCTCCAAAATCAAACACTGATAAAAAACAATGCACAGTTATCCATGCTAAAACATGATGTTTGGATTCGAACAAGCTATGATGCACATTATACAAGTAAATTTCTCTACATTGCCTAGAGAAAACATCACATACATATTTCAGATACTGCAAGCAAATAATGAGTCACATTTTTTTTTACTTCTGTCCATGCAATGCTACAAAGATCTGAGTGGAAGGAACAGGGAGCTTTACAACAATTTCAACAGATTTTCATGAACAAGTTATCAATTAAGTCAAGAGGAAACATAAAGCAAAGTGGAAGAGGAAAGCGAGAAACTTCGTCACAGATTGATACCATATCTCCCATGCATCATTAATTTGACTTTGAGTTACCTCGTTTTCTGCACCCTCGTCGTCTTTATAACCTGTTTTGAGCAATATATCATGCACCGCCGTAAGATCCATAACAGAGCAGGCCTTCCCAAGTGGAGAAAGAATAGCTGGCAATACTGATGCGGCTTTTGTAATACCCATCAAGATATGTGAGGCTACCTACATAACAGGAAGGAACAGTGTTACTAGAAGCAATGAAGGGACAGAATACTAGGGAAACAAATGCTCTAGCTACTAACCTCCTTTTGCTTCTGAAGAGGACCAACAGAAGACAAGAGATACTTTATGTTTGGTCTATCCCTAGCTTCAAATTGCAAACACTTTGATGCAAGATCAACCAATTTCGAAGCATCTTCATTAGCATACTGCCCTTCTAAAGAGGAATCCATCAGCAAAAGTATATTCTTTCCCCTTATCAAATCTAGAGCCTGATTTCCAAAATAAAAAATAAAAGTGAGAAATGCATTGTCATAAAATATGATATAAAATACCTAACAAAGTTTCTAGCACTTGTTCGATAGCGCTGTGGTCATCATATGTTACTGAAATCAGGTACCTAGCAACATCTGTCAGTTCATGGTTCAAAACTCACAGCATTCCATCAATGAAAATATTGTGCCAAAACGCAATGGGATGCAAGGGAACTGCTAGATATTTCAGAAATATATTCTGCTTGAGAAAAAGGATATAAAACATACATGACTAGGAGGAATATGCTTCCCGCTCAAAAGATCCAACAGGACAGTTCCATAGCTATAGATCACACTCTCGGGAATTACTCTGCCTGTCATTCAACATCCAAGCACAAAATATTCAGTGCAGTCCAAAATAGCATAGAAGATAAAGCCGCAAACAATGTACCACAACCCAAAAGGTATTTAATCAATGACAGTCAGGATACAAAAAGTTTATAGTTGTACTCTCAAGACATGTAGCTCACTAGAGGTTCATTATTTAATTTCAAAGACCACAAATCAACAAACATACAACAGTTGAGTTCATAATGAGTTCAAAGTTGGTCCAGAGAGGACACACAACCAGTGTGGGGCTGTCAGCTAATCATGAATGTAATAGATCTAGAACAGATTATGGCATTTCTTACCAGTCCGTAGAAACTCTGGCGGAGTGTAAGCCAGGTTGGTACTATAACTTTTTCCATCACGGCTGTTCTTCATCAGTCCAAAACTTGACAAGCGAGGATCACCTTCCTGATAGGAAATAGAAACTGATTACAGCAGGTAAAGATTTCCTTAGGCAGCTACAGAAAACAATTACTACAGGTGAAAATTTCCATAGACAAGGCTGCTAAAGAGGACTTTAAAATTTCCAAATTAAACCTTCCAGATCAAAATTTGATATTCACAGTAGGATAAAATATTAAAATGTAGTTACAGTGAAAAAACCATCAGGGAAAAAATGTAGTTAAAACTAGAAGCTGTCAACAAACTTGTGTGTACCTCATCGAAAAGTACTCTATAAGCATTCAAATCATGGTAGATTTTCCTGTTCTCCACATTGCAATGGTCGAGTGCTTGCGCAATGAAATATGCTACCCTCAACCGCATTTCCCATGGTAACGGCTGCTTATCCCCTGCACAAAACGCAGTGGACAAGCACAGTCAATCTAGGGAGAAAAGGCAAACAGGACACGCCCACTTAGTCCCGCCAAACCACTTTTTTGAATGATCTGCACAGGTCAAATGTGGCAATGGTGAAGGACACAGGGTGCATTAAGTCATTGAGTAAATGCAGAGGAGATTGTGATTCATGGTTGGTGTGATCCACCCAAGGATCATCATGAGTACGTCACCATCAGCACAGACGACACCACACCAGGCCACAACACCGGCAGCAGAAAAGGTTGGAGTACCAACAGCAAGTGGATATGGAAATGGATACGGAGGGGATTGGGGGAGAGCACGTACAGTGGAAGAGATGCTTGGAGAGGGTGTCATTTGGCATGTACTCGGCGACGAGCAGCCTCTCGTCACCCTCAGCGCAGCAGCCAATGAGGTTGACGAGGCGCTTGTGCCGTACCTTCCCCACGCCCGCCGCCTCCGCCTGCAACAGCAGCCACACTGCATGACATTGCGAGATCCGGGCGGGGACGGAATCAAGCGAAACGAGCAAGCATTGCAAATCGTACGAGGAACTGCTGCGGGTCGGGCCAGGAGAGGCGCGAGAAGCGCTTGACGGCGATGAGGCGTCCGCCGTCGAGGCGACCGCGGTAGACGACGTTGGGCGCCTTCTCGCCGCTCTCGGAGACGATGAGGTCGGAGCTGAATCCCTTGGTGGCGGCGCGCAGCTCGGCCAGCGCGAACTCCCTGAACACCGGCACCGCGCGCTTCGCCGCCTCCTTGTCGTCGCCGGCGTCGCCGCCATCCGCGCCGCCGTTCGCCGCCTCTGCCATTCGATTGGACGCGAGCAAGCAAGCGCCGCAGATTAGGCCGATTCAGGGGAGGGTTAGGGTTTAGGCGGCGGCGGGAGGGAGGGGGGCCTGTCGGCAGTCGCTTACCGGGATCTGCGGGCTTGTCGGCGGGGAGCGCGGCGGCGTCGCTGGACGGCAGGGGCCCCGCCACCTTGGACTGGAAGCACCCCATGGGCGGCGTGGAGAGATCTAGGCTTTGCTTGGTCGGTGGGAATGCGAGTGCGGGAGGGAGAGCGTGCGCTCAACTCGACTCCAGTGCGGAGGAGTGGAGCGGAGCGGAGGAGCTCGTGAAGGTGAGGAGGCAGGGCTCCGAGAGAAGCGCGGCAGCACACTGGGGTGGTGGGGGATCCGGTAGGTGCGCCCGCAATACCAAGAATCCCCACCTCTGGTATTTCTTTTTTTAAAAAAAATAAAAACAAAGGATGCATGCAGCTTCCGAAATCCGAACGAATTTAAGGGTCAAAGTGGCGTTGAAAAAGTGATTTTGTTGGATATACAAATGGTTTAAGTACTATATTCAACTTCTTCGCTTCATTCATACTACCACAAATCAGGCGACCAGCATTCCAACACAAATGTGGAGGGAGGAGAGAGCATTGGACAGATCGTTTCCAGTTTCCACTCTTCTCGACGGATCTATGGACCTCTTCAGTTCACGTGCGGACGGTGCGCAGTGCAGCCCCAAAGTTTGGATCCTAAATTCCTGACTAGCCCGTCCTTTTCACTGGAAGATGCAATGCAAGCCTGCTGCAGTGCTGCGTCAATAATCGGCAGCACTTTTTCAAAAGAAAAATAATCGGCAGCAAGCAAGCAAACGTGCAACAGTGAGAACGGCACACGAGCGAGCCGGCAGCGGCAGCAGCATGCGGCCACAATGGCGGTCGCCTCATGACTGCCCGCGCCCGGGTTCGGCAGCGAGCCACCGATGGCGGTGGCACGGTCTTCTCACATCATTCCTCCTAATGAAGCTATCATATCAACAAAATTGTGTTGATGTGGCATGCTATTAAATATTAATGAAACTCTTATCAAATTCTCATTGAAACTAGCCTAAAATGAGACCACATGTCAACTCGTGTGACTCTATCCTGTCCTTATCGTCTTCCTTCTAGGCTCCCACATTGTTTTCTCAGCCGGTGCATACATTGCTTCCCCTGCTCCCAGCGCCACCAAAGCCCGCCCCCTGACCACCTCCCACGCCGCTAGAGCCCCTACCCCCGACCACGGCCTGCAACATGTGTTAAAGCCTCTACCTCTGAGCGCTGCTAGAGCTCACGTGACCGTCATTGATGCACTCTGTTGAAGCATCCTCCTACTTTTCTCTCGTCCCCTTATCCTTCCTCTTCCTTCTCCTCCTCCCTTTAGATCTGCACTCTTTCTCGTCTTTTTCCTCTCCGGACACTCCCACCTCGTCACCATTGGCCTTCACCACCTCTTGTGGTATGCAGAGACCTCGCTGCCATGTTTTTTCCCTGCATCCCGCGGTGACACCCTTCCTAACCACCATCAGCCTTGCCCCTCGCCGCCGAGCCCGCCCACTTGATATCCACTACCCGATCGTCAATGCCATTGCCGCCCACAACCTGCTACATCTGCCAAGTCGGTTGCCGTCCACGGCCATCCCTCGAAGTGCCGCTGGCCATGGAGCCTTCCCCACAACTCCAACCCCCAAAAAACCCAGGAACCATAAGAGCATCTCAAGAATGCCTAATAAGTCTTCCCAATAATTAGTTGTATGAACAAAAGTGAAAAAAATTGCTCCAACAGTTGTCAAAACCAGTGCTCCTTTCGCCGATCCCAGCTCTGTCTATGAATGTGTAACAAAAGAAGTCTTCAATTAACGATGGTATTTGGTTGGCTCAAATGTAACGTATTCTGATTACTGAAGGTAACATATAGCATTACATGCGCTTGGTTAGGGTAGTTTTTAATCAATTGACAATTTAATCGAATCCCTTACCTAAATAATATTTGTACTAGCTTGTTACCCCTCTTCCCCCATTGCAATCAGATACAACACCCACACTGTAAGGTGATTACGTTACCATAGTGCAACCAAGAGGGTAATCACCAGGGGCTGAGCTTAANTGTTGGCCAAAGGAGGCCATGACCCCACCCTGATTTAGAGAAATTACTTAAGACANTTTTTTTTTTGCAAATATAGCCCTCTCTCATATGACTGGCCCCCTCACAATGTGAAGGCAAGCTCCGCCACTGGTAATCACCCATTCCACTGCAATCTAATTCTCTTTGCATTTACGTTATCTTAGCATGAACCAAACACTATCAAATGCAGAGTGCTCTATGTGTAGAAATTGGATTGTTTAAGAGAATGGCGTCATAAAATTACCCAAAAAGACTGTTAGCGTTGATGTACTATGTTGGAGACATATTGACACATGAGAAGCAGAAGGTCGTGGTTACGGATCAAGCATTGTGAGCACTTAACTTGGCCCTCCATGGCTCCATACGAGTATACGACAGTGGCGGCTCTCCCCTCTTTTTCTCGTCTTCAAAATAACATCATTGTCGGATGCCCCGAGTTTGCAGGGGATCCTAGGTGACAGCAGCGCGAGCAGAAGCGGCTTGTCTATCTCACGGAGTCACACGGTTCACGCATTTTGCACAGTAGGTGGGCCAAATGCCCAATCAGCTGNGGGCACCACATCCGCTGCCATGGTTATCACCTCGACGTGATGTGCGGCAGCAAAGGGTAGNCAGGTCATGCCACAACAATGACCATGACCCGCTGTCTTGGCAGAAAAGAGTTCAATATTCTGGCCCACGCCATGTATTGTCTTGCACGATATCATGACAGCACCTCTTAACGAGTTCCCGGAGTAAGAGAGGCTCCGTTTTACAGATTTTGTTAGCTCCTTTTTGAACAAGAAACTAAAATCAAGGTTGACAAGGGAGAACAATAAAGGCTAACTTAGAACATTCAGGTGTGCAAATTAACGAATACAGAGCTAACGGTTCAGAGTCTACATGTGAATTCGACACGAAACATAACTCGACACAGCAATCTCCTTGTAAAACATTAAAAATTACTCGTAGTATGATGATAACACTTCTGGGCGGCGCTATCAAAATTTCTCTGAGGACTAATTCCAACCGGCACATCAGCCCTGAACTTTCCTCACTTGGATGTGGTGAGTGGATTCTTCTCTCCAGATTGAAGTCACTCCGCTCTGGACAAGGGTGACATAGTCCCCCTCCTTCACATATTGAGCTTTCTGTTCAACATTCAAACCATGAATCAGCAAAAACAAAAGTATAGGAGATATTTTAATTAAAACAGAGAGGTGCAGTGTTGGTAACACAAGATTGTCTGATGAATTAACTGCAAAAGACCAGCAGTGAAACTTCCTATCACATGGCCTTACCAGCAAGCTGCTAACTGCTCTGGAGAAAGTTTCTTCTGCGTCGTCTGAGAACTGCATGTGGATAGGGACGACCCCCTGATAGAGTGCCAGCCGCTGCTTCACTCGTTCCCTGCAATAAGTTTCCTCCAAATCTCAGTGTACTACATAGCATCCTTTTCTCTTTGGATAATTTGATTCATAAAGGCTATGGATTGAATTAGATACACATCATGCTCCAAAGGTCTCAATAAAGGTAAGATTATGCGGCGTCATGAATGGGAATCGCAAAACAACTTACTCGTTTGTAAATGCAAATATCGTAGATGAGGGACGATAGTGGCTCAGAAGGACAGCCATGGAGCCTGTCTGTGTAAATACAATTATCGGTGTACGGAGGGTGTTCGCCATCATTGTTGCATGAGATCCAAACATTTTACTTAGCTGGCTTGGGGAAAACTCACTGTTGTGTAGAGCCTGCTAAAAGAATCATAGCACATAAGAAAACAGGTGATAAAAAATAAAAGAATGTAAATTTTGAAAATTAAATGCTAACAAAAGCGGATGGTATCTTTGCCTTATAAAGGCTAGGTAGCCATGACTGAGCAGTGATCATTTAACAATGCTAAGGTCACCATGTGAATTTGAAGGATGGGGAATCAAAAAGGACTTGAGCATACCTGTGCAGGTGCAACAAGACCAGGGGAGGTAGTTGGGTTATAAAGGCTGGATTCTGTTTTAAGCGCCACGGTGTGCTGCACCTTGACTGCCTTTAGTGGGTACCTAAACACAGAAATATGCACAAACCAACTGAGTTGCTACAAACAGGAACAAATTAATGGGGGCTGAAGCTGCCACATAACAAAAAATTCCAAGTCGAGTCCTCTAAAAGGGTTTACAGAAATGAATTCCCTGCATGGCACTATGAAATACAACTAGATGGATATTTAAACCACAACACATGTAGAAACCTTACTTTCCATGAGCAGTTTCGCCAGATAACATGATGGCATCAGCACCTTCTCGGACAGCAATAGCTATGTCAGAAACTTCTGCCCTAGTTGGGGTAGGATGGTCAATCATGCTTTCCAACATGTTTGTAGCGACAATGACTGGTTTCTCCATGCTTCGACATATCTGGACAATCTCTGCCTGAGAAAAAGTGAAACAGTCAAAATTTATACTATACTGCTGCTTGCTTGCATTTTGGACATGATTATTTCCTAGATATTGGAATAAATTACTGATTCAGTCTTCCTGAAACTGTACATGCAATATAATCTCACCTGTAGCAAAGGAACATCCTCAATTGGAAGTTCAGCACCAAGGTCTCCACGAGCCACCATTGCCTGAAAAGATCTCAATAAGTTCAGCGTCTAGCAGATTAGCACTATAATTGAGAAGTACATGAGAATTGATTTTCCCCCTTTTTGTTTTAGACCTAGACCCAGCACGCATCACATATATACATGGAGCCAGAGAAGAACTTTTATGTTACATAGAAGCACCTCTCAAGAACAAAAAAAGTGGCAAGAGCAATCCAGATCCAACAAAGTTTCTGAACACAGATTGCTTGATGTGCTTATCCTAAGTTAGCAGATTTACATTTTGCCAATTTGCAAGTCCTTTATCTTTCTGCCAATTTTGGTATCAAAGGATTGCATAGTTAATGTCATTGGTGTTACCCCATCTGAAGCTGCAATAATGGAGTGCAGATTTGGTATCGAGTCTGCACTTTCAATTTTTGGAATGACATGTATATCCGCATTAGCACCTAGGTATGGAAAGTGTACAAAAACATCAATTAGGTTCTCGTAACCCAGCACAGATATAGATAGTCACGACTTGCATGGATCATAGATGACATAATGTGCATTACCTTTAAGGTAGTCTTTTAATTCATGAATAACTCTGGCATCCTTAACAAAGGAAACTGCATAGAAATCAACACCATTTTCGACACCAAATTTTATGTCTTCCCAATCCTTCTCTGTTGGAACAGAAGCACGTTAGGATTTTGGATGCAACTATGTGGCAGCTAGACCAGTCAGGGGATACACTAACCAGTGATAGATGGTAAAGTAGCACTCTTTCCACGGACATTTAGGTGGCGCCTTGATTTCAATTCTCCACCATCAACTACTTCACACTTGACTGTATCGGCTGTTTTAGACTTCACAGCAAGTGACATCATTCCTCCTGTAGCACACGAATAGTAGAATGAAGGATCAGCAAATGAAATGAAATGTAATATAATATTACAATATTTAATTGCAAAAAAGTGAATCAATTTATGGAAGAAAATCAAAGAATCTGACAGTGTCCATTATAGGATCTTAGTAATAAAAAACCAACATAATCAAAAATAATGAAAAGAATAAAAGGTAGACTGCACAAGAAACATGATTGTAGGGATAACTGAATACACGTTTGCTGCAACAACATGAACAAGAATTTGCTTCAACAAGGAACTCATCATCCAGGCACATTCAAAAGTAGATATGACAATTGAGAGTTTAGCTCACCATCCACTAACAGTATGTCGCCAGCTTCAACATCATTTATGAAGTCATCATAATTCACACTGACAGTGTCTTCAGTACTAACCCCTCTTTTAATCGTGAAGTTGAACTCTTGACCTTCCTTGAGCATGATTGGCTCTGGAACATCCCCACTTCTAACTTCAGGACCCTGCAACCCTCAAATTCAGTCATAGGAAGTTATGTTGCTGTAGCATTTGAATTTAATGTATCCAACAAGGATATACCTTTGTGTCCAGCATGATGGCAATAACATTGCCATCGGTATTCTGTGCATTGTACTCCTTGACCAAATCAATAACCTTCTGGTGTGACTGATGGTCACCATGGGACATATTAAGGCGGGCAACATTCATTCCAGTCTCTGCAAGCTTCCAGATCATTTCACGAGTGTTGGTTGAGGGGCCTATGGTGCATACTATCTTTGTCTTCCTCCTAGAATTCGCAGTAACAGCCTGTGAAGTGTTTTCAGTAGTAGCCTCGCTATTCATCTGCATCAGAAATGACAAATTTGTCAGCACAATATGTGTGGAGTCCGGTAGCCAACATCACGGAGCAGACACGGGCACCAAATCAGATCAAATAGAATGGACAAACAGTAATTCATATAATGCGCTATGATGCAGCTCTTTCCACTGTTGAAATGACAATTACCAAATCTCTGAGCCTGGCTTTCATGATCAGACGATCAACAGCTATTCAGTAACGACGATCACCAAAATCGAAACACAGGGCTCAGGATCCAATCGCCAAAGTACAAAACAAGTGAGCAGTGACTACTGCAAGGCCGAACTGACCATAGCAGTATCAGTAACTAATTAATCTCCCCCGAACCAAATCACCAAGCACAAACGAACTCAGAAATAGAAAATAGCAGTACACTAGATGTGCCAAGCGCCCAAGCATATGCAAGGAGAAGGGAAAAATGATGCCAGTCACCTGAGCATGCACCGCGCCGTTGGTGGCGCCGGCGAGATCCGCCGTCTGCGTCTCGGCGGCGACCGTCCGCAGAGACCGCGCCGCCACAGCCCTCCTGGGCTGCGGGGGCGCCGCCACCGCTGGGGCGTGGGGCGCAGCCGGCCTGAGCGCCGACGCCGCCATTCTCGCCGCCGTGAAACTCCCGATCTCCGCCGCCGCCGCCATTTGGTGCCCCCGTGCTCCGCGCCGCGCTCGAGAGGAGCAGTACTGGAACACGACAACTCGTGGCTGCGGGGGCTGCGGTGCGCGTGTGGTGTGAGGGAGAGCGCTCTCCGCCGCGAGGGTTTTCGTATGATATTCCGGCGAGGGCGGGGCGCTGTCCGTGGGCCGCGTCTTTATACGCCGCAGGCGCAGAGGGAGGAGAGGTGAGAGGAGAGGAAGAAGGAGGGAGAGGGCGGGTTGGGCGGCGGGCCCGCGCGCCAGGTGTACGGGGGGCGCGGTCCACACGATGCCTCTCCAATCCTCGGTTCCAACGCCCGGGAGAACCGGAGCTTGGAAGGCGCTGCTCGCCTGGCAGTGGCTACCACGAGCACGGCGAACCGGAGTAATTTACAGGTGGGCCGCAGTTCTGTCGGGCCCAAACGTCAGTCGCTGCGGGTGTTCTTATGGGCCCAAACGTCGGGACCTATCTCTGGGTTCCGCTAAAAAACAAATTTGTATCTCTTTTTTTTTGAGAATACAAATTTGTATGTCTCGGTTCGAGAGGAATATGCCACGAGGTGCAGAATAGACCAGGACCCGGACTGACATGTGGAGCCGGCAGCAGGGGCGGAGATGGCGAGGCAGGGCGTGGGGGCTTCAAGCTGCTAGACGTTCACGTCGAGGCGACAAGGCGAAGTCGATGCTCTTCGGTGTTCGATTTCTCCAGAGTCCCAGGAAAAAAAGGAGCTCGTGTTTTGCTGTTACGATCGCATCACGTCACGTGCGATTTTCATTTTGTGCAGGAGGTTACGGGTCACAATTCACAAACCTACGAGAAGATATGCCTGCCCCGAGCCGCGGGACGAATCTTCATCCTCGTCGTCGGGGCCATGAAATGGGCTGCTCCTTCTAGTCAGGAGTTCCAGGCGGGCATATCAGCATATGCGAAAGCGTTGCTGCTGTCACCGTCCAAGTAGCTGAGACACAAGTGTTTTGATTGTACCTTCAGCCGCGGAAGCTGTTTGCTGGTAGGAACTAGGAAAGTAGCAAGAGAAACAAACTTCAGTTATACAGGATTTCCAAGAACAGTACGAACGAACCAAAGTACTATGACAGGAACTACCATTATTTTGGTGTATACTGCCTGAATATTTTGTTAGTCCACGATTACACAGATGACAATATGCTACAAAACCAAGGTAGGCTTTCCTAGGCACCAAAACAGCATTGTCGATGTTACAGACAGGTAAACGACATCTCAGCTCATCCAATCATCGATCCGAAAGAGAAAACACGGCCCAACTGGAACAAGGTAAAGCACTAACAGGTCACTCCGAATGGAAGAACTGCAGCTGCCACCGGCCTTCCCTCCTCGTTCAGGATATTATATGTCGAAGCCGCATTCCTCTGCAAACAAAGGAAACATTGGTTTATCTATAACAAGATGAACAGCATAAGTTTCCTTCCCTCTTTGAACGTTTAGCCTTTGTTTTTGGGAAACAAGAAGATGATAACAAAGTGCAAGGGGGCCATATGGTTACTAAAATGCATACCGAATCGACGGCTTCCAGTTTCATTCCAGTCGACCGAATGAACTTCCTCAGCTCAGGACTGACCGGCTGGATGTGTCTTCCACAACCAAGAATCAAGATCTCTGGAGACGAATTACATATCAAATGGTATCAACCACATTGATTTTCTACCGACGAGTATGAAATATGCACAAAGCAATTTAAAACATGATTTGGAGCACTATCTTGAGCCCCAGCATGAGAAAATATTTGCACATCAGCAATGTGCATAACTAAGGACTATCCATTGACTAAACAAACATAAACATCAAATCTCTGACCATGCAAAATGATGAACGTGTTTTTTTTAGCTTTTCTAATAGGGCAGCACCACACCGTTGGTAAAAAACCAAGGAATAAGGCCCATGCAACACATAGAATT
Source organism: Alloteropsis angusta (assembly GCA_037127165.1). NCBI lineage: Eukaryota > Viridiplantae > Streptophyta > Magnoliopsida > Poales > Poaceae > Alloteropsis > Alloteropsis angusta. The sequence goes on along the minus strand of JAZFNS010028902.1, from coordinate 3,852 downwards.
TTATTAATACAACAATTGTGAAGGTTAACTGAGTATCCGCCAAGTCAAAGTTACCTGGGATAGGGTGCACAACTTTGAAGATTGATAAGCTGCATTATCAGAGCAAGAAAACAAGTCATTAAATAACATATAATAGGAACATTATCACCACCACAAATGCAAACAAAAGGTAACATACACATGGGTTTTATACTCCGTTTTATGTAACTTCAAGTGCGAGTCATACCTTTCAGCAGTAATCTCTGAGAACGTTTTGGGTGTCCATGTCATTATCTTGTTCTCCACAATCAATAAGCTGCCTTCGTATTTTACATTGTTAATCTTGAATCCAGTGTCATCATACCTGCAAATGGCAAAAGCCATATGACTCAATTTTCCAGTCAAAACTGAAGCACAGGACTAAGTGGTACAAGTTATGGGCCTTCTCCTAGACAAAAAGAAACAGAAAACAAAACACCAAAAAATATAATGAGAACTCCAAGCCTCCAAGTCTCCAAGATATGGCGAAATTCAAGCAAATTATAGTCACTTGGTTTTCATATTTCTGTGTTACTCTTAAGAATGGTATATCAGTGAGGCTGACAAGTTGATCAAGGAAAGATCACAAAAAATTTAAAATCGAATGTAAGAAATATGAGAAATGCAGAACAATTTTGTCCTGCAGAACACCATGAGTCATGCTGGTAGTAGCAAATGGATTTTTTAAAGAGGAACGGGGAATATGAGAAATTCAGAATACTTTGTCCTACTCAACACGCATGCCTGTCATGCTGAATGGATTTGTTAGAGGAACAGCCAGAGATCTCCGAATTTCTTAGTGGATCTAAACACAGTTCGATATACAATTATTATACCAATGCCCCTATCATGTCTTAAAAAAAGTTACTTCAGTTAATTAGCGGAGGCTTTCTTGATTGCTAGTCGGTGCATTTGGAAACAAACAGTTCTAATAATCACAGGCTGCACCCCCATGCAAGGTGGAAAAGACAATTTAAGGAGAAGATTATCCTACATTAACGTATGATTAGAAACAGGTCGAAATCCACATGTTTTACGATGGATTTATATACTTCTGCAAAATCTGGTATATATCATTCTTGTTCTTGGGGCTGCTATATTGCTGTAGCATCCCCTCAGGGATATCTTTCCTCTCTTCTCCACTTGTACATATTCCGCCCTTTCATTTTAGTAGAGAACCACTGAATTAAAATACAAAAGACATAACAGGAGAACACTAAACCTCCAAGATATGGAGAAAGTTGAGCATGTATGTTCTGTAGATTTTTCCATTCATGTTACTTCAGCAAATTGCATACCAAAGAGGCTGACAGATTGGTCCCATGTAAAGAGAACCAAAATTAGCAAAGCAAATGGAGAATAGGAATTCAGTACATTTAGTTCTACATTTCAATCATGCCGGTGATGTAAAATAATTCTTTAGAGCAACAGGCAAAGATCCCAATGTCTTATCAAAATGAAAACCAGTTCTGTACAATGAATATCTCAAGAGCCAGCAGCTTAACAGGGAAAATGGATGCAATATTTAACATACTATGACAACTTCCGCTCGCTAGTACATTACAATAAGGTGCTCAGAATCAATAAAAGCTCTGAGGCATGCAGTACCAAACGGCAAGCCCGAGAAAAGAAAGAAAGGGACACTCCTTGTTTTTCAAGCAAGGCAGGAAGCAATAACTAGGGCAAACCAACCATATAATTTCCAACTTGCTAGATGGCCGTGTTATATTTCTTATCATTACAGAACAACTGAATCCTAGGTTTATCTATTTTCCCCAATACCAATTGAATCAAAGCAAATAACCATATTAGTGAGCAAAATGTACAGATAGCGATGACTTATTGCAAAAAGTAAGCTATGCAAAGAAAGACTGAATCATCACCATAGCAGAAACAAGACACCATCAAGTGTCCCACTATGTTCTGATGTATACTACATACATTCTAAATCTGCTGAAAAACTAGTCATCTACAGATGAATATAACAATCAGTTCCAATTCATCTACCTAGAAACTAAAGGATCATGACTTTGGTTTTGGCAATAAAGTGAAAAAGGACAGATGACCCTCATGCCTCGGTTCAATATTAGTTTCAAAACAGGCTCCATCACAGGCATTTATTTGCTAATAAAAGATCATCAAGTATTATACCCACCCTATTCTAACACATGGTAGATAAATGACATAAATCTGTGACTTGAAGAGAATAAAACACACAGCCAAGAAATATCTTCATAGGGAAAACGAGGACAACAAAAGCAAAATTGTTTGCCTATACATGTTGTCCTCCTCTATGTCCAACCAGAAATGGATTGGTTCACTTTTGTCAATGTCAGTTATGTACAAACTGCACATAGAGATTCAAGTTCCAGTTCATGTACCCAGAAGCTGAATGACCATGACATTTCCTTGGCAATAAAAATGAAAATGGACAGATGATCTTCCTGTTTTAATCCTTTACTAGTTTTGAAAATACTGCAAGATAGGCTCTGCAGTTTATGTGCAAGCAATATGATTGATGTCTGAGCTTCTGGCTTACATTGGGGTGACCATTTTCCACCAAAGAACACAAATAATCCCTCAGAGAAATAAAATTCAGCTTCTACATTTATTTACAATGCATAATGGTTCTTCCTAAATTCATCAATCCCAAGCCTTATTAACTTCTACAGAGCAGATTGCATGCCTTGCATATTACATAGACAATCATATCTCCAAAATAGGAAACAGGGACTATACCCAAACCCTTAAAAATTCTTGCCAGTTCAACAACAAAAACGAAAATAATGAGGCGAAAGGATGCAAGGAGGGATTGCGTACGACTGGAAACGAAGCTGGTCTTCAGGGACGCTGTCGATGAGGTTGATCTGGTCGTACAGAGAGAAGGTCCTCCTGCTCACACCCGCATCACAGTCAAATCAGATCCAATCAAGCACCGACAAGCACACAGGAAGAACAACAGCAACAACTTGCATTTCCTTCGGTCCAGCAGTACGCTGCCCTGTACCTGAGAGAAGGGAGGCGCCTGAGCCGTGCGCCGCCAGAGACGGGCTCGCTTCGCAGCGACTTCACCAGCTGCGGCAGGGCCCCCAGCGCCTTCTGCCCCCGCGCCGCCCCTGCCATCGCCTCCCTCCCGCTTCGCCGGCCGGTGGGTTCCTCAATCCTCGGTGGGGCGCTCGTTCTAGAGGGGTCAGGGAATTTTGCATCTAAGGCCTTGTAAATTGTTTACCAAATTCGAACGGGTCCTCACAAGAGTACATTTGGGACTCATTTACCTACATGGCATTAAGAAATATGTTAGTCACCTGTGTGCCATTAAAAAGTTTGTAGACACCTGTATGCCATGAGCTCAATTTTCTTTTACCTGTGTGCCATTTTAGGAGAGTTAACATAGACGTTAGACGGTGTGAAAAGACTGTTTCGCCCTTGTGTACAATAAATAGTTTAAAAATCCAAAAAATAGAAAATAATTTTGAAAAAACATAAAACATCCAAAAAAATTGAAAATTATTTTAAAAAACGAAAAAAATCAGAAAAGTTGAAAATTAATTTTTCAAAAGGTTAAAATTTTAAAATTTCAGAAAAAATGGAT
>JAZFNS010023098.1:0-22122 GCA_037127165.1 Alloteropsis angusta | reverse complement strand
AACTTTAGACTCCACTTGTGTGTGAAGAAACAAAAAAAGAAATTTATTCAGGGGTAAATTGGACCGAATAGCATAGTTTAGAGGGTAAAATAAACCAAAACATAGTTTATGGTGTTATTTAGACTTTGTTGAAGGGAGTAATTTGGACTTTTTTTTTTAAAGAATGACGGACCCACGATTTCACACACGCTGGCGCCGGCAGGCAAGTCCAACCGCACCAGCACCACGGCATCGGCAGTCGGCACGTTCTCTCCCACCTCTTCTTTTCCCCATCCCGGCTCCCGGGCACGGCCGCAATACCGCCCTAAAACCCTAAACCCAGCGCCACGCAATATATACACTCGCGCCCCCGAAAACCATCCTTCTCTTTCGCCCCCACCCCCCGCCGCTGCCGCACCGCGCGCCATGTCGCTCGACGGCAGCTTCTCCACAGCCGCGGCCCTCGCGCGGCTGCTGGCCCGCTGCCCCGCGCTCGGCTCGGACCCGCGGCTCCGCGCGCTCGCCTCGTCCCCCGCCGCCTCGCCCCCCGCCCTCGACGACGTCGCCGCCGCGCTCGCCGAGCCGCTGCTCCACCGGAGCTACACCATCCCCGTGCTCGGCTGCTTCCTCCCGCTCGCGCCGGCCCTCGTCGACCGCGCCGTCGCGCTGCTCCGCGCCGCGGGGCCGCACGCGCTCCGCGCCGATGACGCCGCCCGCCTCGAGGAGGTGGCCGGGGAGGGGGACGTCCGCGTCGCCGAGTTCTACCTCTCACGGGGCAGGGGGCTGCGGCTGCACGAGCTCGCGTGCCTCGCTCTAGCGCGCGCTCTCGACATGGCCCCCTACTTGCTAAGGTAAAGTGATCGATGGTCCGGTCCTCTCCACTTTTCTGCTTGTTCGTACCCACAATTTAATAGTACTAAATCTTGGATAGTGCAATTAAATCTGTATCTTAGCTTGAACTTTGGTGCAAAATTAGACACGCCATTTTTTATGTGCTCAATTGACCACAATAACTAGCTTTCTACTAGGCACTAGCACTGATCATATTTTGGTATCAGACAGTAAACTTGAACATCGCATGCTGTTAATGTTTAATTCAGTTTAACAGACTGCGCCATGGAAATGTTGCCACCTCTACAGCCCTGTGGTCAATTTGAATTCATTTCCAGTCTCAATGTAGAAAATCTGGCAATTCTTTTTGGACGAGTAGTTTCTCTTTGCAAGTTCATCTCTGCCTTGCGGTATTGTTTGGTCTTTTTCAATGCAGAGAAACACCATGCAAGTTTGGTTCCAGGGCATTGTAACTTTGTTCTTATTGCTCAAAAGGCATTTTAACGGCTTCATTCGGCTCTGCAACACCCCACTTTTGGGATTGTTACTGTAGGTGGAGGACACACCTCCCATTTAAGTAGTATATTCTGCTGAGACAGAATGTTTGGAAATTGTCTGTTTTTCCTTCAGCTGGAGTTGTTGAGAGGCGGAAGGATGCATTTCATGGACTGTGTTATAAGCAACACCCTAGGCAAATAAGGATATCCACTGACACTGGCTTACATGTGTGTTTTTAACTGGTTTATACAGTTCTCACAACTGATGTTGTAAAGATTGCAGCCCTGGTGGGCTTACTGCAACCTGCTTCTTTTAATGACTCTGATCAATATGTGTTGAGTGGTAACCTGATCCTAGCAGCAACCTCTCGAGCTCGGTATAAAAAATTCCATCCTGTAAAGTTTCCTGGTGCTAGAGGAACAACCATACCATTTAAGTCTATTGAAACTAAAGTGTGTTTTGGTGTTCCTTACTTCCTTTTAATGACAGCATTGACATGTGTTCTATGGCCAACATTTTCCAACGCAACAACTTGTGTTTAAATAACTTTGACTTTTGGAGTTCTAACTTAGTACCATACTTGTAGACATCACAAAACAACATTAGTTTTGCAATTGCATTGATGAAGCAAGCGGAAGGCTTCTATATTCCTCAAACACCTAATTGCCAAGACGTGAAGCAGTATGCAACCTGATTAGTTGTGTTTTCATAACTGTATCTCTTATGAATATTGGGGAGAATAGTAACCTCTAAGTTGTGCACATCATGTTCCTCAAAGACTGTCCTTCAAGCCTGCACTACGGAGGGAAACCTTGCTTGCTAAGGATGGTGGCTCTCCTAATTTCGTGAATCTGGCATCCTGTGGAAACAAGTTCTGTCTTGTAGTTTTTTTTGTTTTTTTTTCAGTCGGGTAATATTTTCGGTGGGCAAGAAATCCAAACACACCTGTAACGGATTTTTGATTCTAAGGTTGCAGTTCCCAAAGATGCTGTAGTTTTTTTGGCCGAACTTGAATCTCTTCTTATCTGATGCTTGGACCCTGCACGTCATATAGTATTGCAGTAGGCTGGAAGTTGCCCCATTCCATTATTTTAGTGCATAGATATTTATACTAAAAGCTATATGTACTTGTTTTAGTTCTCAGGAGATTCACATGTGCCCACTATGCTAATGAACAACAACACTCATTTTGTTTGGAGCTTTATGGGATACAGTTAGCTGATCAGTACTTTTTTGTGGCAGATCTGTGTTGAGCTACTTCAAGTTTTCTCCACCACCATTCCAAAGGCTTCTACGTGCAAGTTTTCCATTGCAAATTCCTTCAAAGGTACTACTTCACATATGTCAAATAGGTTGCCTCAGTTCTTCTCCACTATATGATTCACCTAATTGCTTTGTAAATTACTACTACTTCAGTATTCAGTAGTTATTAATGCCTATCCTAACTAACCATGCCCACTAATATTTGCGCACACATGAAAAAAGAACAAGGCATATTTTTCTGATGCACATGGATTCCTGCATATTTAGGCCCATTGATACCTATATTTTTTTTCTAGCGACATGCTAAGCAAATGCTGCCCATTTCAGTGACGCGATCTTAAGTTGTTGAGTCATAGGACCCTAGCTATTTTTCTACTATTTTCTCTGTTTTTTAGCGCTACTATTCACACTTGTGTAATTTTGTCATTTTGAGGAATGAGTGGTGCAGGGTGAGGTAAATATATCTGTTTCTTGTCCTTCATGTGTGCTGGAGCATGGAAAATTATCCTATAATAGCTTGTGGGCTAGACAGGTTTGAATTAAGCAATTAGGAAATTAAACAAAAGGAATTCTAACTAGTATGGATCCTGCAGCATGGAAAAATAAGCCTATGGTAGCTCGTGAGCTACCATATGTTGAAAGAAGTTTCTCTTTATGTTCTCTTTGCAATCCATGTTTTCCCTATTTTTACCTGCTCATCATTTGTCTGTTATTTTGACGTGCAACAATCTCTTGATGTTTTAAACTTGGTTACATTGTGATGATGTGGTTTATATTGACTCTCAGGAACTACATTTGTTTCTTGACGCCACTCGAGTATCATACCGCTTTCTACAATTGGAGCCCAGAGTATTTTGTGAACAATGGGACTGGTCTTGCCTTTTAGACCTTGTATATAGTACTGCTGACTATAGTTTAGTTGACAACGATAGTGTTGGATTGGACTTGAGATGGTGCATGATACAAATTCTTATGGTAGTTCTGAAAGCAAGTGATACGGCTATTGAAAGTTTTGGTCTGGCAGCAGATAAAGCATTTACATGTTTCCTGAGGTTCCTTCTTACTTTCTCTTTCTCTCGCTATTGTTTCTTTTCTATGAAGAGCACAATTTTTTGTAATGACTTGTTATTCTTTTAGATGGAAAGAGTTTTGCATGGACACTTCCTTAGAGAAAGCCTCTTTATACCTTGAAGATGACAATTTGAAAAGTAGTGTGGATGGGCTTACTACTTTGGCTGATTGTTTGTCAAATTGGCCAGAGATTATAACAGCAAGAGACTGTGGCATTGGAATTTATGAAAGGTGTGAGCATATCCCCGTATTTTCCATTCTTTGTTGTTTCTGACTGTTTTTGTGTTGCGCACTTACTTGGAATTGTTTTCTTTGTCAGCCCATTTGTGCTTACTGCTACTTTGAGAAAGAGTTACGAGGTAGCTTTGATGGCAGTTAGCCAGAAGTGGCCTGTACTTCTCTATGGTCCTGTTGGTGCTGGGAAAACTGCACTTATTAATGAGCTAGCACGGATAGGTGGAAATCGAGGTATTTATATAGTCTATGTTTCTAAAGATTTGTGTTAGTTAAAAAAATGTCTGAAGGTTACCCAGCTGATAGGGTTTATAGCCTTATAGGGCCACATAATATATGTATGGAAGCATATGCGTCACAACAATAAGACCTGTTGCATATGATATAGTTCTCTTTAATTGTGCGGTGAAGGACAGTAGCACTGTTGTTTGAAATTCGGTTCATTCATGATCTTCATATTCCAGAGAAGTATGCACATACGAGCACCCACTGTTTATTTGCACGTGTCACACTTGTCAATTGAGAAAAGATGGATGGGTTTGTTTGATGATGACAGACTTCAGTAAGTCCAATATTGCTGTGTGTTCATATTAAACTGTCTACATGGAAGTCTTCTGAGTTGGGTAGGGTCAGCAAGGAAATGGGAACAGCGGCTTACCTTGTTAAACTAGTGCACTTTCGAGTCCCCCCTCAGGCCCTCACAACATTTGTTATCCTGTGGGTGAATTTCTGCTAAACTCTTCCATTTTAGAAGTTACTTAGTGAAACAAACTCATAGGATTCCTTTCCAATTTTTTTTGATGAACAGTATTATTTCATCTTCCAATCCGATGTAAGCTTGCTGCTATTGGTGCATTTTTTGGAACCGCTATCTCAACCCTGTTAATCTTCTATGCGTTCTTGCTGTCATCTTTGATAAACAGCTAATCTAGAATGCATAACACTATGTGCTAACTACTAGTTATGTTGCAGTACTTTTTATCCACATGGATGAGCAAATGGATGGTAGGACCTTAATAGGAAGTTACATTTGCACAGAGAAACCTGGCGAATTCAAATGGGCTCCTGGTTCGCTTACACAGGTCTGTATGGGAATACGTACGCCATATAATAACGTTGGCCTATTTTCTTGTACATATTAATACCTTTTCATCTTATCATGAGTAGGCCATTGTCAAAGGGTTTTGGATTGTTATTGAAGACATAGACAAGGCACCCAGTGATGTGCAATCAATCTTACTTCCTTTATTGGAAGGTTCGAGTGCCTTTTCAGTTGGTCATGCAGAGGTATGATTTGCCTTTTGATTTCTGCCGTTTGGAAAATGCTCATACACCAAGTAATTTTTCACGAGGGCCACTATACTTGTGGTTCCCAATGTCTAATGCAGGCTGTGGAAGTTGCTGAGAGTTTCCGTTTATTTGCTACCATTACGACTTCAAAAAATGATGTTTCTCATACCCTGGAAGGTATGATATTGTAGTGCTATAAAATACATCTTGTATCTACTTGTTGCTGTGCACTAAAAAATTGCATAAGTAACAATTATGATAATAATCGTTTATTCAAGTTTTAACTCCACAGGAACAGCTATATAACTTGTTATTCTCGCAAGTCTCTTATTTCAAGGAGCAAAATAGTGGCATGTCACGTGTGCTGATTCATGTGCTATGTTTATCCCTTCTCTTACAGGAAGGCTCACATTTAGTGCATTATGGAGAAAAGTGATGGTGGGAGAACCTAACCGGATTGACATGGTTAATATAATTAAAGGGTGTTACCCATCCTTGGAGCCTATTTCCTCCAAACTCATTGGTAGGCGTAAACTTGTAGAGTTCTGCTATCTAGTTGTGTAATTAACCCCTTGTTGCCATTGTAATTAACCCCTTGTCTGCCATGTAGATACCTTTGAAAAGGTCAACTCTCTGGGATCTTATCAGTTTGGTGGACTCAACATAGCTGGAGGTTTATCTGACGGTGTTCTGCACAGATTTTCGTTAAGGTGCATAGTTCATTCCTACTTCATATTGCCTACCATCTATGGTAATGTGCACTTAATTATCTTATATTGTAGGGACTTGCTTAAATGGTGCAAGAGGATATTAGGAGTTGATCTCAGTTGTGAGAGTCTGGGATTTGCGTCCAGTTGCTGCAAATTAATTTATCCTGAGGTATGTTGCTTTTATTCCTTCTAATGGAGCACCTTTGTACTTAACCTGATGTTAATAAAAAAATGCTAGTAGCTACTGTTTACTAGTTGACATGAATATTGCTTGTTAGCATGGATATAATCAGTTGCATGGTTATCCCGTAGTTTCTTGGAGATAGAGTTTTTTAGTTTATTTATTAGGGGCCCTATTTAAGAGGCAGTGGATTATCTCTTTGTATTTTCTGTGTAATCAGCCTCAAAGCTTCCACAAGTGGGTTAAGCGCTGGTGCCATTGGCCCTTCCTATCCAATCTATTAAGCCATCTCAAAGCTCCTCTATCTTACTTCCCTCCTTCCTGCAGCCCTCTTCATCAGTGCCGTTCTACCTCCAATTCTTTGCTGCCCGGCTCCCTTCCGGAGTTTACCCATTGAAAGCCAATCCATAACAAAATATCTCATCATATTAATATGATTTTTCTTTCAAAGATGCATAAAGTGACCCGTTCGATGTGAATAATTGAAAGCCTGCTTCCATGATATTGAATTTATTCTGCCTTTTGAAATAAATATATATATAGCACTTGGGGAAGTGAGCCATTGTTATAGCTCCTTGTTTTCAAGTCTGGGTTTATAGAGTACTTCTTACACACTACAGAGACACTGGTATTGTTGGAACTCAAATTTGAATTTCATGGCACTATGGCCAACACGAGCTATTTAAATATTTTTTGCATATGGATATTTCTTCAGATTTGAAGCTTGCTTTTGTGTCAGTGCCATTTTTATCTACCTATAAATGTTAAAGAACCTATCTTATTATTATTATTGATTTATTGTCTTTGTGGAACAATGTGTCGTGAGAAGTTTTCTGATGCTATTATCATTTTTGTGAACAAGTGTGTTAACTGTTAACACATAGTTTTCCTTCCACCTCAACCACATTTTTCTCCTTTTCTTTCTTTTTAATCCAGGCCGTTGATATTTTTGCTGCCTCATTATCATCTCCGGAGAAAAGGTTCTATGTAGCAGGAGAAATTGCTAGAATATTAGGTGTTCCTTACCGAGGAGAAAACGTGCAATCTACTGACAAGCCCATTGTCCAGGCATGTTTGTATTCATTTATCGTCTAAAATTGTCTTACTCACTCAATTTTTGCATGGCGAATGACATAATTTATTACAGGCTCGACACACTGAATTGCAAGTTGGTAGAGTTACATTGCAGTGCAGCGACAAACCAGTAAATAATCATTGATTTACTTGATGCATCGTTTTGAGGCTTTCATTTGTTTACTAGTACTCTTGGCTTTGTATGTGTAGGCATTGAAACAGAAGGGACCTTTTGCTGATATCCGTCGTGCATTAGAAGTTCTTGAGAGGATTGCCTGTTCAATAAAGTTCAATGAGCCTGCTCTTCTTGTTGGTGAAACTGGTACTGGGAAGACTACTCTTGTCCAGAATCTTGCTGCCTGGCTCAAACAACCGCTGACTGTGGTGGTATGGTCGACCAGTAACATAAAATTCTATTGGAACAAATTACATACTTGGCTCGCAAAATTGATTCCTAATCTTTTCTCACTCTGAATTAGATCGTTTTTAAGACGCAATTGCCATAATTTCTTCGTTTTTCATAATCGATGTGGCAAGTTTAGAAAGTCCAAGATATGCCACAGCAAATATGCAAGTAATTTTTAATTCGTCTCACAGTTTCACCATTTATATCGAGCTAATATTTTTCTTTATGTTTCAGAACTTAAGTCAGCAAAGTGATATTTCTGATCTCCTTGGGGGATTTAAGCCGACAGATGCTCGGTCAATATGCTTTCCTCTTTATGTTGAGTTCAAGGACCTTTTTTGTCGAAGTTTTCCAGCAAAGGTGCGACTAATGCTTTGGTTTCAGACTTTCGGTGGTAGATGAACTTATTATTCTGATTAATCTTATATTTAGCTATACAAATTAATACAGAAGGACCCTTCTTTCTTGATATTTATTGACTAAATCGTTCACTTATTCAGGACAATGAAGCTATTCTACGCCATTGTGATGTGTATGTAATGGAAAAGAATTGGAAAAAACTATTGCACACTTTGGCAAAATGTGTTGAGAAGGCTCATAAGCTAATTGAAGGGAAGTCTTCAAGTGGTTCAAAGCGAAAAAGGGCTTTGCCAGCCCAAGTTATTTCTGATTGGGACACCTTTTCTTCCAGGCTGAGTGTGGCTTGCGGACAAATCGGTTCGGCAACTGGCATGTCATTTCAGTTTGTGGAGGGTGCTTTTGTTTCAGCTTTAAGAAATGGCCATTGGATTTTGCTCGATGAGGTCAACCTTGCCCCTCCAGAGACACTTCAAAGAATTAGTGCTGTACTGGATGGAGAGAAGGGCACACTTTGCCTGGCTGAAAGGGGTGATGTTGATTATGTTGAACGCCATCCTTGCTTCCGGATGTTTGCCTGCATGAATCCAGCAACTGACGCTGGGAAAAGAGACCTGCCATACACTTTCAGGAGCCGCTTTACAGAGTACTTTGTTGATGATCTCATGGATGATGATGATCTATGTCTTTTTGTTAGTAAATATCTGGATGGTCTGAATGCTGCAAATGGAGTCATAGATGGTATTGTTCGGTTTTATAAAGCAGCGAAGAAGGAATCTGAGGAGAGACTGCAGGATGGTGCTAATCAGAAACCTCAATTCAGTTTGAGATCTCTTTCTCGTGCATTAGGTTACATAAAAAATGCAGAGAAAAGATTTGGTTTCAGGAAAGCCCTTTATGATGGCTTCTGTATGTTCTTTCTTACAATGTTGGATGTCCCCAGTGCAAAACTCATTAAGAACTTGATAGTTTCATTTCTGCTAGATGGAAAAGTGCCACCGAGCATTTCGTTTTCTGACTACATTGAAAAGCCAATGCAACTAGATGGCTTTGAATTGGTTGAATTTTTGCAGAGCTATGTTTTAACGAGCAGTGTCACTGAGCACATAGTCAACCTTGCCCGAGCTGTTTATATTAAAAGGTATCCTGTTCTTCTACAAGGGCCAACATCAAGCGGAAAAACTAGCCTTGTGAGGTATCTTGCTGCAAAAACGGGCCATGAATTTGTCCGAATCAACAACCATGAGCATACTGATCTTCAAGAATATCTGGGTACTTATGTCACTGACAGTCAAGGGAAGCTTCAGTTCCAGGAGGGTGCGTTGGTGAAGGCGGTGCGTGAGGGGCACTGGATTGTGTTGGATGAGCTAAATCTTGCACCATCTGATGTCTTGGAAGCTTTAAATCGTCTGTTAGATGACAACAGGGAGCTCTTTGTGCCAGAGCTGCAAGAGACGATACCTGCACATCCTAATTTTATGCTTTTCGCTACACAAAATCCACCTATGCTTTATGGGGGCCGTAAAGTGCTGTCTCGTGCATTCCGCAATCGTTTCATCGAAGTTCATGTTGATGAAATACCAGATGATGAGCTAGTCACAATTCTGGAGCAGCGATGTAGAATTGCTCCCAGTTATGCCAAAAAAATGGTTCATGTTATGAAGGATTTGCAAACACATAGACAAAATAGTAGAGTGTTTGCTGGCAAACATGGTTTCATTACGCCTAGGGATTTATTCCGCTGGGCCAATCGGTACAGAACATTTGAAGGGAAGTCGTATGAGGATCTTGCAAAAGATGGGTATTTACTTCTAGCCGAGAGATTAAGGGATGACAATGAGAAAGCTGTTGTTCAAGAAGCTTTGGAGCGTCATCTTCGCGTAAAACTCAACAAAGCTGATTTGTATAACTCGGTAATGTTCATATTTCTGTGTATCTTCCTTGTAATTTAATCATTATGTTTTGCGCCTTTGATGGCCGAAAACTCATTAGCCAAAGATGCACATCCATAATCATAATTTTATTGAACGGAAAGATTAGGGAAATCTGGGATACTGATTTTTCAGTTTCTTTCATAGTTTCATGCTACTAGTAACTCTGTAAAAGACCGGGGTAGATTTTTTGTCTAGATGGCAGTGGATGTAAGGTCGCAGGTGATTTATTGATATGGAGTTTTTATGCTCCCCTCCATTCTCAGATGTTGTTCAGTGATGCGTGCAGTTAAACTTCAAAAACTTTAATTACTAAATGATATGTATGATTTGCCATATGAAAATGATATCAGAGATTTTTCATGGAAAATGCTTCCAGATGATTATATCTAACTTAAAAAAGCAGCAGGCAAAGATGCAATTGGACACCTTGTCAATGTACTAAACGAGTAAAAAATAAGTATTGTAAACTAACTGCTTACATACTACTGTAGTTTTTTAATCGTTTGGCTTAAAAGTAGCTTTGTGCAGTCTGTTTGACGAAGTGTTACTGAATCTTGAGTCCTGCTTGCCTGTGCAGTTCCCTAAGCCCCTAACTGTGTCATTTTTTTTCCTTGAACACACCCAACTGTGTTATTTTATCCATGATGAAATGATAACCTTACGGTAGAGTTTCTTGTGTTTCAGAAAACAATTTAAATATTGGTACAATAATAATTCCACATGATTTTAACTATTGCTAATATCGTGTGGTATTCGTTAATGGAAATTGGTTAAAATTTGGTCAGAGGGAAAGGTAACTTAAAGTGCTTGATTCTTTGTCTTTGCAGGAAGTCACTCGTGAAGATAACTTATCTCTTGATGCTATCAGACTGAGAGTACAAGAATGCTTTGGAAAGTGAGTTCCTGTGTTTTCATACAATGTGCCTGTCTGGTGCTGATGCAAATATAATATGTTTAAAATTTATTGCAGTATCACTTGGACAAAAAGTATGTGGCGGCTATACTTCCTTATTGAGCGTTGCTACAGATCGCGTGAACCTGTCCTGCTTGTTGGTGAAACTGGTGGTGGGAAAACAACTGTTTGCCAGGTTCTAAGTGCTGTTCTTGGATCGCGGCTGCACATTTTGAACTGCCATCAGTATACTGAAACATCAGACTTCATTGGGGTGTGTCGCTGTCTCTCAATTTTGTCCCTATCTGTTTTGCTAGTTACGCTTTTTTATTCTCTAAAGATGTACTGATATGCTGTTACCTACAGGGATTTTGTCCTATACGTGATAGGTCAAGAATAGCGCTTGAGTTCAAACATCTTGTTGCAAGAATCAAACAGATGAAAATATTTGTTTATGTTGCAGGGGATATGGTAAGCTATCCGGTTTTGGCATGTTGCATTTCAGTATTGGTTATATATATAGATATCTCAAAGTGGACTTACTAATTTTTCTATGATCTACAGCCACTTGAAACTGACATATCGGGAGCTGATAGTGTCACGAATCATCTGAACGAAATACTTGACAGATACAGAAAGGAAAAACATCTGTTCCCGGAGGTGTCAGCTCAAGATTTTGATACCGTGGAGCAAATTAAGTTGGATCTAATGCATCTTAAAAAGAGGTGGCAGGCGATTTTCCTTTGGCAGGATGGGCCGCTTGTTCAAGCAATGAAGAATGGCGATCTTTTCCTTATTGATGAAATTTCTTTAGCTGATGACAGTGTGCTTGAACGCTTGAACAGTGTTCTAGAACCTGAAAGAAAATTGGTATGCTCTTTCTTATTAGAATTTCTGTTCGAATACCATGGTTAATAGTACTGAAACATCAGCAACACTGGTATTTTATTTTGTCCATAAAAATAGATTTATCTAACCTTTTCTGTTTGTTTTTTAGGGGAAACAGTAGGGGAAACCCTCCCTATAGCTCCCTGTTTGGTTATTATAGCAGCAAGCTTAGTTGGTTTAGATCATGCTCCCTGCTTAAGCCTTATAACCTTGTTTAATATAGCTTTAAATTCTACAGTTTGGTGATGGGTGTTTCCATGATGCCATGCATGTTGTTGCATGGAACTACACATCAATTTTTTAGGAAGACAAACACCTCTGTTTGCATCAATAAGAAAAGTACAGTGAATTATGATGAGGGTGGGTTGATGATTTACTTGCGTGGTATAGTTATTGGGCACCTCCACAGGTAGTTTGGGGCTATATCCTTAACCTGCTGATTTGTTTATAATTCCGCATCTTAGATGGTTGGGATTATACCCTTATGCAGGAAAAGCTCCCTTCTATTTGATTTATGATGAGATCATATGAAAGGGAGCTGTTATGGATTCATACTGCAACTTTGGGGTGTGATTAATCCAATTACAGGCGGTGGTACCAACTGTGGTGGGTGCCAAATAGATAAATTTTATTTGCGACTTGAGTACTTGACCTACTTTTGCAGGTCTACTGTATAATTTATTTTAGACACGAGTTTAATGTGTGCACAGCAGCTGATAGAATTAGGCTCAACCTTGACTAAAGGGGTGTTTGGGCCAGTTTCCCGTTGCCGTGGTCTGCTGTGCAATCTAGTAATAGATAAGAAACCCTTACTTATCATGGTAAATTATTTGTTATAATTCTAAAACATGATTCCAATTTAGTTCCTCTTTCATTTCTAAGTAGATGTCCTTAGGAGATAGGACGCTGTCACACTCTTTGAAATACCTTTGAAAGTTTTCTGGCTAGAACTTAGTAGAAATAATATCATATATGGAGGTAGGATTGTACTAGTATCATATCCATGTTCCATTGATTTGATCCCTTCTTAGTAGTGAGGCCCTCTCTAGTCTCTATGCACTGTAGTCATTATAGGATTGATAGCCTATTTTGTATATAAATGTATTTTACTTTTATCTATATCAGTGTTGGCACTTTTTAATGTTTTGACTGCACGGAATCTGAAAGTGGCATAATGGAGGGAGTAATATAAGCAAATCAATATGCTTTAGAAAAGCAAAAGCATGCAAAATGTACCCTTAACTTCCGATAAGCAAAGGAATTATGCTTTCAATATGAGCTTGTGGACTGATAGTAATAAATGCTTAATTTTTCGTTTGAAAGCTAGTGTACATTTTGTTCATCCCATCATTCTTAAACTTGATGTGATGGAATTCATGTTTATGCAGAAGGTTTTGTTGAACAGTTCCGTTTTCATTTTTGAACTTCAGTTTTGTCATGTTTATTTATACACCTTTTCTATTGTTGTATGTAGTCACTGGCTGAGAAAGGTGGTTCAGTGCTAGAGAAGATTGCAGCACATCCAAACTTCTTCATCCTTGCAACAATGAATCCAGGTGGTGACTATGGAAAGAAAGAGCTTTCTCCTGCATTGAGAAATCGTTTCACTGAATTGTGGGTTCCTGCTGTTACTGATGTTGACGAACTTAAGAGCATAACTTTAGGGAGGTTCACCCGAACTGAGTTATCTTGCTTTGGGGATTGCATTGTTAACTTCTGGAAGTGGTTCAACCAACTGCACATCGGAAGAACGCTCACTATTCGGGATCTGCTGTCCTGGATTTCATTTATAAATGTGACCGAGCAAAATCTTGGGCCACAACAAGCGTTGATACATGGCCTGTTTCTTATTTTACTTGATGGGCTTTCATTGGGTGCAAATGTTTCTAAATCTGAGGCTAGTGAGATGAGAAGCACTTGCTTGTTGTTCCTTCTAGAAGAGCTGCAGAAGGTTGATGGAAAGGCTGTAGACTCAAATCTAAATGATCTAAATAATTATGGCTGGGGCAACAATATTAGAAAGGAAGATATGGATCATGATTACTTGGAAGGTCATTTCGGCATTTCACCATTTTATATTCCTAAAGGTCATTTTGCTTGTAAGCAACAAGGCTTCGAAATAATGGCACCCACCACTAGTAAGAATGTTTTGCGAGTTTTGCGTGGCATGCAATTACCTAAACCTCTTCTTCTGGAAGGTAGTCCTGGAGTTGGAAAAACAAGCTTAATTGTAGCACTAGCTGGACTTTCTGGTCATGATGTTGTGCGGATAAATCTATCTGAGCAGACAGACATGATGGATCTTTTAGGTTCAGACTTGCCAGTCGAAGGGGAAAATGGAATGGAGTTTTCCTGGTCTGATGGTATTCTTCTTCAGGCTTTAAAGAACGGAAGCTGGGTTCTGTTAGATGAGCTCAATCTAGCCCCACAATCTGTCCTAGAGGGCCTCAATGCCATTTTGGACCACCGTGCTGAGGTCTTTATACCTGAACTTGGTCAAACATACAAGTGCCCACCGTCCTTTCGTATCTTTGCATGCCAGAATCCTTCATCACAGGGTGGTGGGAGGAAAGGACTTCCGAAGTCCTTTCTGAACCGCTTCACCAAAGTTTATGTTGACGAGTTATCTGAGGAAGATTATTTGTTTATTTGTAAATCACGATACCATCCAGTACTCTCTGAAAGTTTCCTCCGAAATCTTATTCGCTTTAATAACAGGCTGTACATGGACACAATGGTACATAGGAAGTATGGCCAACAAGGCTCTCCTTGGGAATTTAATCTTCGTGATATTATGAGGTCTTGTGAGATGGTAGCAGGTTCTCCAGATACTTCAAAGGATGACTGCTTTTTAAATACTGTCTATCTGCAACGAATGCGAACAAAAGTTGATCGCCATAAAGTTATGAAGCTTTTTGAAGAGATCTTTGAGAAAAAGCCGAGTATTCACCAATCAAAAATGCTACATGTCAATCCGCATTGCTTGGTTCTTGGAAGTGCCTCTATCAGAAGAAATAACTTCCAATCATATAAAATGCAGAATAATCAAATTAACATATTTCCAGGTATTCTTAATAGCCTGGAAGCTGCAATGCACTGCATCGATCAAGGTTGGTTGTGCATTCTTGTTGGGCAAAGTTCATCTGGTAAAACATCATTAATCCACTTGCTGGCTCAGCTCTCTGGGAATACACTAAATGAGTTGAATCTGTCTTCTGCAACTGATGTTTCAGAATTGCTGGGATGCTTTGAGCAGTATAACTTCTTTAGGCACTACAAAACAGTTGTATCTCAAGTTGAGCATTATGTCGATGTGTATTTCAGCTTGAGTATGGATATAAACTGGAAGAGTCTAGTTATTGAAAGGAAGGATTTGTTTACGAAATGGTTTGAATTTGTGGCTGCAAAAAAGCACTCTTCAGTACGTACTTCAACATTTATTGAAATGGGCAGCAGTGCATCTTTGCCCTCGCTAAGCTTGGTGGCTGAAATAGTTGAGCAGATGAAGTGTGATCTGGAAATGTTTGACTTACCTATATCATTGAAAAAAGATGATTTGAATAAAACACTGAAGTCCATCAACAACTTGCAGCAGAATGGAGCTGCACACCAGCCAGTTAAATTTGAATGGGTTGCCGGAGATTTGATCAGGGCAATTGAATGTGGTGAATGGATTGTTCTGGACAATGCGAATTTCTGTAACCCTACTGTATGCTCTGATTCTCACATATTGTCTTTTGTCCTGCTGTTTACTTTTGCTCATTTTATCGTCTTGTTTATTCTTTTAGGTACTCGATAGGATAAACTCTTTGGTCGAGCAAGAAAGGTCCATTGTGGTTAATGAATGTGGTCTTGTTGATGGGAATCCTGTCGTTATGAAGGCTCATCCTAAGTTCCGAATGTTTTTGACATTGAATGCAAGCTATGGTGAAGTTTCAAGAGCCATGCGAAACAGAGGAGTGGAGATATTTTTGATGGACCAAAGTTGGGAGTTGGAAGGATGCAGCAATTTGCCTGGAGATAGCGAAAGGAAGGATGTGATAAGGTTTTTGATTTCATCAGGAATACCAAGAATGGAACTGATATTGTCAATGAGTAAAGCACACATGTATGCAAAAACCGAAGGTTTAGGTGTTGGCATAAATATTACCCTTCTTGAGATCACACGATGGGTTCAATTATTTCAACAACTTATTATTAAAGGAAATCAGTTCCTTTGGAGCCTTCATTTGAGTTGGGAACACACGTACCTGCCATCTTTGGGTGAAGTTAATGGATCTAACATTGTTGAGACCGGAAAAGTTATGTTCTTGACAAATTTTGATTTTGACGAATCTGAAATTGTGGATGATAGAAAATTTAAGTTTTTGACTGATTTTGATGGTTATTCAACTAGTTTGAAATCTGGGTTTTCTTTGGCGTTGCCTGGTGGTTGGCCAATTGAGCAAAAACTAAGGGACTTCATCTGGTATTCGAAAGAAACTTGTGTCAAGAGAAATTTTATGTATCTAGAGTCATTGGGTGCCCAGTATGCTGCTTATCAGATAAGCCAATTGAAAGAAGGTTCACCTTTATTGGGTCCTGTTGGTAACATCCACCCGTCTATTATTCCTATTAAAAGCTTACGTAAATTGCAGTTCCCTGCAGTGTCTGGTCCGAGTGTCAACACTCGTGCAACAGGGGTGTTCGATCCAGATTTAGCTGACCAGATGCTTTTCTTTGCTGCAAACTGGGTAATGGAGCAATCAACTGAAAATGATCATAAACTGTATGCCATATGGTTTGAATGGTATAGTGCCCTAGTCCAGCCTTATTGCAACTTCTTTGAGAGCTATGTCTACATTCTTAAGCAAGAAAGTGAGCATCCTATTTGGCATAGCATCCTCGAATGCTACAGAAAAATAGTTGCCTATCACAAGACTGATGTTGTTACTCAGCCTATTCCACTGCTTTCGAAGAAGTTGCTGGATATTGCTGGTTGTGAGACCCTTAAAGTTTGGCAGAATCGGCTTGGTAATGCTTTTAATGGGTTGAGCTTACTGCGGCTTACGTTGCAGCAATGGCAATTTGAGACAAAATATCCTGATCTTGCTGAGAAATCTGCTTTCTCACCAGCATTGAAGTCCCTCCGACGCTTAGAGGGCGAGGTACTTAAGATGATTGTGGAATCTCAGGAGCTGGTGCACATATACTCTCGCATTCTTGATTATCACAGTTCGATATGGAAGATGATGATTTCGTCTCAGTTTGAGGGGCTGCCAGTTGTTTGGAATCTTTTGAGGAAAGAAATACTGAAGTTGCAACCAAAGTTCCAGGTAGAAGTTGGACTTTTTTTGGTAAGTTACCGTCCCTTTCTTTCCTTTATGATTTATGATACACGTGTAATTGCAAAATGACATCTTACTCATACAGATGGAAAGTGTGAATCTCAACAATCTCGATGATTTGAACTTTCAATATGAAAAACCAACTTTGTGGATTTATGGCGGTCATCCTCTTGTGCCATCGTCTAGGGATGTATTCGAGCAAATACAAAAACTTGTGAACTTCTCTACAGTTGTGTGGCCAAAGAAGAATCTTTTGAATATACACCTTGATGGTATTTTTTTGAGCATGTGTTTGGTTACTAAATAAATCATCTGTGCCTGATTTTTATAATCTAGAATGTAATTGCCATCTATTGTTTGCAGATAAACAGCAGTTAGAAGCAATGCTGTCTGCTAACCAGGATCTTAGGCGCCTTGCGATGGAAGGTACTCGTATATCCATTTCCTTTTCTAAGACTACCTGAAATTGTGTCCAAGCGCTGATACCTTTAATCTGTTTGATTTGATTATTTTTCAGAAATATTTTGAAAAAAGTAATGCCAACTTTCCTTTTTTTGTGGTATCAAGGTGTCTCTATGGCTATTGTTGCAACTAAAACTGAGGAAGATGTGTCAACTGTTGTTCGCCGGTTGAAAGAAGTTCACCAGGTTTTTCTTGGACCTGTGTAATTTTCTGACACGATTTCTGCTATCATTTTTACATTCTATTGTATTTTCTTCATGTAGATGCTTGATGGAGTGGTTGATTTCGAGATGAGTAAACTTGAGTTATTGTCCAAAACATCACTGCCTGATGTAAAATTCTGTTGTTCTGTGTCCTCTGATATTCTATGTAACATTTGTGGTATCAACGGCTGGTTAGCGAGTCTTCCTTTGCTTAACTTGAAGAGCATAAACTTGGATACTGTTTTACTTCAACGGTTATCCATGTGTGCACAAAAAGATCCTTCTGAAGCTCACGAGGTATCTCTCTTAATATTCTCTTGGTTTCTGAATCTCTTTTTAATCATTTGTTGTCCATATTTTTCTACAAGACCTGACTATTTTGACTGCTGAACTCTAACAAAGAAGTGACATACATAGTTTAATGTGACATGGCTATTTTGACTGCTTAACTGTAACAAAGAAGTGGTATCCATAGTTTAAGTGGTCTTTTTATAAGGTCAACTTTTCTCTTGCACCCGAGTTAAATGAGGCCACGAAAACTACTTTTTTATAAGCCTTGGATGTGGTATATATAAACAGAGCATGTGGGGCATATGGGCCTATTCTTATCAACCAGGATATTTATGGTCTTAGACTCTTAGTACCTCAGGAAGTACCCATACATTATACTGCTATCTCTTGGATTGAGTGAATTTTTTCAATCACTTTACAGATCATTGTGAGTTCTGAGTACCTGCTGAATTATTCTGTGGATTACTCGCTGGGGTCATCTTCAAGATCTCCTCTGGAGTATACTCAACATCAGATCATTTCGTGGATTCGTGATGCCTGGGCTACTGTTGATAATGGTAAAAAAGTCTTTGTAGTTTGTGACAAAACTCATCTTGTTTTCTTTTTGTAGCTCACGACTTGACACCTGTTGTGNCAGTGCAAATAGAAGTTGCTACCTCTATTCTTGAAATGTGGTACAACTATCACTCGTCGCTGTGGGCTTATTGCTCAGGAAGCCCTAAGGTCTCTTGTGCTAAGCCATTCAATATAGATTTAAATCTGCATTAAGACAACTAAGATTGTTTCCTTGTATGTTTTGTGTCATTTTAAGGGTCTATTCTCAGTCACACATGATGAAACCTGTGNCAGTGCAAATAGAAGTTGCTACCTCTATTCTTGAAATGTGGTACAACTATCACTCGTCGCTGTGGACTTATTGCTCAGGAAGCCCTAAGGTCTCTTGTGCTAAGCCATTCAATATAGATTTAAATCTGCATTAAGACAACTAAGATTGTTTCCTTGTATGTTTTGTGTCATTTTAAGGGTCTATTCTCAGTCACACATGATGAAACCTGTTNACCTGGCACACCTGACAAAAATGGACGCCGTCAATACTATTATGTATGTCTATTGAAACCTTTGCTACCCCCTACCTCCCACTTCTCTTTTTTCATGAAATACATTTGATGGGGAGTGATTACTCCTGGAAAGTGATTGACCTGATGTTGGGTAAGGCGATCACACGAACCTCTTTTCATGTCTCTCTACAGTCAACAAGATTTACGTGTGGTGGATTATCAGAAGAATTGTTTAATGCTTAAAATTTCATCTGCAAACCTCTGGGAAGGTGTCTCTGGTGTGGGAAACTATGTTGCTAGTCTTCACTCTATTGCTGATTCTCTCTTCAAGCAGGTAAAAGTCAATTGATCTATATTTTGTGTTGTAGCGCCCTGTTGAATTGTCTATTCTGGTAAACAATTGCAGATTATATTTGCCCACAAGAAGGAATTCAAGGAGGAGGACTTCAATCGGTTAGAGACCATCCTCTTCAAACAATCAACACATTACATAGAGGTTTGTGCATTATCCTTTTGCTGTGATCACCTTTAGCTATTGTTGTTATATCAAGCACCCTTTGGATTAGTTCTTTGTATTCGATTCACCTTTAGCTACTGATGTAATACATCAAGAACCCTTGGGGATAGGGGACCCCTCTTCTATCCGGGCTTNACCGTCTATGCTGAAACAACAGTAGGATTCCNTTGTTGTTGTTGTTGTTGTTGTTGTTGTTGTATCCTTTGGAATAATTCTTTGTCGACTTTGTTTAGTGTACGAGGGAACTATATGCTAAGATTATTTAATGAACTTTATGGTGTACCTATTTCCTTTGTAATTTGTTGTTGGTGTGTATGTCATGGACGGCGCTCATGATCTTCCCTGGAGCTATCTTTGCTGGTGATTAGCATTTTCTTCACATAGTTTTCTCCATTGCAGAAAGATCTTGTCACAATTCGTACTTTGTTATCATCTTCAAGTTATGGAGTACTGGCTTCACTCTCAGGGTCATATGAACTTGTGGAGTCCTTACTTAAGGATTTGTATTCGTCACCACATGGTATTCTGTTTTCTTCTTCTTTTGTTTAGATGATTGATTGTCATTTTAAGTACCTAAAGTTATTAGTCACTTGGTAGTCCTTATTTCCATTCCTCGAATTGTTGATTTGCCATTTAAAGTAACTTTGTTTCCTTGTTGTATAATATATGGTTTTATTGGATTTTCAGTCATGTGTTACTATGCTGATTTGATAATACTGGATTTCTATGCCCTTCATTTATTTATATGGTTTAGTTTTTATAGTGGTAGGATGTAACCGCGGGACAGCCTGATTGATTAATGAGAACATGGATACATATCATTACATCTTCTGTGTTCTTGTTTTTGCTAACCATGCAGAAGGGCCTATTTTATGATATTGTTTGACTACCACTTTATTTTTGTTTTTGATAATTTGTAAATGCCACTTTATGATTTATACTTTTGCATCATGTAGACTCTTTGTTGCATACTGGGGCTGCCTGGATGCATATTGGAGAATTGCGCTTCCGGTTATTGTTGAGCTCATACAGTCCAGATCCTGCATTTGAATCTACATACATTCATTCACATATTCTGGAAAAAATTGAAGTTGTGAAGCGTGAGGGAAAGGTAAAACATCTATGATGTTCTTTTTTTTTCAAGAAAGAAAACTGGCTCTTCTAGAAGGAAAGGTAAAACGACTTGCAAATTAATGGCAGCTGTTTTTTTACAGGTTCGTCATGATTGCGAGGAATGGGCTGGCTCTAGCTCCCCTGAAGATAGTCATGATTGCAAGTTATTGCAAGACTTAGAAAATGAAGAGAAAGACATTCGTGCAAAGGTCCTATCACAATTTTTTATCATCCATTTTCCTTTTATAGGTTCTACTAAACATTTTAGATTTTTTCATTGCATTATGCCATTATGATATACATGGAACTTCAAAAGGAATTCTACAAAAGCTTCTATTTATTTGTTGTTAATTCTTGCAACAGGTTGTGCTCTTCTAATCATGTATAGTATTAATTTCTAGTCATAAGCAAAGAACAGAACAAGTCTATCTGTTCTGTTCTATGCAACTTGTTAGCGAATGTCATGCCTCAAGGTTTTAGCAATTGTTTGTCTTTTCTGTATCTCTGGACTTTTTATGATGTAATATGTTCCATACTAGCTCAGGGATACACTTTGTGAGTGATGTTTTTTTCTTGAACACACTGGAGAGCTGCGGATCATCATATTAAAGAAGGGGTAGAATACCAAGCGCGCGCACACAGACACAAAGTTCATAAGATTACATACATTGTGAATGATGGTGGCTATGAAGTTCATATGACTGAGATTCACTTGCATGTTGAGCCTGGCTGATGCAATCAGTTTATGCATGAACTTGAGTTGAAAACTGGTGTACTTAACCTTGTGCACATTTTGCAGGTTGTATTTCGACCACAACCATCTAAGCACAAGAGTCTCATTGCTGCGTGCTTTGAGTTTGAGAACCGGCTGGCTGATTGCAAGGATTTACTAGCAAACTTAAACTGCAAAGGAGCTGGGCAACTGGAGATTGACAGAGTCTGCAATTGGCAGGTACAACATATGGGTACTGATTTTGATGTCCTTTAGCTAGACCTATTCGTTTAAGATCATTTTTCTTCTTTTGCTGCTCAGTAACTGCAAATATATTGGTTGACTTTTCAATCATCTTGTTGCAGATAACATCCATTAACTTTATCAAGAGGTTGACAGAAGAGTATGGGGAGTATTGTGATTTGATTCAACCAATTCAAGTTGCGGTATATGAGATGAAGCTTGGCTTAGCAATTGCTCTGTCTGGTTCTCTTCAGAGGGAGTATTTGAAGAATATTAAAGAAGATGATATTGAAAGAGTTCTGGTATGTATAGTTTTGTAGCTATAGTTGGAGTATATATGGCTCTTCCATGTATATCTGTCAACAGTATATCTAAATATTTGTCTGGCTGTGCACTAGTTAAATAATACTCCCTCCATTCCAAATTATAAGTCATTCCAAGATTCTTGGAGAGTCAAGCTATTTTAAGTTTGACCAAAATTATATAGAGATCTACGAAGATTTATTGCTTCGAACAAATTTATTATAAAAATATATGTTACAAAGAATCTAATAATACTTATTTGGTATGATAAATGTTTCTACTTTA
>JAZFNS010007177.1:518-11795 GCA_037127165.1 Alloteropsis angusta | reverse complement strand
AAAAAAAAAAATCTTCTTGGAATCTGATGCGCCTGCGTTTTGCAGTTCAGAACCTCCTGAGCTGAAACCGCGGCTGCAGCTAACGATCTCAGCAGCGAAATGGATCCAGCTCGTATTCATAACGTTGACCAAAAAAAAAAACTGAAAATGTGGAAGTGACGAAAAAAAATCCACGTTTGGGACGTCTGGGTCCAAAATTCTACTACATCGGTAGTCAGTCGTTCAGTTGATCTCGGTGGTGGTTACTGTGTGATGATGCTAATGGAGTTTCTGTGTGATACAAACGTGCAGGCGAGCGGTTCACGGAGATCGTGGGCAGCCCGTACTACATGGCACCGGAGGTGCTCCGTCGGAACTACGGGCCGGAGGTGGACATCTGGAGCGCCGGCGTGATCCTCTACATCCTCCTCTGCGGCGTGCCGCCCTTCTGGGCGGAGACGGAGCAGGGCGTGGCGCGCGCCATCCTCCGCGGCAGCCTGGACCTGCAGCGCGAGCCCTGGCCCCGGATCTCCGACGGCGCCAAGAACCTCGTCCGCCAGATGCTCCAGATGGACCCCAAGAAGCGCCCCACCGCGCAGCAGGTGCTCGGTACGTACGTTCTCTGCCCATGCATGTCGTCGATGGTCTCGCCATGGCGCGCGCGCGTGTGGCTCCCTGTTGCTTCGTTCATCTTCTTCGTGTATCCTGATGGTTTGTCGGCGTGGTGCATGGCGGCGGCGGCGGCGGCAGAGCACCCGTGGCTGCAGAACGCGCGGAAGGCGCCGAACGTGCCGCTGGGGGACGTGGTGCGGGCGCGGCTGCAGCAGTTCTCGGCCATGAACAAGCTGAAGAAGAAGGCCATGCGGGTGATCGCGGAGCACCTGTCGGTGGAGGAGGTGGAGGTGATCCGGGACATGTTCGCGCTCATGGACACGGACAAGGACGGCAGGGTCACGCTGCAGGAGCTCAAGGCCGGGCTCAAGAAGGTCGGCTCCAAGCTCGCCGAGCCCGAGATGGAGCTGCTCATGGAGGCCGTAAGACCCCACACCATAGTGCTTCGCCGCCTTCTCGTTGTAATGCTCGTGCCTGGAGGAGCTGGCTGACGTGAACCGTGCGTGCATGCGTTTTCTTCAGGCCGACGTGAACGGCAACGGGTACCTGGACTACGGCGAGTTCGTGGCCATCACCATCCACCTGCAGCGGCTCTCCAACGACGCCCACCTCCGCACGGCGTTCCTCTTCTTCGACAAGGACAGCAGCGGCTACATCGAGCGCGCCGAGCTGGCCGCCGCGCTCGCCGACGAGGCCGGCCACACCGACGAGGCCGCGCTCAACAACGTCCTCCGGGAGGTCGACACCGACAAGGTACAGCACTCATCCACTGCACTGTCACCAGGCAGTTCAGATCCTGCGCGTCGATCGATGTGCCGTCGATCTGAGCATGCATGCCCTGATGTGGTCGCAGGACGGGCGGATCAGCTTCGACGAGTTCGTGGCGATGATGAAGGCCGGGACGGACTGGAGGAAGGCGTCGCGGCAGTACTCGAGGGAGCGGTTCAAGACGCTGAGCAACAGCCTCATGAAGGACGGGTCCCTCCACTCCCTCGGCATGGCGCGCAGCTGACGAAGACGATGATCATCAGGATCAGGAACGGTCGATGCGATGCTTGGTTTTTTTGGATGCATACATCACTTCAATGGATGGATGATGGATAGTTTTCTTTCTTGAGTCTGGTTGTATATTTGTCGCGGGAACGTCTGAATCTTGGATAGGATTGTTAGGGGAAAAGGGGCTGGTGGTTTCAGTCCTTCAGATAAGTGTGAAGTGTCCATGGAGTGAACCTGTGCTGGTTGTAATTATTTTTCAGAGAAAGGAACCATAGGTTGTGCTATGCAGATGTTGTTTGAAGCTTCTGGCTTCCATCGATATTTTCTTTGGATGTAGATTGAGTTGTAGCATGGAGGATCTATTATGGTTTAAGTTTGTATCATCAGCTTGCCACGGACACACTGCATGATACTACCTCCGTATTGAAATATTTGTTGTTGTTGACTTTATTCTAAAACGTTTGACCTTTTGTCTTATTCAAAAAATTTATGCAAACACACAAAAGGAGAAGTCACACTTAAAGTACATCNAAATAAAATAAATGATATATGTAAAATATTTTGAATAAGACGAATGGTCAAAGTCGTGATAAAAAATCAACAGCGACAAATATTACGATAAGGTGGAAGTACAAATTAACAAGCTATCGTCGCAAAAAATGATTTCGTCATTTCTCTAGTAACGATGAACTAGAAGAGGAAGAGCTGTAGGCAGCACAACCCTAAGGCCATGTTCAATTTAAGGGGATCCAAAAGGGGTTGAGAGGGATTACATCCCTAACAAGTCAAAATCCTTATGGTTCTCTCTCAATCCCTCTTAAATTCATAGGGATTACATCTAACCAAACAAGAGGCCTCGTGAAAGAGGTGGGCTGTGTGCACGGGGCATACAATTATAGTTCAAAATAAATATTAAAAATAACTTATGTATAACAAAAGCATATAGATAAATTAAACTTCTAATGTGTCACAAAAAATGTTTGTTAGGTCAGAATTATAAGAAACTAATTGTATATGCTCTTATTTTGAATGCAAATATATTTTATTTTAAATTTAGAAATAAAGGTTCTTGTCTTGGACAAGAATATCACTGTTGCAACACAAATATCAATAATCACATAATGCTCAATTATTTCTTCTGGCCCCAACATACCATATATTATCTATCCGATGTGACCAAATATGTTATCATCGTAATGTCTAGATTGTTTATACGTCATTTG
This sequence comes from Alloteropsis angusta, assembly GCA_037127165.1. Taxonomy (NCBI): domain Eukaryota; kingdom Viridiplantae; phylum Streptophyta; class Magnoliopsida; order Poales; family Poaceae; genus Alloteropsis; species Alloteropsis angusta. The sequence continues at coordinate 8,985 of JAZFNS010007177.1, read as the reverse complement.
TCAAGTTCTTGCACTAAGTTGACGAGTTGTTGTAGCAATCGGCAACCATCTACCAAGTTGTTGCCCTAAAATAATATTTAACAAGTTGTTGGACTAATCTGCACCCACTCGTCTAGTTGTTGTATAGTGAATACAATTTACTCTTGCTATGAAAGGCTAATGGTCCACGAGCTTCTCCCTAATCACTTAGTTGAGCCTTCGGTCCAGTGAGAAGCCCATATCATTACCAGCCTGCCTGCAGGCTGCAGCCCATGACACAGATGAGCAGCATTCAGATAATTACATCCATTTCACGGGCGTCACATCAACACTAACAACTTAGGCAGGTAGGGTCCTCCCACCATTAACGACGACGTGTTTGCTTCTTGCCCTTCCAGGCAGGCATCTCAGCCTCTGCCTGGGCCAGGCAATATTTTCAGGCCTTGAAGCAAACGAGCGTATATATTGCTGTAGTCGTTGTTGTTCAATTCAATTATGTCTCTGTTGACCCTGCGCCTCACCAAATGCCTGGAAACTCGACGGAGTATCCGCGTGCTTGCGTCACGAGAAGCTCGAGATACAGCTTTTGATGATGCGTCCCTCCCGTCTTTCAAATTTACAAGTCCTGTCTCCGGGACTTCGAGTTTCAACAAAACTATTTTGTGTCGTGCATGCCCTGTTCCATGCGAGAGAACCACTAAACGCAGGACTGCTATTGTAACCATACGAGAGAAACCATTTTTCTTATTAGCATGTCGACGATGCGACTGCCATTTCACTATTTCAGCAGTTCACACCGGCACACAGTGGTTAATATTAACACATGTTGATGCAACCACAGCCTCCGACTCCGAGCATTGGAAAAGAAACAAAACGAAGCGATAAAGTTTACCTAAGCACGGAGGGGCAAGCAAGAGTCCAGTTATACTGCACAGGTACAGTTACGGCAAAATGCAGATAAACTCGCGCCAAGCTACTTCTTTGCGAAATACGAAAGTAGTGATGCCTGGCCATCTGGCGCAGCTTTTGCGCCTTTATCCTTCTTTGCAGCTGTAGACCGTGAGCACGGCCATCCAGTGTTCTCCATGATCTCTGCTTTAACTTCAACATCTTCGATCTTCCTCTTGATCCCAGAACCATCTTGTTTCTTGACAGTAGTATCAGTCATTGTCATGGTATCTTCATCCTTAATGCTCTGAGGTTTTCCAAAAACTTGGTGTCCTAAGCTGACAGGTTCATCCTTGACAGTACTAGAAGTAGTTCGCTTCTCTCCAGAATGTTGTTGGTTGACATCCTCTGGTTGATTTTCTACTGAGCCATCGCATTCCACCTTTGAAGCTCCGGAAGCATGTGTTTCTGCTAACTCTGAAGTTGTTTTCTCAGGTTTCACTGATTGATCGTGGGCAGCAGATTTCTTGGTGAAAAACTTTGAAATAGGCTTTTCACTTGGTCCCATGTGCACCTGAAACTCGGCAGATTGTCAAAATTAATCGTAGTATGCGGTGTTGCTTAAAAATCCAAATACTCATCAAAGCACAATGACTGATGCTACACTGTAGCATTGATGACAGGGCAAAAGTTGAAATTTTATTGAGAACACAATAGAGTCAAAAATTAAATATTACCAAACACTCATAGTGTTGAAGGCAACCAACCGTTTCATTTTCAGATATTACATGTAACATAAAATGTTCATCAAATTTTTCGTTGTACGTTGAGGTACGGAACAAAAGTAATGGAAAGACGACGGGTGTAATCACCAGCGGCATTGGCATAGGAGATCGACGGTGCACGGCACCACACCATTGGCAATGCTTGTCAAGTCCACTGGAGAGGAGGTGCACAACATGGAACAGATGCAAGATAGAGAACAAGGAACTAGCCTGCATGGCATTGAGAATTGGTATACCAGGACCTGTCACCTAATGTGGGCTTGGCACTGTATGTCAGTAGGCCAGAATCTAGAGCGGAGAATATACAGCAGCACTGCACCTCGATCTGCATGGCGAACACCAGCTTAATGGTGGTGTCTGGTGAAGGAGGCGTAAGGCGGTGCTGAGTTGGGCAGGACCGCAAGACAACATTGAACAACTCATGCCAAGAAAGATAGCAAAGGAGTGGACCCAGGATACAATGGAAGTAAGAGCAGCTACTTCAAGAATATAGACTATTTAGGATCCCATTGTACAAAAGAAATCGGAACTATCACACAACTAGGTTCAGTAAAAAAAGGTTTCAATATCATCAGTTCACTCCCTTAGTCCCTTATAGTCCATCCAACACCTACTATGACAGTATTTTTACCTCTTTGATGCACTCAGGACCATCGAATGATGTTTTACCCATTGCCGACGTCACTGGATACCAAACCTACACAGAGATCAATCAATAACATTACACTATTAAAATTTCAAGAGAAACAGAAATGTGCTACTGGCCTAATTTCACGAGATAGATTTTTAAATAAAAAGAAGTTTATCTAATGCTTGGATCTGAAGCTCGTCTCAGGGTAAAAGAACAGTAATAGTAAATTTATGAACAAAACTTTTATAAGAAAATATTCTTTAGCAGAAACAGCAGTCTGCAGAGCCAGGGTCATTCCCCGGCAGGCACTGTCTCTGACAGACGGTTGTACCATCATAAAGGAGATTATGAATGTACTCATAACACAATGCATAGCACGAACTTACAAGATCAGCTCCTTCGTACGGTGCAGTAATTTCTTCAATCTTTACGGAAGCATCATTTAACCAAACATTAACAGAGTCATTATTGCCTAAGATCACAGGCATTCTATCTGCGACAACATACCACACTTAGATCGCTACGCAAATAAAAACTCTACATAATAGCAGATTTTCTGTCCATCATGTCAATCACACAATAACATTATCTGCAAAAGTATATGAATATACCAATCTATGCTAGACAGGGAAAATCATTTTAATAAAAAATCAAGTTACCAAAACAGTGAGTAACTGTGCTGAAAAAACATTTGACTAAAAAGAAAGAAAAGAGGATATATATTCATGACAAACATAGTATTTGCACTATTGGGAAGAATGAAACATGTGCAATTTTCGTAGCATAGAGGGAAAACTACCAAAAAAACACCCCATATGTCACTTTGAGTTTGAGATACTATCCCATAAGCCATTTTGTTGCAAATGCCCACCCCCTAGCACGCTTCATTGCAAAAGCCACCCTAGTACACGTGCGCTCAGCCGATTCTGTCAATTTTCATCAATGTGTAGCCACAACAACCTGTGCTAGTCGAGTCGAGTTTGTTCTGGTGCTTGGATTATGTTTATCATATCTCTGTGAAGAGATACTGCATATTGCATAAACCAGTGGGACCACACTTAGACTTTACATTGGTGATCTTTTGGTGGAAGGTCTAAAAGTATTCGGTTCGTACTTGTATAAGTATATGACTTTGATGAAGACTACATTAGGAGCTCCATGTTGGTAAGAACGGGCGGGATTGACTAAGCCCATGTACGGTGAGGTAGTTTTTGCTACATAGCGGGGTGCGCCTTTGGAATAGAATGATTTATGAAATGGAATCTCAAAACCACAGTGACACAAAGGTTGTTCATTGCAGTTTTCGCAATCCAAAGATTAGGGTTCTGAATCTAGATATAAGCAATAACATTTACTGTGCTCAAGATCAACAAGGTACCTATCCATTTTTTTGCAGTTATCTTGAACAGTATGTGCGAGTATAAAATCACCATAAACAACTGTGCAGGCATTCAAGAGCGGGAGTTTTTTGTGCTTAGCAGACAGCATGCTACTACCCTGAAATTTAAAGATGAAATCTCTTTCCATGCCCCAACGAATAATTCTTCAAACTAACATGAATAGAGCATTCGTACATTAAGCATCCAATAATCTCATTAAATGCTTTAGTTAAGACTGTAAAAAATAGGATAACTGAATAAAATGTAAAAGAAAAAGAATAACCAGGTGCATCCATTCGAATGATACTGATGTATGAGCAGTCAGATGCAAATTTGAAGAAGTTCAGAGATACTGAACATAAGAGTAAGATCACTAACCATGAAGCCATTTTAGAGAAGTTGAGGCACGAGTAGTCAAAATAGTAAACGTATGGATGATCTCTCCTGAGGCAAAGAGTAAATAATACTGTATCTTCAGTATCAGAGAGAGCGACACAATTCGATTGTTTAAAACTTGCCATCAATTTTGTGAACAGTATAGTCAAAGAAACAATGCATAAATAAAAATTGGATTGCCACATGCATGACACATTTTTTCAAAAAAAGTAGGGCTTATGTATGCATTCTGGCAGTCTGCTTGCATGTTAGAGCATCATACAGTGCACACAGTAAATTGACAAAATTTAAAGAAATTCATGAAGACATCAGACATTATGGTAAATGTGATGAACCAAAGTTCGTCAATGGGGTAAGCACAAACAGGAGGATAGCTGGGCAGTGTCAGATGCTTACAATGGTAGGAGACTTAGATTGGCATGATGAACAGGGGAAGGGACTGGATTGGTTTCTTCTTTTTGCTTGATTCCAAAAAGGTGTTGACTCCCCCTTTATATAGGTAAGCCATAGTTCCAACTAACTATATCTAATTTATATATCTTATCAAAAGCTGAACCGAAAGAATCAAACTAACAAACTGTGCTACTTTCATTTCTATCAAAATTTATCTCTATCACATGATGATACATTATTAAAATTTTCGTGATTAATGCATTCTATACTGAAGAAAAAAATATCAATCTCATGATTCATGAATATAATAGTGGAAGTGTGCAGTAATTTAGTCAAGAAAAAGGAAGTATGCACTACACATGCAATACAAATCCAAAGTTCCTCACTATTTCTGGAACACCACAGCATCCTAAGTGAGACAATTACAAAGATAGCTTGGTGTACAAAAAAAAGAAACATAAGACTATAGTTGGCTAAAAAGTATCACAGTGGCAAGACAATGTGGACCACAACAGCTCCTGCGATTGGAACCGCAACACTAACTAATAAAATAGGATGGATCTGGCATGGCCTCCTCCATCCCCAACAGTTGACATAGATGCAGAACAGAAGAACATGTTGACCAAATCACCCAAACACTTGACTCTTTAATTCCAATATGCAGAAATTTATTAAGTAGAAAAAATCTTTTTGCAAAGAATGTAAAATATAATTGTTGCAAAAAGTAAGCATCCTAACCTTCTGAATTTGTCCATGTGTCATATAGGGCCGCAAAGACAAGAGGTCTATCATCTTGAAAATGTATGTAGTACGGTTGTTTTTTTGATCCATCCTTTTTCCACTCATAGAACCTAAATCCATAAGCTAATGCATGATCAATATTCAATAAATCAATATAACTCAACAGATTATTTATCTCTTCACAGGAAGTCCAAGTGCAGACTGCAACAACACAGAGTGAAGTAAACTGTGATCTGTTTACAAGTGGAAGGTTCATGGTACAAAGTATAAAAAATTATACACTACATGCAAGAATAATGTGTAATACTCGAAATATGCATATAATTATATGATTGCAATTTGCAAGCAACCTAAAGTTTTTTTTATGAATCATTTGTACTGAAGCTGACTAGATTAACATAAATTATTTTATAAAGATTCGTTATTGGTCCAGTAGTACAACAGGAGCCAGAGGCTCAGGAGCATAAGAATACGACGTCAGCTCCAGCATGTGGCAATATTAGCGTGAACGCATCAGAATAGATCCAAAGCATGCAACTAAGCCGGAGATGCTGAAAGATATTCATATAGGTCAGTATAATAACTAATAAGTTGGCATCCTGGTTTAGGATGTACTTGTAGTAGGTTATGAGTCAAACTATGTCAGCAGTCCTGCTATTCTAGAACTGTATTTCTTTGGAGTCAGCAGAATAGTTAACTGTCTTTATACCATAAGTTCTCTCACCTCATTCTATAGTCTATGCCTCCCTTCCAATGACCTATACCCCTTGAAGCCATGTAGTTTGGCCCTATTCTACACATCAGTTATTCCATGGTGAACTAATGTTCACAGAGAGCAGGTTAGGTCTAAAATGAGAGAGAGACTGAGAAGAATGAAGATGTTGCATTGCATAAACAGAAGTTGCAAAAGTCAGCATTGACCATATTTCCATACCCTTCTACTGCAACAAGGCACCTATTCTTTGGGATTAGTCGCCTGAATGAAGCCTTTTCTTTTACAGACTCTGATCTGGCATTGAACTGCATGGAAAAACCAATTAACTCAATTGACGCAATAAAGCTCCATAAGACGCATCTCGGTGACAATCAGAAGGTTGTTACAAATGTAGCCATTTAACTAGACATGAATTACAGATTATACAATGTCTGCAATTTTTATGTCTACCCAGCAAATTTTATCTCCAGCTCTCACATTACAGTGATCAAAATCATTCTGTAGCTGCCATAAGTGCAAATTGCCACAAGTATCATGAGTCTGACCAGTGCTGGTATAGCAGTCCCATATCCCTTCATGGTGGTTCCTATGTGCTACATTTACTTGTCCAAAGTCTTGCCAGGGGCCTCGTCTTGAATCCGGTGAACATTTGGAACAAGAATAGCAGGATAAAAGTATTGATTAAAACAGAGGAAAACAGAAAAGGACATGGGTTGACAGGAATAAGTACATTTAGGGTTGCTAATTTTAAAATTAGGGAAGAAGGAAAGTATATTAGGATGCCAATCTAAAATGTAGACACTAAAACATGACAAAAAGAAGATACCTACTTGTACCCTTTTTAATTGTATTTCCCTAGCAGTTCTTTAGATTTGATTTCTCCTTGTATTATCATCATAAGCTAACTTTAAACAAAGGAAATATGTGATCCTCAGCAATCAATTGTCTCAGGATCAGCATAACACTAACTGGTAAACAAAATCAAAATAAGCACAGCAATCCAAAAGCTTACAATCCCCAGTTAGCTGGCTATACCATAACATTGTCCAGCAGACTAAATGTGGGTTCAATTAGTACATTCTCACTGAGAAAGTTTCTGGTTTGAACATTGCTCTAGTAATCCATCCCATTACAACAAATTCTGGTCCACAATTTGCTAAGTATGTACGGGAATTTAGAGACTATTCGGGGGTAGAACACAAACGTTGGGACGACAGAGCAGCCAATTCATAAGAGCATACATACCATCCTGAAATGGTCGGGCTTCTCGGTCTTGCCGGTGAAGCTAGGCACCAGCCCCCACTTCATGCACTGGATCACTGGCTCCGCCCCGTCATCCCCTCGTCCTCCGTCGCCGCCGGCCGCCGGCTGCGCCCGCACGGTGCCCACCGGCAGGTACGCCCCCGGGGACACGTTGTACGACGGCCGAAACCTGCGCCCCAACCCCAGAACCCCGAAGCCTGAGTAAGAAATGTAGCTGCCTCGGCCACGGCTCCCGTACCTCGAGAATGACTGGTCCTACCGGTCCATGTGGAGAGTCCACACGGCGGGGGCATCCCCCGCGCCGCCGTCAGGACCAACGGCAGCGGCGGCGGTGGTGGGGAAGCCGAAGGCCCTGGCGGCCTGGGCCGCGCTGAGGGTGCATCGGGCCCTGCCACACATCGGGGACTGGACTCGACGGCGCCGCGGTGGTGGTTACTGGTTTGTGCTCCTCGGTCCTCGCTACGACGGGGAGCCTACGAGGGTTCGGGCTGGGGAGGGGGAGCGGACGGCGGCGACCTGGCCGGAGTTGGGCGCGGGAAGGGGAAAATCGGTAGTTTAGGGAGTGTTTGGTTCGTAGCCACATTTTGCCACATCTAAACTTAGGCAAGTTTGACCAACATGACTAGTGTTTGGTTGATAACTAAACCTAGATNGGCTCCAATTGTCATAGAGTAAAAAAATGTGGCAAGATTCTCTTAGACATGGTAAGTTGTGGCTCCAAAATTCTTTGTCACACTTACCACACCTGCCTAAGGTTAAGTGTGGCAACTTGTGGCTAGCAACCAAACAGCGCCTCGTTCCGCGCGGGGAAAACCGAGCCGAGCAGTCTGTCTCGTCGCTCGTCGGTGCGCGGCGCTTCGGGAGCTGTGTTGGGCTCTGGAAGGGGTGATGTCTGGACCGACTGTAGTGGGCTTTGATTTTCTGAAGAAAAGAAACCGTGGCACGCGGCACCTCGTTGTGCCAGTTAGCAGGCCTCCAGCCCAGAAAAGAACCTTGTTCGTTAAAGGGCCTTCTTTGGGCCGACCGGACGGCATATTCTCGTCCCATAAAATCAGGCCGGTAGCATTTTCAGGGCCGGCTTTTTTTTAGGGCCGGCTTGGGACAAGTGTTCGAACGTAGCCCAGAACGGGAAATGCATAGGCCTGCGAGCTTCTTCTTTTTGTTTTTGTGAAGCCANGTCTTTGAGTCGTGTATCATAGTTCATGAAGGGCGATCGTCGAATCGCGACGCGCATAGTTTAGCCAAAAGTTCAGTTTATTTTGAAGTTGGGAGGCAAGTCTGGCTCTTAGTTCCGCCA
>JAZFNS010007273.1:0-17166 GCA_037127165.1 Alloteropsis angusta | reverse complement strand
TCCAAGTTTTGATTTCTGAGGTGATCTTTAGGATTCATGTGTTCTTGCATTGATATTTAGAACTGTAGATGAGCCTGGTCCCGGTGTGGTGTCTAGAGAGAGATGCTTTGATCTGTTGAACAATATGTGTTCACAATATGCTCGTGTGTGTAGATTCACAATATGTGTTACTGCATAATATGTGTGTGTAGATTCACAATCTTCAGTCCTGGTGTGGTAATATGTGTGTAGATTCAAAATTTCTGGTTCAGGCACAATCTTCAGTCCTCCAATTCTCATTTTGATAGCAGAAAACAGAAGAATGTGCACTGTAAAAGGGAGGGCAGAATTTAAAGCAGCCAAATTTGTTCATGCCATTGGAGCACCCGGCAAATAGCAATGATTAGTGGCCATTCTCCCCACCCTAATTTTTGCCAGGCAACCAATGCATTCCTTAGCCAGGGTCTCTTTTACTGTGCAGGAGTTTTGTAAAATGGGAGAGAATTAAAAGACAACCAAAATATGTTCATGTTTTTATAGCAGGCAGTAAATAGCAGCAGGCAGTAGCCAGTCTCCCCATCCTATTTGTTGGCTGCACAAAAATAAAAAAAAATAGTAGAAGAATATGCTCTGTAAAAAGAGAGGAGATAATTTAAAGGCAGCCAAATTTTGTCCAGCTGCTGCATCAGCCCTTTTTTCCAGGGTCTCAAAGTTTAGCAATAGAAACTGCTACTGCCAGAAAACAAGGGAAACGGAAATTAGCTGTTGAAACGGCTCACTAATAGTAACTCCCTGCTAAGAATGCTCTCACTCCCAGCTACTAAAACGAGTCAGCACGCTTATCGCTAAGCAGGCAGCAAGCGGCACAGGTTCAGCACTGAAGATTGTTCGAAAACTGAAGATTGTTCAGGCACAGGCACAGGCACAGGCAGGGCAGAAAACTTTAGATGAGGACTGAAGATTGTGCCTGAACATGCATAATATGTGTGTGTAGATTCATAATGGACTGAAGATTGTTGCAAATGCGTGAACGCGAAAATTTTGTCTGTACATGTTTCCCACAAATTGCATATGTGTTAATTAGCTTGTAGCCACTGATTGGGCATTGTGGCCAATGATTAAAAATTTGCATATTTTAGAGTTTGCTGCTGCTGCTTGTAGAATTATGAACTTATACCTTTTTTTTCCATTACGCTTGTCTTGAATATTATATTTTAGAGTTTGCTGCTGCTGCTTGTATAATTATGAACTAATTCTCTGTCTAGATTGACTACTACTTGATATATTGCTTATTCAGTCTACTGGATCTAGTCCTTGCACATTGATTTAGTGCTAGCTCGCTAGCTTCACATTGGATATTTCTGAACATACATGTTTCTGATCCTCTTGTGTTTTTATGTAATAAGAAATTAATCCGAATTCATCTTGTGCAGATAGACTCATTCAATCTGATTGGCGTTTTAGCAATTCATCTTGTGCTGCTGAGTGTTGTCGCCATGAATAATGGAGGAAAGGAGGTAGTGGGTGCTAGCCGATGAACATTTTACTATGATTGTAGAACTTATGCTTCTCCTTGGCTTAGGTAGCATAATCTGTAATTTAAAAAACTAATAGCCATTTGATGTTTTTAACTCTTACGATTTTCAATGGCTTTGTCAACTCAACGGTTTGTCAGACTAATTGTATGGGTGCTAGCCGATGAATCTTATGATTACACCTATTGTGCTACGGTCAACGTGATATGTGTATGCAAAGTAAGAGGTACCGTATATATACAACCTAATAAGCGTACGCGGCATATGCGGGCCGCCGCGTGAGCCCGCGACCAAGACGCGGTATTTCACGGGCTGCCGCATCATCCCGCAAAAACCAAGCGGCGCTCGCGGACGGGTTGTGGGTACCCGCCGCCGCCCCACTTGCAGGCTTAGAGAGAGACCCGGATCATGCCATCCTGCGGGTGCGGGCTTTTGTTGTGTACCGACAGAGCAGGAAGGTTCATGCCGTTCCTTCCGTCACCGCGGCCCCGCGCTGCGTCACCGGCTCACCGCGTAGGCCATGCACAGATGATGCACTCACTCGCTGATCCGGACATCCATATCCGACAGGAAAAGCTTTGGATTTTGCTAGGCTCCGACGCCAACGGCATGAGCTGCCGTAGTGCTGCACCCATGCATCGGAAACAGTCTAGGCTCTGGACCGCTGAGCATCGGGAACAGTCTGTGACACTTGCACAAGTCCACAAGCGAGAAAACGCCCATCGTCTTCGTGCTAGCCATTTGCTTGCCACTTGCCATCAGCAACTGCTACGTGCCGTGCCGTTTTTCCTGTCACTCATCGCCTTCGTGCCAGCCATTTTCCTGCCACTTGCCATCAGCAACTGCTACGTGCCATGCCGTTTTTCCTGTCACTCGGCAGCTGCAAGCCTGCAACTGCGACGTGTGCGCAACCAGACTTCCACAACCTCGTTCCATTGGAGTCAGTCGGCCCACGTACTAGGACTACAACACGTACGAGGACTCGCCCCCCTGCATTGATCCTGGTATGTAAAATTGTCGAGTGAAAAATAAAACATAATGGAAGAGTAGATCGAGATCATGAATCCTATGAAAGCGGATCCAGACTAAAAAATACTGAAACAATAATGAAACATCATAAGTCAAACCATAGGCTTGACTCAACAATACCAAACAATGGCTGTACCATTTCAACAATTCACAATAAAGCAATGGATACACGTATAAACGGACTTGCGCCCCTCTAGAGGCATCGTCTCTACACATCTGTTATTATGCTTTAGAGAACATAACACTAATCTTCCGCAGATATTCATGCATGTCATGGCTCCAACAAAGTTATAGTTCTGTCTGACGTCACTAGGAGATAATACATAGGACGAAGGAAAAGACGATTTTTATCACAGCAGTCGCATAAACATAACAAATTTATAGGTTCATTACCTGTTCCTATAAATAATGGCCTAATCTGAAACACGGCAATCTCTAGCTGCTCCTGTTGCATGCGAGAGCTAACCTTTTTCTATATTTGAGACTTTCTCACTGGCACCAAAAACGGGTACAACTCTGCTGCTCTTCATCTTCCAACAAACAGCTCACTCACACTTGATGGATTTGTATATGTGGCGGACAAAGAACAAGGCGGCACGGAAGCCCACCATCCCGAGCATCAAGAAGAATGCATAGCAGATGCAGGCCATGTAGCCAAAGAAGAAAGATGTCTGCATGAAGCCAGACATATCTGAGCGCGCATAGTAGTAATACAGGCAGTAACCATAGACAAAGAAACCGGTTGATCCTCCACATAGGAACGACCTGCATTTGCAAAGGCAGATATATCCACAATCAGCACAGTATTCAACTTTAGTTCCCAAGTGGGAAGAGTACATTTTGCAAACAGCTTAAGACACTTAGTATTGCACGAATCGGACTGAAAACGGCTCCAAAAGGCTCAAGAACGGAGGAAGATCAAAGGATGGGATCAGGTCAAGAAGGGCATCACGTTGTTTACAAAACATATGGCAGCCCTACACTAAAACCTTTATAGTACGACACTTTTGCTAAACTCACTCCAGTAACATTTTTCATAAAAAGAAAATGCCAGGTCAGTGACAAGAAGACAAACTGACCAAAAAACATGGCATACAATACAGCATAAACCATGCACTTATCATAACAGGATCTTTTGGGGAATACTTGATGACAGTAAGCAACATATAATAGCATAAAGTAATGATTCCAGGCTCTCAGCAAAATGTAGAACATTTGTAGTAGGTTATTTGTATAACAAACTAGCATGGGCTGATTAATTCATCTTTTCCCCTTTTCAAGTTATTTTTCAAAAAAAAGGCAAGGGAAAATAAAGTACCTCCACCACCACTCATGGTCTTCAGCAGCAAGCTGGAAGTACGTCAATGCAACAGTGATGAAGGCAGTAACGATAAGGAGGATGATAAAGACTATAAAGAGAATGCTGTAGATTGTGTAAATTCTGTGGCCCCAAACACTAGCAAAGATGTAGTATAGCTCAATGTATATGGCACTGAACGGCAAAAACCCAGCCATAGCCATCTGTGGAACTGTTCTTCGGTACCAGGGAAGTGGAGGAATCTCCCTGGGGTATTTTGTGGTACGGCAAGGAGCTTGGAATTCACTTTTGCTATTTTTCCCAGCAATACCTCCCAAAACGAGCAAAGGAAATGTGACCAAGGTCCAGATGAGCACAATGACACAGATAGTGCCAAAGGGCAATGCTGCTGTTGCACTGTAAGCAATAGCAACAGTATTCAAGAAGCAGAATGTCAGGAAGAGAGGTCCACAAAACAGGCAACCGGTCAATAGCAAGTTCCTCACCTGAAAAGATGGACATAAAATGGCAACATTACTACCACAACAGGAAAGAACGTTTGAATTTGGTCACACTTATATAAGGCAGCACATACCCAGTTTGTTCCCTCCAGCTGACAATAGAAAGAGGTAGCAATGTATCCAGCAATCCCTGAAGTGAGTGCATAGATAACGACCAATGCGGTGAACAGTGCACCTCGGTTGTAAGGGTAGAATACTCCAACGAGTGCAAGCAGGAATATAAAGGTGGTGCTGCAAAGTTGCCACATAAGAGATTGTTTGATATTTGCATGTCAAAAAGTGCTGGAGGAATAGTTTCAGCTCTTCAAGACGTTATAAACAGGAAAAGTAGACACAGTTACTTACAGAGCAAATAGTTGAGTTCCTGTGCCAAGAGCAGCTGAAAATAGTGACTTATTCTTGGGGAATCGGAAGACATCACCATGGATATACTTCCATCCAGACTCTTCTTGATCATCAGCTGCTTCCTCATCATGGGCATACCTTCAAGTTGAATATACAATTTAAATAAACATACAAAAATATATGCAACTAAAATTTTATCAAGATGACATATCACACATGCCATGCATTAAAAAAGAGACCAAATTTTTGGATGCCACAGATGGCCTATCACTAAATAATTGGTATAAACAGGCCACAAGGTTTATGTCCATGAAGAGATAGGTTCGACACACTTTCTGGACAAGTCAGCATTTGTTCCGCACCAAACAATTTCTTATTTCTTTATTGCACCATGCATTGACCTGATCTTCCGCTATCTTACAAAATATATACAGACAACTTGTAGGATAGGAGCACAGGCATTTATGAATTTGTTTTCTGCCTATGATATATAGAAAGTTATTTCTTCAGTCCATTACAGATACAGATTGTATTGGTTTATTCTGACATCCATGAACCTAACAGAAAATACAGATAAATATGTACAAAATACAGAGGTGACTCAAAAATCAAAAAATGCAAACCCTGAGTACAACATTCCAAAAAAGAGAAAAAAATCATGACTGGAGATGTGTCTCTTTCTGTTCATGGCTGCGCTTGAAAGGAACCAAGCAAATGGATTTTTTTTCTAGCATATACATATGGTTATCTTCAGCAAAGAATGCAATTATTCAGTATTCACAGAGAAATGACGACGGGAGAAACTTACTTGACAAAATCATTCTTCAGTACTCGCATGAGGATTGTTGCAAGGAACCCTGTGAGGAGGAGGACTGTAACACATGAGTTTATAATCGAGAACCAGTGAACCTCCAGGTGGTGTGGCAAGTTGGAGGAGCTGGAATACTTTTCCATCCTCTTCTCAAATGGTGTAGGTGTCTCCTTCCACTTGACCGAGTAAAGGAACTCCACATTGGTCTCCTTATCCTCCGTCAGGTCAACCAATGCACTCTGATCAGTGTGCACATTGATCTCAATCACCCGGTCATTGTTGTAAAGGATATCAAAGATGATGTGCCTGTACAGGTAGTACTTCCACTCGCTCGGGTCGGCCTTGCCACCCTTCTCAACTTTACCAATGAAACCCCATAGTGGGAGATCATCATAGTACATCTGGAAGTAGTAGTCCTTGGCTACTGCATTCCGGAACTTAGTCACATCCTCTGTGGTGAGCTTCTTTGAGCAAACCGGTTTGGACTCGAGGTCCACCTGGAAATCAAGCTTGTAAGGCGCATCGACCAACCGATCCCCATTAAGGACCTCACCAAGGGCCTCGCTCTTCTCCTTCACTTTCTCTGCAGTAGAATGCAGTCTATTAGGAAACTACAAGTTGAGAAATCATTCATCGTAAGCTCAGTGATGACCAAAAAACACTTGAAATCGACACAAACTAACCAGGAGAGCAGAAAGGCAGGTCAAAGTACCGGTACGTCTCGCTGCAAGGAAAAGGAACGCACTGTAAGAATGACAATCCGGTAACTGTGGGATCCCCATAACTGCATAGCATATTAGCCTGCATGTGAAATCACATACAGATCCAACTCCTAACAGTATTCAAAGCATCCAAGCAGTAGAACGTATAATTGGCGCTAAATCCTAGACAAGGCCAATATGAACCAAATTACACACTCGGAGAAGTCATAGACACGGCCAATACGAACTAAATTAAACCCAGAGAGAAGGTCCTAAGTTTACTGAATCAATTGCAGTTCCACCCGATTACTATTACAGCTCCCGGTTCTCTCTCCTGGATCTCGGAAAACCTGTCCGCGTTGACCAAAACCGAGACAATCCCACCAGTAACCATTGCGCCACGAGATCGAGTAGGAACTATGCGGCCCGTCGGACAAATCCGCCGGATCCGATCCTTCCCCAGCGCCCACGAACCATTCGTCCGGACAGGGGGATCTGAGGGGCGAGGGCCTCACCTGGGGTTGTGGAAGGGGCCGACCTTGTTGGCGTAGAGCGGGACGGGCTCGCCGGCCTTGTAGCGGTGGTCGGAGCCGTCGGCCGCCACGCCGCCGGCCGCCGCGAGGGCGAGGAGCACGAGGAGCGCCGCGGCCGGCGAGGCCGCCATCTCTCCCGTCGGGCGGCGTTGACGAGGGAGGGGAGGGAGGCGGGGCGAGGAGGGTTTGGGGGAGAGACGGGAGAGATCTGAGGCCTGCGGGATTGGGAGTGGCGCTTTGCTTGCTGCTTAATAGAGAGAGACGGGGAAGGGATGGGGGAGAGATCTGGGATTCTGGGGCCCGGGCTGGGTTGGGCAAGGCTGCCTTCTCTCCTCCTGCTCCTGGGATGGCGTTGTCAGGTTGGGTGGTGGAAGGTGGCAGGCGAGTGGCGACGGAGCGTGTTGGTCCGCGAGCTAACCCACAATTTGGTGCGTCGGTCGGTTTGGTTTGACACCATCCATCGGGCGGTTGAGTCCAACTCAAGTTTCTGCGCGCCCTTTTCCCCGTCTCAGATCCTGTGAAGTGTGAACTGGTACTACTGAAACTTTTTTTTTAAAAAAAAGAAACTGTTTCCTGGCCGTATACATGATTTGCTTAAATACCTTACTTAGGTTATTCAACTATAGTGGCTGGATCTGGAAGTTCCAGATCCACTTGGAGAGTTAATGCACTTCGAGATGTGAGCTAAGGTCGTCCTCTTGCAGAGGCCAGAGCGACTCGCTATCAGCGTGAGCATTCCACCAAAAGATAGATCCGAAACTGCAAGCTTGCCAATTGTCAAAGTGTCAAACAAAGTACTGAGCAGAGTAGTAGGCTCGTAGGATCGATTGTCGTCAGCCAGACCTTTTCCGTTTTAACCCGCGTTCAATCAAAAGAATAGAACCAAGCCCATAGTGGTGTCTTGACCTTTTGATTCCACGGCCCTCCAAACAAATGCTAGGCATACCCATTGGCCATACATGCTCAAATCTTAATAATCTCATGACACAAACTGAAACATTGGAGTAAAATAAATGAATAATACTCATCATGAATGAATTGGGTGTATTTACACAAGTACAAAGTCAAAAATTTTGGTTTTGCATTACAACCAGTCTGAAGTGACTGGAATGAACTTGAGCGATTACAAATTGTACAACAACAGCTTTACATATGATTTGGTTACTAGGTCTGTAAGCAGAACAATATCCTAAAGGCCTAACCATACGACAGCACCTGCTCTGTCTTGCAAGTACCGACTAAACCTAAACTATTCATCTACGAGCAGTGCTGTGGCAGCTGGACTCGAGAGCATATGTTAGCATGTCTGTGCAAAACTGGTCGTCTGGTTTCAACCACAGAGCCTGGCCAAAGAAAAAACACACGTGAGAAAACTACTGGTCAATACTCAAATAAGCTTTTGTTGCATAGGACACAACTGACAAAAAGGAGTTGGTCCCCATTACCCAACAAGTCTAATTAGCTAACGGTTTTGGGGTATGAGTAGCAGGAATGAATTAACTAAGTTAACGCATAAGGAATTCCATGAAAGATATATCTCACTAAATAGTACTATTTTTGCATAACCAGTAGTATGGATTTGCTTAATTAGAATTAGTAAATCAGAAAAGCTAAGGACACACCTTGTGGTAATAATTTATGGCAGCATCAAAATTATCCTGCATAAAAAAAGAAGACATTCACAAAATTCAGATAACCTCTGCATATATAACATCAGTACTTAGTCTCGAGCAGTCATCCAGACATATAAACTCATTTCTACTTTCTATAGTAACAGGGGTTGGAATTTTCTTCTCTCTAATTGTCACGGGAACCTATTTTCAACAAACTGACACTGCAATCAGCAAGGTTGCAACAATCCAGTGGAGACTCCCCCTAGGATTGGCCACTGCACTCATTATTATGTGGTTCTATTTCTCTAACAAAAAGAAAAAACTTTGGCCTCGAGGGGAGACCCCCTAGGGCTTTGTTCTAAGAAGACGCCGTGCTTTGAACTCGGGTCAGGAATGGAGATTCAACGACTCCTGGAGTTCAATGCTCCAACTGGTCCGTCCACCATGAGAAACTTGGCATGTGGTTCTTATTTCGGAAGAGAATCTCTAAAAATGTCTCGTTACCTATAGCTTCATTGGTAGCACTCAGTATATAACAATTCCAAATATAACTGAACATCGAGGTGCATATAGTTGTGGGATTATGGTTTAGCTTTGCTGAATATCAATGGTAGCCCTTTTCACATGTTGGATTGAAACCAGCTCAACCCACAAACCCATCCAGATTAGACCAGTGGGTTTTTGAATGGATTCACTGGTTTCCAAGTTAAAAACTAAATCATTGGAACTTTGGACACAGGATCGATCTGAAGCTGTTTAGAACAAATCAAACCAGCAAACCCATCATCAACATTTCAACTGTTAACAAAGAAACTAGTACGAGAAGGCTCTGGACACTCAACAGTGATGGCAGAGAAAGGACAGAGAGCCTAGGGGAAAGGAAAAACGGAACACCTGTGATACAACTTCACTGCCAACCCGTGTTGTGTGGCCGTTCCTTCACCAAACGCCAAATGGACATGGCTGGCCTGAGTGTTCTGTAAGCCAATCCTCTTCCCATTCCAATCCGTGCTATTGTGAAATTAATTGAGACTTCAAGTAGTGGAAATAAAAAACAAATCATGTCGTTCACTTGTAGCTGACATGTGAAGTAGTGTTTGTGATTTGGAGGTTGAAATTGAGCAGCATGTTGTGTTCCGTGTGGACTTCGATCAGGGTACAGAGCAGATTTGCTGGAGACGACTGCAGGAGTTAGCGTAGCAATGTGGCAAGGGACCCCGAGAAGAAGTCTGTTCTCTTGAGGCAGCAGTGAATAATGGTGGAGACAGTTCCACACCATCTAAACCATGGAACCAACTTATGCAAACAAAATCCACCCAGTTAAAACCTCAGTTGCGGGTTGGTTTTGTAAACCACACCGTTGCTTTAAACCATGTGAATGGGCCTAATCAATGGACCTAAAATCGATCCAGAAAGAAGCTAAATGATCTCTCACAAACCACAACTTCCAGCCTGTCAACATAATTATAATATGCCAAGATAGCATCGCAGCATAAAAAAATTGTAGAGAACGATAAATTCAAAAGAGGGGTCAGAAAAATACCATAAGATGGTAAGTATAAGCAAGACCAGCAAACGCGCTCAAACTTTTGGTTGGAAAAGTCAGTGCCTTTTCATAATATGATACTGCTTTCTGATATTCCCTGTTCAAGCAATAAAATGTTAAAACATGGATGATAGTTAACTGATGTAATAATTAAAAACTAATAAAAAGAAAAATGTTCTTTATAGAAAGCACAAAAATGATGCACACATATATAGTAAAGTCGTAATGTGATTACATTTACTTTCAAGACAGAACCCTACATATTCAATTGGATGGGGTGATCCAAAACAACCGTGATGATTTCAGATCTCTTGTAACTTACTCCCTCTGTCCCAAAATGTAAGTTGTTTTAGTTTTGTTCTAAGTCAAACTTTTTTTTCACTTAGACCAAAAAAATCAGGCCCAGGTGAGGACTTCTCCTGAGGTACGGCAGCAAGAGAAATTTTCTCGAGCTGCAAGACATAGAAAAGGACCCGAAGGCCGGCTCCCCAGCACGTGCCTGCAGCATGTAGAACTCTGAAAATAGACATGGGTGGGGGGCCTTTTTTGTGAGACAAGGATGGCCCTGGCCCCTGGTTGGCGAGCGCCGCACCACCACATTACATGTGTGTTCTCAAATTTATAGAAAAATATATTAGCAGCTACAATACTGAATAAGTGCACCATCAAGACATATCTCATGGTGGATTTAGTAAAATTGATTTGATGTCGTAGATGTTGTTCCAATTTTCTATAGACTTAGTCAAAGTTAGAGAAATTTGAGGGAGAAAGATAAAATGGCCTATATTTTGAAACGAGGGGGTATATAAAAGAATGGGCAGGTGAATGGTTGCAGTTGCATACTTGCAAAACTGTGATAACTTACTTCAATTCAACAAACTTATTTGCAATTTCTATGCATAAAATGAAATTCATTAACTGAGAAGGTAATTGGGGTCAGCACAGGCAAGACTCTAGCTGAAATAAAATAAAGAAGCTCAAATAAAACAAGAACTCCGTAAATGCATAGCAATATGAGTATATGACACAATTTATCAATTACTTGAGTTTCCGAAGTGCATGTCCAAGATTCACCAATGTTGGTTCCCACATTTCATTCAGAGAGGATGAAGTATGGTCCAGTGTTAACTCAAACAACTGAACCGCCTTTTGATACCTAAATATTGAACAAACAAGTCTATCAAGTCTTTGCAGAGCAAAGAAACAATCAGACTAATACGAATTTAGCGGTGGTGGATTGATGGAATTGATATTCTATTCGACAAACAATGGCATCTATTTAGATGGAATGGCATAATAAGGAACTAAGTGTTGAACTGAAAAGTAAATGAGAATTAGTAACAGATATAAGGAAAACCATATTATATATAAAGTGTGTGCTATGAAATGCCTTATCAAACTATAGCGATGACAATGCAGATGACAAGTTTGCTCCCACTTAGCAGATACTTTGCTTTATAAGCCCACATATGTTTAATCAAGATGATGTCCTAATTTTTAGAACCACCTAGTCAAGTATATGTACATCATGGGCACTGATTGACATATTTCATGGTTTTCAATAATGGACAAGAGAACTAGTAAAGCTAAGAATGATGATTTCAAGAAAGCAAAGCATCTAGAACAAGAGGTAGAACGTAGAAATTTCTTACTCTTTCATATTATAAGCTACGACACCCAACTCATTGTATATAAGTGGATCAGATGGGCAAATGGATTTTGCTTGTGTGAAGAACTGCGTCACAGAAAACAAAAATAATTCATATCAATAATTGAAGAAAAATAGCTTTTCCGTAACACAATCAAGCTTAGTATTCCGGTTAATAGCAGTACCCTAGTTGATACAGTCTGTAGATGCAGGTATACTTCAGCAATGGAGCTTTTAACAAGCAAAGCTTGATTGAAAAAAGGGAACCTAAGCACTGCTGATAGTAAAACAGCAAGAGAATACAGCTCAAACGTGGCTCAGTTGGATCAGAGGTCAAACTCAAGCCACAATTCAGAAGGCATGAACTTGACCCTGTTTGTATATCACAATTCACAAGCATCTTCTGCAACCTATTTGAAATATTCCCAAGTTTGGAGGTCTACCGATGATAAATACTAGTAGGTGAGATGACCACAGGATGCAAGATAGTATGGGTCCATTATGGACTACGTAGTACTCCCCTGGGAGGCGATTAGCGATTGCCAAAACAACATTGAACATGCTGGTTTCTATATTTCAATTACCAAGACTGCTCATTTGCAAGACACATTTGACCAATAACCAGTGGCATTTTCAAACTTATTTTTGGCCTAAAACCCATAGTGCTGAGGTAAATGAGGAAAGCATGGCAAAGAAAGATATATTGTCTCTATTTGTAGTTCCTCTATCAGAACAAAGTTCCTAGTATGAAAATCAGAATCAGTAAATAGCTGTCAATTAATATTACCTGCTCTGCAAGTTTGAAATTGTGCATCCGCACATATTGCATGCCCATGTATAAAGTTGGCAGATGACATCTGAAGAGGTGTTATTAGTAGTTAGATGAAAGATGGAGGGCAGGTATGATATAGATAATTATGCACTACAGAACATATCAAAGAATTTTATACCCCAAAAAAGAGCAGGCGTCAATCCAAAAATGTTCACTGTGATTTAGCTAGATTAAGCTTGTCGGAGTTTCAGAAAAGAAACACTACAGGTATCCTCAACATAAAATTGCTAAAAACACTCAAAATATAGTAGAGCAAAGCCCAAACACAATTCCAATGACGACAAACTTATGTGTCAAAAATCAGTACACAAAGGAAACCGGTCTTTTCTAGCCAAAACCATTAATTGTAATTTGGCATCAGAAATCACTTTGGATCTTCAAGAAAAATAAAGGAAATGAATTACTCACCCAGGAAACAACCGAGCTGCTGTCCGAAATGCAGCCATTGCTTGATCGCCCTCCTCTTGAGCAGCATAAGCAATGCCAGTACCAATCCAAGCAGGAGGAAACGTCCCATCTAACCCTGTAGCTTTGCTGATGGGAAACATAGTGCACATTAAACCATAGTACAAGACTTACTAATTAGAATCCTTCCAGTGAACACAAAAGATTGCATCATAGCTTACTAGTTACTACTGCTAAATAGCTTCACCATATTATAGAATTTAATTGACGAAACGCACCATGACTCTAGAAGCAAAGCAAGATTACATAGCACTTTTCCAAGTCATAGATTTTTTTTCACAATCCGTAACTGCCTGTCTTCCACTCTTCCGTGCATTGTTCTAAAGAAAGGTAGCGCTACAAGTTTTTTGTTTCGATACAATCAAGAGAGCGACAACATATTAATCTTATAACTATAATAGTAAATACTAACCACAAAAACGTAGCAAGTAGTGCAAGAGAATCCGCACTAAGAAAGTGATTTTCTTTAAGAGGAAAAATGGCAGAATAATGAAGCTACAATGAAAAATGATAATGTGGCGATTTGTGAGATTATTAAAGCATAAGATGATTACCCGAAGTATCTCCGGGCTTGATCATATTTCTTAATGCAGTAGTAATAGCAACCGACAGCAAACCATGAAAGGGCTCTGCAGATGAATCAGAATGAATTAGTAATGATCATGGTTTACTGCAAACCATCAAGGACAAAAGTTTCCTCCCTGCTCATGCTATCCAAATGAAGTGAGGAAGCAATGAGTAAGGACATCTAACAGTAATGTTTTCTTTACAGCATCAGAATATCTTTCTTTCAGAGGAAAATCCCTCATCTTTATTTGAAAATTAATTGCCAGAATATTGATCATATTGATCATGGAGACAAAAAAAAAGAATTAATCAACCAATGAATTAATATACATACTTACTTTTGAGGATAATCCTTCACTAAGTTGCACGCCAAAAGATAAAGATCATTGGAATGACCAAGCTCCATTGCAGCTGCCAAATGAACTAATGTGCACTTTAAATGGAAAGGGTCTCTTTCAAGTAATCTGAGATAGAAATTGCAACATATGGATGTATGAGCAACATTTGCAAGGAAACAAAAAGTGAAACAGAGTACTGAATGTTGCCGACTCACGAAGATGTCAGTAGAAAACATTTTTGGTACTCTCCACTCTGGTGGTAGTATTCAGCTTTGCAAGCCAAAACATCAATGTTATTTTTCAGTGTTTCACCAGAATTCAAGGGTGAAATACTGCAAGATTCTCGTTCAAGTTCCTTGAATTTTGCTTCAACTACATATTCTTTATCATGCTAAAAGGCAGAAGAGAGACCATCAGCAAAGGAAGCACATACAGTTATACATCCATCATTTCTTTGCATGTGTATGGTTTAAGAGTTTAGACGAGTACCTTCGTAATCAAACATGAGTAAAATGATGATAGCCACCCATCTTCCTCCCCGAATTGCAGAGAGGACAATAACTCAGATTCTGAAATATAGCATTGCACCATCTTAGTTTCTACAATGCTGAGAAAATAACCAAATCAAGAAAAAAATATTATATTTGACAGAACTGTCCTCAACACGTGCATTTCACAGACGCCCGATAATATTTGTCAAACATATCTAGTTGGTACTAGGATGTCTAGACATTTGCAGAATATGTCTGTTTAAAGATGATTGAAATGCATATTGCAAAAAAAATAATATATAAGGCCACTAGATCGTATCCTACAAAAACTGTGGTTCTAAGTTCAAAAGTCATACAGATACAGCACTTAATACTCATTCAAGATATAACTATATAAGCAAGCCTCAAAACAAGCAAAAAGGACAGTTTAAATGTTACCTTCCTCACATGTCAACATATAATTATCAACAAGACATTCGAGAGCCTGAAACATATACAAATGAATGACATTTAGGAGCCCACAAAACAGGAATACCACATAGAATAATACCAATTGGTGACACTGCCAACAAGAATTGTAACGTCAATGTTTCATACTTACGAACCAATGGGTAAGAATTGCAATGTCAATGTTTCATGTTTACGAACCAATGGCTAAAATATATACATGTCAAAGTAAATTTGAAACACAGAGAACATTTCAGATATTGTGTGTAAGGTGTGCATACTGTACACATTTGGAGTTAGGTATTATGTGTAATTATATACTTAGTAGTGCATGATCTTTTGTTTTCTCATAACAAGAATAGTTACATCAATAATTCACAGAATCACTGTTCTTCTCACCTCGTAACACAATGGATCAGCTTTAACGGCTGCCTTGTACCTGAGATCAAAAGGGGAAGAAAATCAAGAAGAAAACATAGCATTTCCAGCTTAAGGATAAGTTTGAAGGGATAAAGGGGCACTGACTCAACTTTGAAATGTATACAGAAAATATATTTTAGCAGAAGTTCGTAAGAAATCATTCAATATAATATTGATACTGATTATACTTTTTGAAATAGAACAGTCAATTTTAGCAAAAAGAAAACAAATGAAGGTACCATTGGCGAGCAAGATCACGATTGTCCAGTGCTTCATAAGCCTTGCCACGCAAGAAACATATAGCGGATTTGATCTGGCAGCAAGTATTATTACAGTAATAAGCAATCATCATACTAGCGAAAAGAGAGAAGAGGGAGGGGGTGTTAAGGGAAGGATAGAGAATCATCATACATTGATCTCATGATCTTCAGCGTCCTTATCAAAATAAAAGGCGCTGCCATCATCCTGATCAAGGACCTTTCCATGTTCATCCACTTTTGCATCGCCGAGCATCAACAGACACTGATGCCACTCTTTCAATTCCTCCTAATGAACATAGAAATGAAAGTATTAAGTTGCAGGAGAAGCAAAATTGCACAAAGCTCTCACTAAGTTAACAAACCAATAAACTAACCTAGAAATGAAAACCGAAGCCTTCATCTTTGTACTCAAAGATGAGAAATTTTATTTATACTACCTCCGTTCTTAAATATGTGACACCATTGACTTTTTAATTCAACTTTGACCAACAATATTTCATTAATTAGTTGTTAAATAATGTAAAATGGGTATCGCTACATCTATTGCCAATAATACTTTGGATTTAACTCGTAACCTTATCTATTTCCATAAATATTTATAGAAAAGAAGAATAGTCAAACAAAAGAAAAAATTCAGTGGAGTCATATATTTAAGAACGGAGGGAGTATAAATCATGTCAGAAATCTTATAGGTCCACATGCTCTTCTTGAAGCTTCAGTAACCAGGATTAGGACAAATACATCAGAAACATGGTGTTCATGCATGCAGAACTTTTGATCATTTTCCCAGTAAGAAATTCTGGCGTGGTTAACTTCTAAGGTAATGCAAAAACGTGCAATCAATTCGTTTCTGACGGACACAAATCAAGGCAGCTTGTGGCCACTTTGAAGCTTTCTACCGGCCCACATGAAATTGCAAGCATGCGGGCCGCAATGTATCTTAGCAAATGCCCAACCATACTGAAAAACATCCCTCCGAAACCAAATCAAGCGAATTGTTGTGTTTTACCAATCAGTTGCAAATGCCCGCAGGGTGTTCGGCCAAAGTACTACCCCAAAATGCCTGACGAAATTTCAGGGAATGCTGGTACAGAACGGAAGCCCGCAGGACGCCCCGCGATTCAAACAGCTAGGAGCAAAACGCTGCGCGCTTGACGAAAGGAAACAGCGGGGGGGGAGGAGCTCAGCAGCCTTACGAGGCACTTGGCGGCAAGGAACCGGAACCGGAGGTCGCGGAGCAGGAGGGAATTGTTGAGGAGGTGGAGCGCGCGGCGGTAGTGGCGGCCGAGGAAGAGCGCCTGCGCGAGCATGTACAGGTCGGCGGGGTCCCCCGTGGCGGCGGCCACCTTGTCAGCGAGGAAGATGGCCGACGTGTACAGGTGCTTCCCGACGGTGTCCCGCACCACCCCGCGCAGCCGCTCCAGAGCCTCCTCCTTCATCTCCGGCGGCAGCTCCTCGGGAACTTCGCCTACTCTCCTCCGCTTGGGGCTCGGCTCAGCTGCTGCTTCGGCGGATGCGGAGGAGGAGGTGTTGGGCGGCACGAGAGGGAAACCGAAATTTGTGTCCCGCATTCGAACTAGGGTTCCGGAGCGGGTTCACTGGAAAACACAGGTCGAACCAGAAAGTCCGTTGCCTGTGTGGGTCGCCTGTGAGGCTGTGACGTCATGCTTTCGGCTTCTTCTTCGCCGCAGTATCCAGTGGATCACCTGGGCCGGAATTAGGGCCCACTGGAGTATTATTTGCTTGAGGCTTCGGAGTTTGAATTTTTTTATTTTTAAATTTTTTTTT
>JAZFNS010023311.1:0-16866 GCA_037127165.1 Alloteropsis angusta | reverse complement strand
GGAGGCTACGGCGGCGGCGGCGGCGGCGGCTACGGTGGCAACCGCGGCGGCGGCGGCTGGTAACTCCGATGGGAACTGGAGGAACTGAGCGGTGGGGCCCGCGTGGCCAAGTTATCTTGTGCTACTGTTTGTTTGTTACCCCGAGTTATCTTAGTGTTTGTCGTCGTGTCCATCTGTGTTTTTGATCGCGCAAGTTCGCTCGTCTAGTCGTGTCTGTTCGTCAGAGCTAGTCTGATCTCAGATCCCTCTCCCATGAACTGAAATCGCTCCCATGAAGTGGGTGTGCTGGGATTGGATGGATGCTGTTATCGTGTTACTGTTTGGGTTAATCAAATGGGAAAAAAATAGTGCTGCTTGGTGCTGCAAATGTTTGTCCTGTCACTGTCAGCTGCAAATCTACTTGCTACATGGTGTGGTGAATGATATTTTCTGGTCTGGAAAGTGATGAGCACCGAGATAAAGCTCATTTGCTTTAGCACCCAAATCAGGGCAGAAAGACAAGGATGCTAAATTGTTAATCTATGAATGCTAGTATCTCTCCAAGGATGCTAAATTGTTAATCTATGGATGCTAAATTGTTAATCTATGAATCCAACTTGCATTCTTTTTTTCTTATGTGCTATAATAAAATATCCAGGCAGCAGCTACTCACTTTTTTTAAGTATCTAGCAGCTACTCACTTGTCCAGTCCAGCAGCCGACGAGATCCCGAAATATGATCTGCTCAAGCGAACGATTATAAAGTCTATATGCATACAAGAAGATATAGAATATGAACTTGAAACAAATATCTAGGCAATTTCTGCAGGTTTCAGAGCGCCCTGAATGTGCAAACCAACAAAGAAGCTCCGCCTAGTCTCTGCAGTTAGGGATTGCATGGTCGTACTCGTACACAAATGTGTTGCACAACTAGGACATATCTGTGTGACACAACTCTAGTTCTCTGTAGTTTGTACACGACATTGTTGAAAAAGTAGTTTACATATTCATACTCAACAATGTCGTGGGGTGGTTCCATGGCTGTCTAATTCAAGCTGGCGATATGCAAAATCACAGTATCACCAACTGCGCAACTGTTGGTGCTAGCTAATCATCTAGGATTTACTCCCTCCGTCTCGAATACAATTTATTTTAATTTTTATTATGTTTATAGTTTCCCCTATCCTATACATCTAGATGTACTTTACGTTTAGATGCATAAAAAACACTAGTATATGTTTAGAAAAGCCAAAATAAATTTTAATTTGAGACGGGGAGAAAATGCACCAAAGTTGGGAGCAACCGGCAAGCATTGACAATATGAAGTTGCGCATGCAGAGGTGAACTGAAACAGGGCAGCAGGGTGGCAGGAGAGGAGCTCAGATCGATCATGCATAAGAATTAGGAGAGACAATACAGAGGGGGCTCAGCGTCCTAGAGCGTCAGGATGGAATCGAGCAACTAGCATAGAGGAGAGGGGGAGGGACACAACTTGTGAGAATGGCAATGGCAAGAACATAGCGTAGGAACCCATACTCTAATGAACAAGGCCACAATGATAGGTTCATTTCCTGCTCGTAATGATACCAAGAGACGACTCATTGGACCTCTCTGGAAAATGCTGGATTTGAATGTAAAGCCTTCTTAGCTAAATTACGTGTATCTTCTCTCGGGGACTCTCTTGATACGCGAAGCAGCTCCTTGATTCCCCCTGAAGCAATGATATCACAGGTGTTGTCTTCTGCAAACAGTGGATTTGGCATCAAATTTTAAAAACATCCGCGTCGCATCATACATGACATATGTTGATTGTGCATCCAATACACGAGCTTATACACAGGGCAAAACGGTGAAGGGCAATGTCTGTTTACGTACCATTCTGAGCTAGATGGCAAAAGGCTAGCTCAATGTGTCTTCGTGTCGAAGCTGAAAACCTTGTTGAATTGGCCACCATCCAAGTAAGAGCACCGTCTTCTATGAGAAGCGACTTTCCTTTCCTGTGACCTATTGAGTAGCGCAGCCTGTTATTACTGAATCTGAAGAACCAGGGGAACTAAACATATTCAACTTCTTTTTGAAAGGAATATATTCAACTTCAGTGGCACAATGTTCGGAAGTAAAGCGAATGACAGCAGCACTGCCAAGTTACCAAGGAAGAGGCAAGCCATATATTGAACACTTTACAGTGATGTAGCACATGGACTAAAAGGGGTTCAAAACTTACAAATATATTCATGGAGCTGTAGTAGCTTACCAGAAAAACAACTAAGGGGTATCTGAAAAGAAATGGAAAAAGTTACAGACCTTGGTTAATCACCCGGGATTCACATTTTGCAAAGTTTGCTATCCCTCGCGCTATCTGGGCTATGACATCAGCATGTCCACTGCGAAACATTCCTAGTAGTGCTTTTATTCCACCATCTTGTTTCAACGTCAAGTGCAACTTCTCTGCAAAAATACACCTTTGATAGGTCACATCTTTATTCTCAAAATATCAATGTTCCACTTCTTGTTCTAGCAACATGATCAAAACAAAAACAGTGGGTTCTGAGAAAAATGGAACCACATCATTTCTCAGTATAAGGTGTACAGTTCATACTAAAATAAACTATCACGCTGATGTTCATAGTAAACTCAACAGAATATTTCGTATAATCATAATTTTGTTAAAAACTTGGCATCAACAAAGACAAAACTAACTGTACCATTCCCACATAAATTGGCAATCGCACCAGCCACCATCCGTAAAGTTTGTGGATCATCAGTTTTAGAAGCAACGTTTGCTAGTAATCGAACTCCACCTTTGTTCATAATCACTCCCTGGTTTGATCCTGCAAACATCAAGTATCAACATAAATATAAAATTCTTAGAGACATAAAAACTTTTACTATTGATTCTTTTTTTTTCTGAGCAGTACCATTGATCCAATTGCATAAGGATTGAAAGCTAGACTATTTAGCTTTAGTGGATACAGTTAAAACATAAAAACAAGTTCAATATAATGTGAAAATTGTTGAAGATACAATGCCTAACAAACTCGAATGCATATAAAATATTCTAAGTTGCTATTTAATGATAATAATAATGAACTAGATGAAGGCGGGCCTTGTGCAATCTTTCTTTAGCAATGCAATAATTGGATCATTTGGTATTAATGTGAAGTTACACATATTGATAATCAATCCAATTTGCACGATGATCAAGAAATTCTAGAGCCAGTTGATGATTATTGGCCCATTTCGACCAATTGTGGAAGAAATCTGGAGAGTGCTTTGTTGGAATACATTACCATTCATTGCCAAGTTAGCAACAGCACCAGCTGTGACTCGATGAATAGTGGTGTTTTCTGATGTTTCAAGAAGGGATAGAAGAGCATCAAGCCCTCCTTCCTCAACGATTCTTTCTTGATTAATATCTGCGATCCCAAAACGGGCAAGTGAGCAGAAAGTGGTCATAATGCTAATAATACATTAGACATATAAGACTTTTTAGAATTGAAGTTGTCAATCTTTGATTCAGCTGCTAATATGTTGAAAACAAATCTGTCACATGAAAACAGTACTATAGGTCTGTTATGTGAAGCACTTTAATGATAAAATATTTTTTTACAAATTAATAGTGATATATATTATTATGGAAACAGTCGTTATCAAAGTTTACTGGAGTTGAGCATCATATATGGGGAGTAATTACCTATCCCTTCTAGAGAACAGAAAACATAGCATAGAGTTACCTTTTTTCCAGAGAAAATATTTATTGAATAATTATAGGTATGCACGCAATGCTAAAGTTAATTTCTAGTTTCATACTCCCAACTATACAATCAGGCAGTAAAACTTAGAAGCTACAATGGTCCGAGAAAAAAAAAAGCTAAAATGAGAGAGTTCATTTTGGATCATGGACCAGTAGTTCAGATTAAATTCATATGAATAATAACATATAACTGTCAGGCAACAGGGCTGTCTAAACTCATTTTGACTGGATTTTGTTGTTGGTCCGTTCAAGTTTGTTGTTGATCCGTTCAATGTGCGGATATGGGTGTGTGTGCGTGTATACAGTGTTAGATGTCCATGAAGTCTTTGCATTTTCCCCAATTTATAACGGGCGTTTGTGTATATTTGCTAATACCTGTACATGTATATATTGGAGCCGAGAGCCCTCTTATTGAATACAAGTGTTATTCATGACAAATTGAACCTTTTTTTTTCCTTTCCTAACAGGCTAACACAACCATACACAGCTCTACCGCATGTTTGAGGGAAAAAAGAACTAAACGAAGTAAGCAAATTTATGTACAACTTTCATTTATCAAATGCTAATATCAAAATCACAATATTTCTTTTTGCAGCTCCCTTATATTCAGGTAAGGTTTTCATGCAAATAGGCCCATGGAGTCAAGGCGGTATGGAAATATATGCACAGTTCCAAAGGGGCAAACTCCCAGACCTTCAGCAGCAAGATTAGCAACCACCTTGACAGCATGGATCTGCACATGAAGATCCTCAGACTTCAACAGAGCAAGCACGTTTGGAAGACCAACTGGTGTCAATTGGGCCAAAAACATTGTCAGGATGGTGGCTAAACATATAGATGGTCTGTAGTCTTCCATAAAGTAAAGTTTACCTTCTTCAAATATCTTTGATATGGTACCTCTTTGACCAGATAGGGCCTCATTTAATTTTCCTGATTTGGACAGAAAAGCTGCATTGGCCAATCCAGATCCTGATCTAACCATACCACATGATGGTTTAGACTGTCAAAGAGAAAATTACGTATAAGGAAAATTAACATCAGAATAGCAAAGGGTACACAATGACAGAACTGTACCTCTTCAGCACAATTATCAGATGTGGATTTTTTCAACCTTAGAATTTGATCTTCAAGGCCTTGTCTCTGCCTCATTTCCTGCTGCACCTTTTCTTGATTACACTTCAGTTCATCATATATCACTTCCTACAAGAATTACCAAAGAAACAGGTACCTGAGCATTACTGCAAACAACTGTGTTTATAAGAATCACAGACAGGGTCAACTAGCTAAAGTTGGTTTGCTATACCTTCTCTGAAATGAGTTCGCTGATTTTTTCTTTTAATGATTGTACTTGACTTGTAAATTCTTCGGTCACTTTGGTTAATTTCTTTTCCAACTCACGGGCCATGCTTTCCTGCAACTGGAATATACTTTTTATCACACTTTATGGTCAACTGAAGACATCTGTAAGATGCACATGGCTCCTCCACTTTGTAGACTACCCCAACTTGCTTGGGACTAAAGGCTTTGCTGTTATTGTTGCACACAGTTCCACCACCACTAAACAAACATTAACTTCCAAGATTAAAAGGTTCTTTCTTTTTTCTTGAGATCAAGAACAGAAGTTCTTAAAGAGCATAAATTAACATTTAGAGACATATTAATAACGCCAAACCTTATAGTACAGATAAACAGAAATTATAGGGAAATGGTTTCTGGATTGCAGCCAGACAGCCAACTTCAGGTCTTATGCAGAACGTGATTACACCTTCTGACTCTGGCATTTATGGACTGAATTAGAAAACACAACAAGAACAGATACAAATACCATAATACCAAACAAGGATGCAAGATGGGAATGTAGCCATGTTTTTTTTCGCAATTTATTAATAGTGTCAACATGTGTAAACATCAAGAAAAGTTTTCATGGCCAGTAGCCCAATAATGTCTAACTAAGCAGCACTCAAGTTCAGGTGGTAGAATTGCTTGTGCATTTCTATTTGCAGGCACAAGAAATATTGTACAGGAAGTTAAACAAGCTTCCATGATGGATTCAATCTTGTTAGTCAATAAATCAAACATTATGGTAATGGACACTTGACCAGTAAGTGAATTTATTAGTTTCAAATATGGAGATGGAGAAAGAGGTTTCTATCAAGTTCAGAAATTAAATCTAGTTAAGACTTAACTCTTAGTCATGCAAATTTGTAACACTTAAGTACAACTTAAGCTGTGCTGGTTATGGAAGAAAAAATGAGCAAAACACATAACATCCAAGCATGATGAATCTAGAAACCAGAATCCAAATGTGTGGCACAACTTGCCCACTTACTAGGCATTTGAAAAAACTTTTTAGGACTACCTGACTTATATAATGATTGCATCTGAAAGTTTACCTGGGCAGAACTCTGAGCATCACACAGTTGCTGTTGTAGTATGCTCATATGGTCTTTCATGCTTGATGAACAACACCTTTCTTCCTCCAGTTGCCTCAGTAATTCCCCCATTTCCTTCTCATGGTCTTTACTTGTATCAGTAAGAATTTTCGTTTTTGAGAGGTTCTCAAGCTGTTGCTGCTGCTAACAACAAATCTTGCATTAGAATAGCAAATTTGTCAATGCACCAGCAGTACAATGTTAAACTAGAATAGAGTAAAAGAAATATGACCAATGCATACAGAAGTATAAAAGATGGTAATGCCAAGGTACCTTGTTTTGGTTGAGCAATTTCTCAAGCTCAATGATCTGTTCAGATAACATGTTCTTTTGGCCTTTCTCTTCCTCCAAATCCCGCATTAATTTTTTTAGTGCAGATTCCAGTTGACGCTTTTCCTTCTCCAGATTCTGGGTTAATAATTACTTGTTAAATTCTTGCCCCTAAAGCAAGGTTTTAATGGTGATGCTGAAGAGGGTCTTAATACGCTGACAGTGTTTATTTTTGTAAAAATAAACAAATGAATGTACAAACGATTTTCTGTTTATGCGAAGGGAAATACAGCAGGGAAAAGCACAACTGCAAATTAATTTATAAACAAAGCAGTTGACCATAGTTCATATAAAGACAAACATAATACATATACAATAAAAATACCTCAATTTGCATGCTAGAGATCATTCTTAAATCATGGAAGGACCTCTCAGAGTCTTTCAACTTTTTATCCAACTGCATTTTCTCACTTTTTATAAGCTTTTGTTGTCTCTCCATCTCTGATGTGAGTTGGTCGACCTCACGCTCCATCTTTTTGTAAAGAATTTCATAATCAACCTCTTCCTTCATCTTTATCGTGTTCACTACTTTCATTGTCTGCACATCACAAACAAATTAAAAGTCCAAGAAATAAATTTAAGAAAATCAAAGAAAGCACACCTTTTATCTAAGAAAACATTTGCTTCAGTCTTGAATACCCCAGGGTGTCTTACCCTCTGCAACATTTGACCAACGGAATTGCTAATTAAACTTACCCTCTGCCCAAACATAATCGTGCTTGAAGTTTCTGAGTAATGCCTAGAAGATGGACCTATTGTCACAACAAGCGAAGTCCTAGCAGTCCCTGCCAATTAAAGATTTGAGCAAAAAAATACACACCAGACGGTATAGCAAAATGGTAATTGTTATGTCATTCAAGATGAACTAATCCACTATTAACTGATATCCAAAATGAACTCATCAAATTCATGAAGAATACAATATGGTCACAGCATGGTACTATTTCCCTGCTCTTTTTTCTTTCCAACTTTTAGCTTTCTGTGCCTTCAAAGGCCAGACTACTTGCTTGTCTTCCAAATGTGCATGTTCAAAGTTTTAAGATTGTTCCAAAGTACACCTATACTGAACAAATCATCCCAATATTTTACCTAGACACTGTAATTCAGCCTGCAGTACGTAGCGGTAGTGCTTCCTGACAATCATTACTAAATAGTTCTTTCCGAGCTATCTGTTCTTGAATAATTAAATGGAACATCAAAGATGATAAGGTAGTCTTTATAGCAGTATTTAACTAAAAGTACCCATATGGCTATGGCCTGCCCATAAAGAATAAAGAAATATTATTTCTCTCCCTTCTCCTCCCTTAGGCTGGCATCTTTCTTAAACATGGGGCCCAGCTTATGGACTACTTTTGTCTATAAACATTGTGGAGGTTATACAACAACTAAAGACCACTCATGTGGGTCCCATCTATATGGACCACTGTCCTTGCCCACTATAAGAAAGTGTAACATATCTCAATGTTTGTTTTGTTCAGCTGGGAGTTGCACAAGATATGCCACTGCCTTCTGTTAAGAACTGGAGTCTAGGATATATTTTCAGAAGGTGCCAATAGGCAAAAGCCTAGTACTCTCTAAAGTGTGGATTAATGGGAGAATTTCAGCAAACAGAAGCTAGCAATCAAGGAACAACATGAGCAAGTCATAAGAACCTCCAAATGAATCACGGAGTATCCTTGTAAGCTTTGAATCTCTCGTTGGTATATGAGGACTATTTTCTGCTAGTGCATTAATGCACTTCCCTAAGGAAGTTAATGAGAGATTGATGAACTTGGCTTCTTCAATCATGTGACCTTCACTTCCTGAGATAGAAAAGGTAATATAGAGAGATGAATATGTTTGTGACCAACATTTAGTAACCAGCTTGGTTTGCAATTAGAAAGATCGAAAATGGATAGAGAAAGGTAATATAGAAAAGTCTACCTGATTTATCTATTCGTTCTGATCCAGCAAGGTCAACAATCAAGAGTTTACTTTTGAGAACAAGTGGAACATCTTCAGGGGAAATGTCATGTGTATCATTGGACAAAGAGCTACTATTTTCCTCCTTTATTCTTGAACTTCTTTGCAAATGGATCTGAAAAAAGGCATCAAGTCCGCAGATCTATGTCATTTACTCATGGAACCCCAAAAAGGAGAGTGCATCGTGGAACTGGATGTTGTAGTGCAGTAACATACAATTAGAATTGCATGGCTACGGGATGACTCTGTGTTCATCTTAGTATTGGCAGCATGACGATTTGCCTCACCAATTTGCAGAAGTTGAAAAGCATCTTCTATGTCTTTAATTTCAACTACTGCAGCACCTGGCAAAGAAACTTCACCAGTTTTTGCATCCTCTACTATTGGAATATTAGTCTTCTCCGGGGCCAGTAAATCTTGCACAGATTCTAAGTACATCTATACAACAAATGGATACAAATTAGTTCGATAAACCAGACTCAAATGATATGCCACCATTTTATTTAGTTATAAAGATGAAGCTTAGGAAGAGTGGATGGATAATTTGCTGATGAACCACTTAAATAAATTATGCCAGCATTTTAATACTACACAGTAAGAGGTCTACATAGTAAACAACTATGACACTTTTTGTCAAGAAGGTCAATTTAGTATGAAAAATTACATATAAGATGGGTTAATCATGTTTACACAATTTCATAAAAATGTTGTTATTCGTGCGCTAACAAAGCATGTATAAATAATACCAAGCAAGCAATTCTCTGCATCTAAATTACACGACC
Organism: Alloteropsis angusta; assembly: GCA_037127165.1. Classification (NCBI taxonomy): domain Eukaryota; kingdom Viridiplantae; phylum Streptophyta; class Magnoliopsida; order Poales; family Poaceae; genus Alloteropsis; species Alloteropsis angusta. The sequence goes on along the minus strand of JAZFNS010023311.1, from coordinate 7,628 downwards.
ATCAACATATAAATATGGCCATTCTTACAATGACTAAGAATCACTAAATAGTACTGACAAAATTAGAAAGCTAAAGCAATTCTACAAAAATATTGATTTCTTAAAAAGAAAAGGTGAAACAAATTTAAATAACAGAATGTATCAGTAGTTGGGAATAGAACCTGTAGATATGATATGGCGACGTGATCTGTCTCGAAAGACATACTAGAAAGTATATGCTCCAATGCTCTGACCATTATACCACGTTCAGAAGGGTCGTCTTTTCCAAGTCGACCAACTGTGTATGTTTTGCCAGTACCTGTTTGACCATAGGCCATTACTGTCCCATTATAGCCTTCTAATACACTCTGCAAAGGTATGTCCACATTTATTTTATATTTACTTCAAACAAAATGTAACCCAATGACAACTTGCACCTTGAAAAAAGAAGCATTTGTCGAAGAGTTTGTCAAGCAACAAAAGGAAACCATGAAAATGCAAAACCGGCCAACCAGTTATTGTTCAGCATTACTACACTACAATAAGGACAAAGCCTTTTTACAAACAAGTTGGGGTAGGTGAGAGAACTTCCTCTGCAGCCACTAAACTAGAAAATGCACTACCTACTAGGAAAGCTGTAAGCACAGTCCACAGAGTTTTACTGAAAAAATATTAACAATTAATTATTATCGCTTTTATACACCATAATCTTGCACTGTAGCAGCTTAAACATCGCAACACTAGAAAAGCTACATTTCTTTTGAACGGTTCTATGTTGCACATCTAAAATAAACCAGTGGAATCTGGAATGCATGACTTGCCTCAACCACAGGCTTTGCAACGACCTCATAAACACGTTTCTGTGAAGCATTTTCACTGAAGACCTCGTCAAATTTGTAGGATTCACAGCTCCAATTATTTTTCTTCAGTTTCAGCCTCTTGGACTGCAGAAAAAAAGATCGTCCACACAATTAGCTGCAGAAAATTACTTTTATACGCCTCACGTGATGCTGATAAAAAGTGCAAAAGGTAAAATGGGATGGGCAGGCTAACCTCAGGCTGCAACTCAACACAGCTATCGAAGTCAGCGCCATGAGCTAAATCCTCTGAATTCTTCGGCCGGAGCCTTACAGCAACTCTCACTCTGCACAAATCTGTGATGGTGAAGGCCAACTTTATATCAGTTGCGAACCAACCCCCAATAATCAAGCCCATAGCCCATTGGTCAACAGATATCCAGACAATACTGAACCAAATAGCAACTGTTAGGACTTATAACGAGAGCAGTGCTATTGCGCAAGCGAGCCAGCTTGACGTGAACAAGCTCACTAGAAGGGAAAGGCTTAACGAGCCTCGGGAGTATCAGCGAGCTGCCAATGCAGTGCAGCAACGCTTATCTCTCCTACGGCATTTCCGCAATTCCATTAGCGTTGCATTTGCAACACGCCCCGTTTCATTTCAACCCGAACCAATGCCGTACAACGAGAAACCGACAAAAATGAAGAGCGGACGCGCTTCCTACTCGCTGACGATAAAAGAGGGGAACAAAAAAAAACGTTCTCTGATCATTCAGGGGAAGATGGATACCGGCGCTTCCGCCGCCGTGGTCGGGGGCGGGCCGCGACCTCGCGGGTGACGGGGAGGGGCGGCGTGGACCAGGCGCGACCGATTTGGACCTCGCGCCGCCGCGGGGCGCGCCGTGCCTGTCGATGGACCGCGCAGGCGCCCACCCAGCGCCGCCCGTCGCCATCGCCGCCGCAGGACGCTCGAATGCTGCTGGATGGATCTCTCCTCGGCGGCGGGAAGCGGAGAGGAATGGGGGAGACGAGACGAGGGTTGATTGAGAGGCGGCGTCAGGCGTGGCGTGGTGGTGCTGGGGTTGTGGTTTCCGTTTGTGTTTTTTGAGTTGAGGCGCGCACGACGTTGACGGTGGCGCGGTTGGCTTGTTGAGGAAGGAGCCTTTCACGACTCTCACCACACAGAGCGGAGGCTTTTTTGGGTTTTTTTATTACAGAAAAAATGGTAAAGAAAAACGTTTCTGGTCTTTTTCTTAATTTTGATTTTTTTGCATGTTGTTTATAACAAAAGAAAAGAACTAGATTACCGTTATTTTTATTGTTTAAAAAAACCTGATAGTTTTCCATTTTTCCATTAACGAGTGATTGAAAAAAAATGAGGCTAGCACGTACCTCCTCCGTTTCAAATTATAAGTCATTCCAAGATTGCTGAAAAGTCAAACCAATTTCAAGTTTGACCAAGTTTTTATACTAAAGTACACACATTTATCATACCAAATTAGTATCATTAGATTCTTGGTAACATATATTTTTATAGTAAATTTGTTCAATGCAATAAAATATTCGTAGTCATCTCTATAATTTTGGTCAAACTCAAAATAGTTTGACTTTTCAAAAATCTTGGAATGACTTATAATTTGAAACGGAGGAGTATTTTATTAAGAGAATAAGAAAAGTAACAAATACAGACTAGAACACTACAGACAGGAACTCAAAACACACTCAATAAGAATACGAGATGCTTTTTCTCATTTGCATCATTAGAGGGGACTAAGGAATGGATATTAACATGATCACCTTAGATGATTTATTTGTTACACAATTCACAGTGCAGTGCAGCAAATTACAGGACAAAGGAAACGCCTTCGCTTAATTCAGTGTTCAGTAAAGGAGCTAGCACCTACAATGCAATTTGGCCAAATATAACTCGTCAGCCATCAATTATTTTTTAACCATTAAACAAATGGTTTATGTGGCCGCATAGGAGCATGTAGATTTATAGATTCACATAGAGTACATGTTATCACGAGTTCTGATATTTGGCATTGTTCCATCCTTTCACAAAAGTCGCTACACTGTAGGAATCGGAGGTTCTGCTGTTTTAGGATCTGGAGGTTCGTCAGAGAAGCGGTTTACAGGTTCTTCAAGGCAAAAGTATATTTGCTGAACTTGCCCATCAGCCACCAGTAACACCAGTGGGCATCCACAGCATCCAAGAGATTCACAGGCTTTCTGAATGGAGTAGCAGCACCTGAATTGTGACTGTCATAAGGATGCCATGATCTTTTGACGGAGATGTAATTATCCACACGAGTTCAAAGATCACCAGTAAAGGAACTCAGGTGTCATCTCTAGTTGTTGGCTTGTTGCCTTCTAGAGTTCTAGTGCTTTGATACCAGCCTGTCATATCTACTTGTTGCCTTCTAGTGCCTTGATATCAGCCGGTTTGAGCTCAACAAACTTCCCAATTCTGAAAAAGTTAACATGGAACAAAAGGGTTAATACTCATTTTTTCATTTGTGCCCTTCTCTTTGTTAACATAAAGTTGATTAACCAAAAACGGAAGTAGTGTACTGAATGTCTACTGATTGTCTAACTTTGCTTCTCGGCTAGAATAATGATACACATGCTGCCTCTGAGAAAATTCACCCACGGGACTGGTTTTCACATATCTGTTTCTAGATACTCATACGATTTTATGAACATTGAATATCACGCCAGGCGTGCAGCATGCCTGATTTACACAAATGACACTTTTGCAATAAGTAAATCGCATAGATGGCCCAATTCCTGGAAAAGCTTGCATGTAAATATTTTATAAAGCAGCCAAAACGGGAGTACAGTGGATTCAATCCATGCAAAAAGAATAGTATCAGTAGAATACACATTAATACAGTAAGGTGCATTACCCCAGATCTGCAGGAAGCCTGAACCTGCCTACCCGAACACGTTTCAATGCATAAACCTATCAGCAAGAAGGATTAAGTATCAGTTACTTTCCAAGGGAAAAAGTAATAGAACAAAATGTGTATCACAAATTTGCATTCTATGGTGCCCAAGCATACAGTGCCAGCCAAACAGTATGAACAATGACAGAACAGTGGCTTCTGTATATTGGTGAGTGTACCCTTCAGGCAAAGGAAGCAGTGTGGTTGTCAGGTGTGTTACATTCCAACAGTACAGTGACAGACAGAAAGTGAAAACAACATTATGCTAGCATATCAAACCTAGATCCAAATAAATATAGTAACTAAAAGAAAAAAAACTGGAAAGACACTTGACAAAAAGACAACTGATCGTATAAACCAACCTTTAGTCCTGCATTCTGTACAAGTTCACGAACTTCATGATTTCGCCCTTCATGGACCTGCGAGGAGTCAACAATATCAACTCACAACTTGCCAAGCAAAAATGCTAGGATATGCAATGCCTTAGCATGTTTAGAACATTGCTTCAGTCATGTCTATTTGCAGCAATTAAATAACTTGCCATGCAAAAATGCTAGGGTATCCAAGAAGAATGGGAATCTAACAAGGCATAGAGTAGGGACCAAGGGTGCAGCGGGAATTGCAATAACTGATTCCTCAGCAGACAAGCGTGCGAAATGACACTTCCCCATAATATGCTACAATACTGCGATAGTGAGAGAATGAACATAAATGCTGTAATATAATAGAACATAGCATTTCTTGCACCAATTTTACATTTCATCGAGATAGCAATATGCTCACTCACCAAGCTTTGAATCAGCAAGCAAGAAAAGGTTCCAATATTAGTTCTGATTTTCCAATTGTTAACAAGTTGGAGTAAAAATATTTGTTTAATACCAGCAACGTGATCTATTCTGCAGGGTAGGACAGTTTCAACTTTCAAACATTACAAAAGATAACTTGAACAGATTGGAATTTATTTTAGCTCCAAAAAAGTTCTCGATGGAATTACTTGCTTGCAACACATTGTGATAAGCTTCACATGTTTGTCAACCCCTTTACCAAGCCTAACAGGTACCAAATGCGCTAAAACCATTCCCCAGGGTACTATGCAGAAAGAACTTTAATGTGGGTGTACACTAGCCCATAGATAAGTAAGTATTTTTTGCTTAAGTGAACAAGCGATAAGAAATTGCCCAACTTTTGATATAGTCCAGCAGATAAACAACAGCCGCATTGCTTAAGTGAACAGCAAAGCAAGCAATGAGGAACCGAACAGGATAAAGCAAGCTAGAAATAAAAATTACCACTATCCTAAGACGGGTCTTTCTTGTATCTGATTGTGCATCCAATGGCTCTACCAAATCAGGTACGCACATGACCCCATCAATTTTTGTGCCTTCACTGATAGCTACGAGGTGTTTCTTGTGCACAGCCCCATCAATTGTTACTACATATCTGCAACAGAGAGAACAAAAATAAAACCGCAAATTCACATTTATGTTCTGTTCTCCTACTGTTAATTGTCCAGCAAATCAGCAGCCATTTCAAAGATGATTTATGATTGGAAAACTTGCATAGAGAAGATTTAAAGTTAGATTTTGATGCTACTCTATATGTATTCCTTCATCATAATAACGGATAACTGAAGGTGGTACCAACAAGACATTACTAAACATTCATGCTATCAGAATTTGAATAGTTAACAGTAGTTCCAGTAATGTTACTTTTACATTACAGTACTCAAATAACATATAAACCCACAAAAGGAGTTAAACTTACTCCTTTGTTACATTTGAAGAAGGATGCGCAAGTTTCTGAGCAAACTCGCCTGAAAGGGAGAACAAAATAAAGTTTAGGTCTTGGATGACCAATAGCTGTCCTTTCCCAAGTACATGGTACCAAGTACGATCAAGTTACCATCATTCGTGACTATTATCAAACCACTTGTGGCAACATCAAGACGACCCACAGTAAACAAGCGTGGTTTTGGTAGCCCTGGTTGGATCTTGTTCTGTAAATATGCAAAGGTATATTAGAGATTGGCAAAATCTATGGATCATTCATAGTCAGAAAAGGTTCAGCAATTCATCAATTAATCAATTATTGTGAAATCCAATAATATCATTAGAATCAAATGGTATGCCAAGCCCCTGTTGTGTGGAACATATTACATACCCAGCCCTTCAAATAGTCACTAAATAAGGAGACAACAGACTTTGATTCTTCACCACATGAGCAGATATACCTGTAACAAACGGAAACAACATTCATAAGATTGATGGTTTCTTTTCTCTGACAAATATTTCACTGGAATGGAAGCGGCACAGCGTGATTGATGCAGAATAGCCAAGTATGGAAACTAAGATACCAACCCTTTTGGCTTGTTCACAGCAAAATACAGCTTCGGGGGTAGCTTCTTGGAAATGCGATTCCCATTAACATAGATGGAATCCTTGGAGATGTCAACTTTTGTCTGTATTTAATGAATTATTTTACCTTTGATTTAACCAAATAGGAAAGGAATTCTCAAAGAGTGATGCACTGGAAAAGATTGGTAAAAAAACAAGTGTAATAAAACAGTTCAAGTTTTCTTAGGCCAAACAACTGTTGCTGTAGTGCTAAAAGGAAAAAGAAAACCTTTGGATGTAGCTAAAACACTATTATGATTTATGAATGTAAGAAACTAAAGTACCAAAACTAGTATCTCCTGTTTCATACCTGAGGAGAAGTGCAGACTGAGCCATTGACAGTCACTTTCCCTTGGAAGATGAGCTCCTCGCTGGTCCTCCTTGAAGCAACTGGGAAGAGTTATGAGTAAGCATTGACAAAAGAAAAGGGTAATCCGTAATCAGAATAATAAAAACTCTAAAAAGTGTTGAAGAGTGCACTGTCATACCGCTAGAGTTACTCATCAACTAAAAGGAAAATCAACCTAACCAATATTACAAATGACAATAGAATTATCGACCCAAACTGCTGATGCTGAATTATCAGGAGCACACAGATCGATTGTGCGAAACTGTGAATGGAAGCAAACGTTTGGGAAAGCTAAAAGCATCAGTCTCTAACTCTAACTGTTAATGTTCTGATCTAAAATGAGGCGCCTTAACGCATCTGAACTACTCCTTAAGCTATTACTACTTGCATAATGTATCGATGCAGTCAAGCTCTTGAAGTCCAAAGTCACATAAGGAGGAAAAGGACTACCTCCTGCAGCGGCAAGGACCTTTGCGAGCCGCTGCGGCTCTCGCTCCTTGATATTCTCATTGTAGAACCTCCTGGCCGCCTTGGAGAACTTGGGCGGCGCGGCCGGGGCGGCGGGCTTCCTTTCCCTGGCCTTGACGCCGGCACTGGAAGAAGCAGCCGCGGCGGCGGCGGCGGCGGAAACGGCGGCCTTCTGGCCTTCCCTCTTGGCCGCCTTCTTGGCCTCCGCCTCCGCGAGCGCGACGGACTGGAGCAGCACCTCCGGCGGCGGCGAGGTGCTGAGGCGGGGCTTGCCGTCCTCGCCGCGGACGATCCACGGGACCCGCGGCTGCGCCGACGGGGATGCGGACGAGGCCTTCTTTTGCGGTTGCGGGGCGGCGGGCTCCGCGAAGGTGATGTTGAAGTCCGGGGCGGCGCTGGAGGTGGAGGTGGCGCGGAGGAGGAGGAGGGGAGGGAGGCGGCGGCCGAAGCGGAGGACGCGGGCGGGCCGGGTGACGAGAGGGTGGAGAGAGACGGCCGCGGCCGTGGCCGCGGTGGCGAGCGCCATGAACAGAGCGGGGGTGGGGCGCTTGCGGAGCAGGAGTGGTGTGGCCTGGGGTTTATCGGATATCGCCGTGGGCTACTGGGCTAGGCTAGGAAAACTCAGCTCCATTCCGGCCTATATAAGCTGTGGACCAGGCCTGCATGGTACTTATGGGCTGGAGGCTTTTTTTTT